>LFRF01000003.1:457835-480666 GCA_001189435.1 Tolypocladium ophioglossoides CBS 100239
TGGTGCTCCGGCTGAGGCTTCTGCGGCACCTTGAACTGGTGCTCCGGCTGAGGCTTCTGAGGTACCTTGAACTGGTGCTCCGGTTGAGGCTTCTGAGGTACCTTGAACTGGTGCTCCGGTTGAGGCTTCTGCGGCACCTTGAACTGCTGCTCATCCTTCGACTGCTGCAGCTCCTGGGGCTTCTGCGGCTCCTCGGACTGCGGCTCCTTGGGTTGCTGCTGCTGGTCCTTGGGTTGCTGCTGCCGATCAACTCGCTTCTCCTCTGGCTGCTGCTGACCATCACCTCCCCGCTGCGGCTCAGCTCGCTGTTCCTCTGCTTGGGAACCTGGGCCTGCATCTTGTCGCTCCCCAGCTTGCGGCTGCTTCTTCTCATTCTCCTCCGGCTTCGCCCGCGCGACCCCGTGCTGTATCTTAAACGCCGCCAGCCCATACTCGTACGTCCAGTCCGCCGCAGACTGGATCTCCTCTATCTGCTCCAGGCGCTTTTCCTCCGCCAGCCGCGCCTCCCAGTCCTCGCGGGTGCGCAGTGCCGCGACGCGCTGGGTGCGCTCCCCGGCCGTCAGCCGCGCGTTGGCGTGTACCGCGTCCACGCGGGCGTCCCAGTTCTGGGCACAGGTCTCGGCGGCCAAAATCGCGCGTCGCGTGTGGCACTCCTCGCAGAGCCACTTGTACAGCGTCCGCACCATCGTCTGCTGCTTCTCCGGCCCGCACATCTCCTCGTCGCCGCAGTTGTCCGTGCAGCCGACCTTGAGGAGCATGCTGTGCTTGCACTCCGCCCAACGGACGATGGCGATGCAGCAAGGCATGGCGTCGAGGGTCGAGAAGGGGGGGTGTAGTTGAAATGTATGTATGTGTGGTGTGTGTGTGATACTCTGTATGAAATGTGATGCCAGTAGGCTGCCCGAATAAGTTTCGTCCCGTGAATGCGGTTGCTGAAAGGCTGCTTCTGGTGATGGGTGCCAAAGAAAGAGATCATGTAAAGGATCATGGCAAGGCCAGAAAGATGACAGCAGAGATTTCATGTTTAACCCACCGCCGTCTTATACCTTCCTTCAGGGCACGCGTCGGCGTGGCGACAACAAGATTCAGCAGGCGTCGTCGAGGACCGCCACTGGCCTCGACTACCAGTGCGCGGCCAAAGTCAACTTGTCCAGGTCAACTCTGTTCCTGCCATACCCACCTGCGCCTTGTSCCTGAAAGTCGTAGGTGCCTAGACCGTGTAAGCCAAAGTGTCTTGCCCAAGGTGTAATCCTTCGTGCTCCAGCAGCCATTTGCCGCCTCATACTCCTATCGCTCATACCGCCGAACCTAATTGTGCAAGTCGAGAGGCACGCATGCCGTAATAGGAATCCCTTCGATATTAGCCGTAGGTCTACCTGAATACACTGAGCCCTTGCCCCGTTCCCTAAACGAGGTACCTTAGGTACCTTGGTCGAAATCCACAGCCTTGTTGCGCCGAGACCCTGAGAATATACACGCGTGCCAAGTGCACAGTACGCCACAACGCGCCTCGATGGCCCTGCCCAACAAGACCCTTTTACCCGCCACGTGTAGTGGTACAAATCTCCGTCTCAACGAAGCGAGGCATTCGAGTCTCGCGTGGACACTGGCGTCAGTGACCGGCGAGCAAGATCCGGGCTGAAGCTGCCGGAGCAAATTGACTGCGCCGCCAGCTTCCGGTATCCGTCCAAGCTGGACTGGGGAGGCTCGTTCGCCGGGCTGGGGGAGCCGCTCAGTGCCTTCTCGTTCGAAACCAGGCCCTTGGCTTGTACGAAAGCACTGGATCGCACATGGTACGGGTCGCGTTCGTAATACTTGTCCAGTATCGGATGGACCGTGACAGTCTGTCGGTCAATCGTCAGGATCGAGTTGGTCGGGACGTTTACCCAATTTTCTGAGCCAAGTCAGTCATCAACTCGCAATCAGAACGCCCCTTGCATCCGGATGTTTACCCCTCTCAAACGTCAGCGGCTCGCTGGCCACATGAACAATGTCGGCGCCCTTGTCTTTCCGCTCCATCTGGTATTGTCTGTCGCTTGGGTCCGCCGTCTTCGTCACCCACTGCGTACCAGAAGAGTAGTACAAGCTGGCCGCCTCGTCCTTGGAGCTGCTGATGTATCTGGTGCAGATAACGCTGTGCCCGTCCGTGAGGGCAAAGTTGAGCAAACTCCTAGTATCGATGTCTTCGCTCTGCAGGACGTCTTGAGGGATCGAATCCGTCATCTCGTTGATCTGGGCAATCGTTTGCTGAATCGCTTTCCGCAACACTGCAGGCCCAAAGCCCGTCTCGGGGCATGCGCTCGGGTCGTGGCCTAGGCGCTCGAGGGTATCGAGGAATAGGGCAAACGCCCACTCGCTGTCCGTCCCGCCCTTGACGCCTAGGTACCACTTGTCCGCCAGACGGCTACCGAGCCTCCGCTTGATGTGCTTCCAGCCGCCGAGGCCGCCATTGTGCATCCACATGAGGCTGCCATGGGTGAAGGGATGGCAGTTGTCCTCGCTGAGGGAGCCCTCGGTGGTAGCACGAACGTGTCCGAATATCAACCGGGATGCCGTCTTCGAGGCTATGCGTTGGAGATTCGTGCAGTTCCACGCGGGGATCGTCGAGGTGAAGAGACAGGGCGCGGAGCCAAGCTTGGGGTCGGTGTAGAAGCCTATGCCGAAGCCATCGGCGTTGTTCTGGCCGCGTCGCGTGTCCTGCAGAGCAAGTTTGCTGTCAGCGAGTGCCACGAGGCTGCGGCGTGAGTACATGGGCTCGTACGAGTCGTAGCCGAGAGTCAAACGACTGCTTGAGAATCGAGTGTGTCGGGTCGAGAATCAGCTTCTACAGGAGAATCTCGTCGCTGCCCTTGTATACCTGGATGAGAGGTGAGCTGGGGTAAGCTGGGGTGCGCCCGACTTCGGAGGCTCGCGATAGGGGACGACAAACCAAGAAGCGGCACATGGCGGCAGCGGCAGGACGACTGAATACTTTTGTCAAGGAAACTAGCAGACGACGAATGCGATGGTCGGTTGCGGATGCAGGAAGAGTCTGTGTGGACCTCGAAGCAAGTCGAGCAGTGCGTGGGTGCGTGGTGGTTTGTCTGGATGGATCACTGACAGAGATGACACCATAGCTCCATTTGAGTGCGTGGTGTGGCGCAATTAATACTTGGGTCTCTGGCTGAAGCGTGAGACACTCAGGGACGCTGTGCCTGCTTCTCAGCTCTGCACTGACTGGGCGGGAGCGCGAAATAGATCAAGGTACCATTTTGGTACCTTGTATTGATTGATGCTAGGTAGAGTGCAATGAGTCTGTTTTAGGGGTTGAATATGAGTGGTTTGTTTAAAATGCGCAAGGCGAATCGTCGAGGCCTGTCACAAACGACTTACAAGCAGCCCACCGAGAGCACGTGCCTTGTCAGTACTTGCTAATCGAACTCTAAAACAATGGCATTGTCAGCTTGGGCTTGGGAGCTGTAGAATCGGACAACTAGCTTTATGTTTCTACGTTAGCACAACTGGAAATTCCCATCTCACGCCCCCGCGAGAGCTGCCCCGGAGCTGCCCCGGAGCTGCCCCGAGCCGCCTTGGAGGAGCTGCACTGGAGCGTTTTAGCGGACGGCATGGCGGCTCTAGCGCGCGGCACTGCGCAGCGGTCGCTGTAAGGCTGGCCACCAGCACCTGAATGTCCTGAATGTCGGGTGACGTCGGCCGCGGGAACGAACGCGCGACAAGCCCGATTTACACGCTCCGCGTCAACGACACGAGCGCGTCGTCCTCATCCCATCTCCACCCCAGCCTCAACCTCAACCACAGCATCCCCCACCGCTCGTCGTCCAAATCTAGTTTCTTTCCCTTGTTTTCATTGTTCACAGTACACTGTTTGCCTCACGAAATGTCATTCACTATCCGAGCCTCCGACCTCTTGTAAGACCACCAGCCTCCTCGACCACCGCCGGGCTCCTCCGACTTGCCGAGCTCCAGCTTCCGCCAGCGGCACAATGCAGCCTCAAGGCTCTTCTGCCGCCAATGCGGCGCCCTCGAGCCCGACGGCTGCGGAATCGCCGCCTGCGAATCCTTTCCTCTCGCCCACGAGATCGAGTCCGCACAAGGAGAAGCGCGTCCCCTCCGTGACACCCAGAAGATTCCGAAGGTTCTTCACCCCGCGGTCGTGTCAGCCCCAAGGAACTCGGATGACGCTGGGAGTTATGGACTCTGCTGCCGTTAACCGCCAGCTCCCGTAGCCGCAATCCCTAAGTAGGGATCTGTTGAGCTCAGACCCGATTTGCCCGTCTTCGCCCACGGAGCGATTGGGGGCCATGGTCGTCGACACGAACAAGAGAAAGTGGGAAGAACCCGGACCGGCCATCAAGAGACGGAGAGGCATACTCCCAGATGCAGCACCTCCACCGCCATTACCCCTGCGTATAGGAAACGCGGACTTGTCTCTCCATCCGGCGATAGACTTGCTGGACGACAACGCCGAGGACCGAGAATCTCTACGCGAGCGACGCAAAGCAACTCTGGTATTGCTGCCCGTTTTGTATCTAGCTTACAGGATAGTGTGCTGACGATTTAACAGAGCCAATTCTTCAAAGCTAGTCGTAGAGGCGCCCAGATCTTGCGCGAAAAGTCTCAATCCTCCACCCAAGAAGTCGTTCCAGCCGAGAGCAAGTCATCCGTGGTAAATTCTCTTATCCACAGCCTCCCCAGCCTGTCCACTGACCTAACCTGCCTCACAAAGTCACTTAAAGGTTACCAGCCCCAACCCGTTCGAAAATTCCGCAACCGTGGCTTCGAGTCCCATCTACTTGATCGAGAACACGGCTGTTCGTCTCACACCGGCAAACATTTCCTCGCCTCCCCCGCGTGCGACCCGAGAGGGGAGACTGCCTCCTTCTACAGCGACAGCTCCGACGTCTACCACTGCATACCGTTCCATGGACAGGGCACCGCCATACCCTTCAGCCTGGCGAGCTGCCACAAGTTCCCTATAACGGCAATCGGCGATGAGCAGGGCTTTGTCCGAATCTTCAAGACGATCAAGGATGAGGCCACCGAAGACAAGGTAGCCACTAACATCAAGATTCATGACAATGCCGTCATGGACCTAGACTTCTCAAAGGACGACCTTCGGATGGCAAGCGCTTGTGGTGATCGATCTGGTAAGATCCTTGACACGGTGACCGAGAGCATCGCCGTCGAACTGGGCGATGGGCATTGGGACTCGCTGCGGCAGGTCGCCTTCCAACCTGGCCAGTACAATGGCAATGTGCTCGCCACGTCAGACAGAGCGGGCCGAGTGCAGATATGGGATCTGCGATGCTCCTCTCTGCCGGTACAGTGCTTCTCGGCCGACCGTTATTTGACTCGTCGAGACACAAGCCTGGATCCAGTTGCCGGCAAAACGGTCAACACAATCGACAATGCTCACGAACGTACCGTCCAGGGCAACACATCTTCGGCCTCGGTCACGGCCATCCAGTGGCTGCCTGCCCACCGGGAGCACCTCTTGCTCACGGGGTCCGAGGCAAACGCCTCCATCAAGCTCTGGGACACGCGCTACATCAAACCTCGCCGCCAGGCAGAGGAGACCCCCGTGGCCGTGACCCCTGAGCCCATCACCCACGCGTGGCGCTCATACGGCATCACCTCCATGGCCCTCAGCACTGACGCCTCTCGTCTCTACGCCGTCTGCAAGGACAGCACCGTGTATGCGTATTCGACGAACCACCTCGTCCTCGGCCACGCACCCGAGCTCCTTGACAACGCGACCAAGCGGAGGCCTAACGGCGCCGAGGGCCTGGGACCCTTGTACGGCTTCAAGCATGACAAGTTCCGCGTTGCCTCGTTCTACGTCAAGTGCGCCATCCGCCGCAGCGACGACTCCAACACGGAGCTCCTCGCGGTGGGCAGCTCCGACAGCTGCGCAATGCTCTTCCCTACCGACGAGCGGTACATGCGTGCCGCCTGGGCCCAGCGCAAGCACATCCCCCGTGACGCCACCACACCCTCACAGTCCTTCTTCGCCTCCTCCTTCACGCCCTCGGGCCTGTCGCCGTCGTCCTCCCCAATCCCCATCTGCCGCAGCGGCACGCCCCTGATCCGTGGCCACAGCCGCGAGGTCACCACGCTGGCCTGGTCGAACCGCGGCGAGCTCGTCACCGCGTCGGACGACTACATCGTCCGACAGTGGCAGCCGGACGCGGACCGCGCGAGGCACCTGCGGCAGGTGGGTGAGTTTGGCGGCGAGAGGCACTTGGCTGGGTGGGCGGAGGTCGGCGACGACTGGGACTTTGACGAGTCTTGATGATTAATGCTTTGTACCCATTCTTCTTTTATCGGCCTGGGAGTCCTTGAGTGGGTCTGGGAGCAAGGCGTTGATGGGCATATGGGCGGCGAAGCGGCATCGCTGAATTTTGCACCACGCAGGAAGGCACAGCGTAATGATGTTGGGAATAGATCATCTTGCACGAGACGTGTGCCAAATATAACCACTCAGTGGCTTACGGTGACCTATCGATACTCAAAGTGCTATGCTGTCATGTCTAGGTGCTCCTCTGCTCAAAGTCCTTCGTCTTCGAACGTCTGCGGTCTAGCCCCTGGACAACAAAGAAAACTATTAATGCTACAGAAGGAAATCCTCCCAACACGAGTAGGCAAATGCGTGGCATTTAGCCTTCAATGACGCCCCTTCGGCCCGCCAGCACGGCTCCGAGGAACATAACCCCGAAGGCTGCCACCAGTACCCAATGCGTCAGGTTGGCCGTCAGGTTAGCCCCTTGCAGCCGCTTCGAAGCCATGTTACGGCCCCCGGCGAGCTCGGACCCCGAGTCGTGCGAGCCCTGCTGGCTGCGAGCAGGGCGCGGCAACGCTCTGTCGAATCTGATAGACTTGGACATCGCTGGACAGAGCTCGATGCCGTCTAAAGATGGGAGCGGACGGTGCTCGTCGGGTTGCGGCGTCAAAGCGGCCTGGGAGGCGTTGGCGGAACCGTGAGTGGAACTGGTGCTGGACTGGCGGGTTTTGATGGCCCTGGCGATACTGCAGTTGTCCTCGTGGCCGGACGACCGCTTCGACGGGCGTCGTTCCCTCCGCTCCTTGGTGATGGCGACGCTGTCCCTGAAACGATAGCCGTGGGGGTTCTCGAGGAGGCCGGCGAGCGACGCCAGGGAGTCTGCGCGCTCAGAGACATGGTCGTTCTCTGCTAGCTCGGCGCAGACCATGTCCAGCTGCGACACCAGCAACGTGACATTCTCAAAGATACAAACGGCCTCTTGCACGATATTGTGCTTCTCTCGCGGAGTCAGCATCTCCTCCGAGTCTGACAGCCGCTGCTTGTACTCGCGCCTCAAATCCTCGCCGTCCAGCGGTGTGTCAAAGTGGAAGAAGTGCAGGGGCATAAAGTTCAGCGCCGAATTTGCGTCCAATTCGCCTCCGGTCGCTGCGGTTCGTTGGGAAGCGCGGGTTGTCGGCTTGACGGAGGCGGGCTCCGCAACCCAGAACTGCTCCCCCGCCGACTCGAGGGATGCTCTGATGAACCGACCGCCGGCAAAGAGCGCCATGAACATGATATATGAATAGGCCAAGAGGACGTGCGGTTTGTTCATCACAGCTCGCCTGATGTGACTGGTGAACTCGGATAGGTACCCGGTCTTGCTGATGGTTTGTAGTTGCTCCTCGACGACATGATCGGGCCATCCAGTCATTTCACGAATATCTTCCCGTAGTCGATCTGATCGCATCAGCCCAGGGAGGTACAAGTACTCCAGCATGGAGTGCATGCGGCCGCACACAGACGACCTGTGTAGCCTGGGGTCCTCGTTCTTTGGCAACAGCACGCTGCCAGTGTCCAAGAGGGGTATCTCAGGATCACAGCCATCGGGGAGACTACCAATAGAGGCAGTTCGCGGCGGCGCATCGAGTATGTCCCGCCATGCTTCTTCAAACGTCGTGTATATGGGTGCAATGTGCAGCAAGCCCGAAAGATAAGGTGCCGGATCAGCCGCCCGCGGAGGCAGTGCGAGTGGCAGCCGCGCAATGATGAGCTTGTTAAGCCTGGCGTGGATGGACCGCGTGGCGATAGCGATGGACTCTACCAGCGGGCGGCCTTCGCGGAAGGAGTCCATGATGTTGGCGGATATGTTGATGGCAGTGGGAGCATGTTCAGCTCCGGTGTTGTCCTGGGGTCGGGAGGGCGGGAGATTTTATAGGTGGTACAGATGATGGGTTGGAGTGAGACTTGGATTTGAGGTGTTAGGTTGGGAGACGTTGACGTGTTCAGACCACGCTGATTCAGTATTTCCAAGAGGAAAGAGCGGGTAAGAGATGAAGCTGTAGCGTTGTAGAAGGAGCATACGGTCCTGGTAATGGAAACTTGAGGAGAAAGGGCCAATATCAAAACCAAACCACAACCTCGACAGCACTCAATGAAAACGACCAATGCTCTTCCTGAAGTCTCTGCAGTTACAGCTGTCAAATTGTTATACCACGGAACCGATGGCTTCGAGCCAAGGCAGCTCCCAGGCTCGAGGGTAGCGACGGTCGATGAGGCTCAAAGCAGGGGTGCCCGCCGATCTGGGGGCGTACCTTCCTGGAAGGTTAGGATCGCGGGTATTGTTGTGCGAAAGGATTCATCTTTGTCAGGCGATGGATTCGAGCGTCATGAAGGATCTGTTGCTTCCTGTGTGACAGTTATAAATCAGCTGCGAGGACGACAGCATACAAGCCGAGACCCACGGAGACTGGTGGGGTATTCTCGGCTCTGGTTGGGTACGAAGGCAGAGGAGCCCAAGAGTAACCGGACTGCCCCGCCACCGTGTGTATAATAAAGTTGGCTTATTTCCTCTTTAGACCATTTCCTGATCCGGAAGTCATGAGTAAATACGGAGCAGTACTACTCGTACCTATTTTACCTGGCTTTGAGCCTACTGTCTAGCCAGCTATGAGGGCAGGCGGGGCAGCTGCGAAGGCAGCTTATATCTTCGTATACGTTGAGGGCCTGTGGAAGTGGCTGGTGTGCATGTGTATGATGGAGGAAGAATGTTGTAAAGTCGAAGGTCCGGCCCCAGCGCCGCAGCTATGCGGCTACCCTTGTTTGACTCCTTGTTTGCGGCATCTTCGAATTTTAGATACCCCGTTGCAACCCGATTTGCGTTGAGAATTTTCGATGAAATACCTTATTATATACCCGCAATCTTCGTGCATCATGAGATGAGTTTGGGCACCGGGGTATGCGCAGTGGGAAAAAAGTCGATTTGGCACAACCTAAACGCATGCTTCCAGCACCTCACGACCTATAAATCCTTGATGGATGTTCTTTCTGTCTCAGACATCGGCCAAACAAAGAGGCACAAAGGCAACCACTAGATACACCAACCACTCAACTCCCATTGAGGTCAAGGTGCGTTTTTCCCTGAAGGCTCGACTTTACCCTATGCATGTCAGACTAATAGAGTTGGCATCTTTTGGCAGACAACACACACATATACAGAATGTGCGTTGTCACATCCGCCGCACAACAGCCACATCACAATGACAACTCGGTGTGAGCAGTCAGAAATCAAGCCCTGTTGGTTAGAAATCAARCCCTGTTGTATTCTTCTATTGATGAATGAAGCATCGTGGCATTGATAACTCGAGACTCMWWRGAAGCTGCAAAATGCCGCATCGCGAGGTCCAACGCCACCAACACAACTAACACGCAGCCAACGCTGAATCACGACCAACACAGGCCYCAACGGCACAGATAAAAGGAAGCTCTTTTCCACTCATTTAGCTAGAAATCAAGAGTCTTTACTAGTTAATCTTCTCTTCCCATCTTACGTGATATGCGTCTACTCCTACAGCCCGGTCAAGTACACGCTCTGCAAGAATCCGAACGCTAACGGAAGAAAAAATTAATGGGCGTTTCCGCTTCCTTCCATATCAAGGTGTTACGAAGAAGGTAGTCTGCTCAAAGCCCAAGGATGGGCTTGGCTTTTACGCAGAGGCAGAGGAATGGAGTGCTACGCAGGGAATTATTGGATTAAGTACGGTGCGGGCCTCCCTGGACGCTTAGGATCGAGCATTTTTTGTGAAAGTATTCATCTTTGTCAGGCGATGGAKTCGAGCGTCATGAAGGATCCGTTGCTTTTTCTGTGACTGTTACAAATCAGGTTGTCACCGTCCTTGACAGCTCTGTCTCTGAGTCACCTTTTGCATGCATAATGTCACGGGAAGGACGGCAGCATGCAGAATGGAAGTCGAGACCCACGGAGCAAAAAGATTTGATTGGACTGGGCGGGGTGTCTCGGCTTTGGTTGGGAGCAAGTTTCGGTTGGAACCAACGGACGAGTCTGCCTAGCCAACACATGCTTCCAGTATATAAAGACAGGATGGATGCTCTCTCTTCTCAGGCATCGGTCAAACAAACAGGAATAAAGGCAACCACAAGATACACCAACAATTCAACTCCCATAGAGGTCAAGGTGCGTTTTTCCTGAAGACTCGGTTTATCCTGTGTATGTCAGACAGACTAACTGAGTTGGCATCTATTGGCAGACGACACGCATATACACAGAATGTGTGTCTACTCCTACAGCCCGATCAAGTACTTGCTCTGCAAAAATCCGAACGCCGACGACCATGTTAAAAGAAAGAAAACTAAATGGGTGTTTCCGCTTCCATCCATGTCAGAAGATGTTAAGAAGAAGGTAGTCTGCTCAAAGCCCAAGCAAGGATGCGAATGGGGGTCGTGCTGAGGATCACTGGACTGGCAGCGGAGGCGTCCGGGGATGGGAGTTTGCAACAATCATGGGCCATGGCCAGGCGCATGGGCATCTTGTGTGACATGCTGGTGCTGGCGGCAGTAACTGAGCCCATCACGGGCTCACCCGTTTCGCAGATCTTGTGCATGCGAGGCCTAGGAGGTGGAGCATCTGTTGTCTTGGGGCGAGAACTTCATTCGCCGCCTCCAGAGCCATTCATGCATGTTTGCCAGCGGACCGATCTGTTTCGCGCCCGTGCCGCAGCGCGAGCATTGTCGTCTGCCGCACCAGCAGCAGCTCTGTCGTCGAGCCCACTAGTACGAAGTGGCCAAGGCGAGTATTGTCGTCTGCCCACGAACAGCCAACGCGCTCAAGGTGACCGGTTCGATTCATTTCGAACGTACTCCGTAAAGATATCCCAAACGCTAATGCCATCTTAAACGCTAATGCCATCTTTCCAAAACGTCCAATGCTTCTCGTCTATACGGCAGCGCCAGCCGCCGGGCCTCGCCCCAACTCTTCCGTGTCCTTCTTCGCCTCGCCGTCTTCGTGGCTCTCGTTGTTTATAAACACAAACGACACAAACACCACCGCGGCCCCGATCCAGTAGACGAAGCTCGAGTACTGCCCGTACTGGATCATCTCGCCAACCAGGGAGAGGGGGATCGTCAGCGACAGGCCAACCGTAACGACCAGCGGCGTGGTCAGCAGCATGGCAAACGCCCATGATATGTCGCTAACAAACGACGACAGCGAATTAATCTGCCTCAGTTAGAACTTCTCCTCTGAGCATTTGCTTGGGCCGAGGCTTACAATGATGATCATCCAAATCGTGCCCGTCGGTGGCATCTCGAACTGTCAAGTGTCAGCGTCTGTTGGGTTTCTGGGCGCAGAGGCAACATACCGGCTCAATGTTGGTCCAGTGCAGGATAAAGAATAGCGGCCACAGAAAGACCAGGTTGAAGACGCCCACCAGGCCAAAGAACAGCCTCATGTCAACCTTGTCCTCGTCGCCGACGCGTCGCTTCAGCACCGTCACGTACATGCCGTACATGACGGCGCTGAAAAAGGCCATCGAGTCGCCAATGGCAATCTGCCCGGGCGTCTTGTGCGGGAACGAGCCTCTGTTCTCGTCGCTCTTGCCCGACAGGTCCACCGTCGAGATGAGCACGATGCCCACCAGCGAGGCCGTTACGCCAATCAGTTTGCGGACGGAAAAGGGCTCGACGCGGAACAGCGCGCAGAAGATCAGCGTCCACACGCTGCTCGTCGACGTTAGGATCGTAACGCTGGCGACACTCGTGTACTCGAGGCACGCGGATGCAAAGTAGTTGGCGATGAACCACAGCATGCAGAACTCGAGGCTCAGGATCGCCGTCTCGCGGAAGCTGAGTCGCTCGTCGGAACGTCGGGTGGGCTCCAGGCCGCCGTCGTCGTCCACCAGCAGGCGCTGGCCCGTCAACTCGTCCTCGTCTTCCGTCGCCAGCTTGGTATGCGAGCCTCCACGCTTGTGCTCGTGCCACATTTGCACCAAATCGTGCCGTACTCCCCGTATCCCACTCTTGAACATATATATTATGAACATCGGTATCAATGATATCGCAAAGATGGACGTGTTGACGTAGACGAGGAAAAATGGCTTGTTGTACGTGTGATCGGAGAAGATGAACTGCGCGGCAACGTCAGCGTGCTAGGACTATCCGAGTACGGACGGTGCGGCCTTACGCTAGCCAGGAAGTTAGACAGCGTCCACAGAAACACGGTAACCAGCAGGAGGCATATCCCCAGCGTCCGCCTGGCCACGCCCGCAAGCCCCATCCTGGCGCGGATGCCTTCCTTTTTAGGTGACGGCGACCGTATCTGCATCTGCATGGAACCGGTCGAGGCCGCCAGATCGGCCTCGTCGGCGGAGAGCCGTGGCCGCTCGACCTCGGGGGCCGTGGCCTCCTCGCTGGGCCGTCTCGTTCCCGGCGAAGCCATCACGGGCCACCGGTGGTCGTGGGCCTGTGTCCCGCTGTGCAAGATGAGCCGGTGTTGGGCATTCGGGTAGTCGGCCGCGACAAGTCGAAGACCGGCAAGAGAAACGAATGGCAGCGCCGCGGCGAGAGCAACACCAAGAGCTGGCGATGAATATACCCCATGGAGGATGCGTCAAGGCTGAAAGCAAGAGCTGTCAGAGCCGCGCGTTTGACTTTTGCGGCGGCGGAGAGAGCCAGGTGAGCCAGCAGGGGCTAGGGGCTCGCGCGGTGACACCAATAGCGGCCGCGGCAGCCAACCGGTTTCAGGCCCAGCGTATTACAGTATTAGTGTCCGCGTCGAGCAGAAGTTGCTCCTGAAGCACGTGCCGGCGACTCTCAGTGAAACGACTGCCAGCCGGTTCTCTCCAATTCATGTCTACTCGTATGTCTATGGCTACCAACCACTGCCATCGCGACCATGCCAAGTGGTGCGTCCGCGCTCGTCAGAGGACGCGCGGCGGTCCGGCCAACAGCCAGCCAAGCGTCTCCCGGATCGCCCGGATGTTGCCGAGTGACATTGACGGGATGGCTTCGTCCAAACGGAGCAACTCCGAGCTGCGACATATCATGCAGCTTAATATACATATGATACGAAGTACTCCGTACTTGGTACTGATTGCGAGAGAATCACCTGCAACCACCGGGACTCCCTCACAATCTCACCACCATGGCCTCGGGCGCCATCCCCTTGCCCTCGACCAACACACCCGCCTTTCGCAGGATGGCCACGCAGTTGGACACCACCTCGGGCTTGACGCCTTCCGTCTTGGACGGGAACTCGACCGTCTTCAGCCACTCCCTTGCGTCGGCCTCGGTATACCCCAGCCTGCTCGAGATGTACTCGACAGCCTCCGACTGGTTCTCGTTGAAGTGCCGCACGCCCCGGTCCAGCCTCGTAAACAGATCCTTGACCCGCGCATCGACACTGCCGTCCTGCGGCGCCAGCGCAGTCGACGCGACAATCTTCCAGCTGCTCCAGGGCGTGTAGATCTCACCAACGCGGCGGATCTCGCCCGCGTCGTAGTGCTTCTTGGATGTGAAATGCTCCCACATGAAGAAGTCGGCCGCGCCCGAGTTGACGGCGCCGCGCAGGTTCTCAAAGGTGTTGAGCACGACGGTGTCGGCGTAGGGCTGCTGCGTCGTTGCCGACGGTGGCGAGGACAGCCAGCCGTGCTGGTCGGCGAGGACGAAGCCCATGACGTAGCTGCCGGAGCCGATGCGCGAGACGCCGATCCTGCCGCCCTTGAGCGAGTCGACCGAGGTGATTTCGGGACGCTTGGCGCCGGTTGAGATGGCCCAGCCTGGGATAAGTGGTTAGACGCGGGCGGTGCTCGTGATGGCTTCACGACGAGTGTGCTCTGCGAGAGCGACTTTCACATACASAGCGGGGTCTCGACATAGGTGCCAACCAGGCGATACCCCCCGTCGCGCTCGATGCCCTCCTTGCCGAGCCCGGCGATCCATCCCTCTGTCAGGCCGATGCCGACGTCGATTTCGCCGGCGCGGAGGGCCGTGACCATGTGGCCGGTGCCGGAGGGGAAGGGGATCAGGGTGGCGTCTAGGCCGTAGTGCTTCTGGGCAAAGTGCAGCGGCGTGGAGAAGTGCTCCGGCACGAAGCCGATGCGCAGGGGCTGGGAGGACATCTTGGGCCTGGAATCGGCGAGCTGTCGATTGCGATAGTGAGAGCGTGTGTTGAGTGTTGCGAACGGCGCTTCATGTTAGAAAGAGCTTCATGTTAGATGAGTGGGGTTGGCTTTGGAAGCTTGGAGGCCCGTGGCTTGGTTCTGCAGCAGATGCACGACACCCGGCAATAAGCGGGGCAATGAGAAGGCATCGTCATGGTTCTGCAGCTAGTAAAACGTCTGTGTCCCGTCTCATACTGGGTTGCAGCATCGGGGGCTAGATATGAACGGCTTCGTCACGCAAGCTGTAAGGTTGGCAGATTGAGTTGTGATGATGAGTGTTGAAAGTGAAGGCGGATGGATACTGCAGTTGTTGGCTCTGTTGCGCAGCGTGCCGGGCATTACCAAAGTCGCCCTCGGATACGATGCAAACACCCTGTCCAACGTCGTGCATCATCAATGGATGTCAGCGACGCACGAGTTACTTCGTAGGGCTGTGAGTTATTATTTTCTCACACAGGCGACTTCCACTGGCGTCGGCAACGGCGTCGGCAACGGCGTCCTGGTGGCAGCTGCATAAGGCACGAAGCACTTGCATAATGCCAGACAAACGCCATGCGCTGCTGCGCGTGCGTTTGTTTGTCTTGCGAGAATTCGCGGCCGCCACGCAGATTGGGCGGCCTTCAGCGTACGTACGCGATATGGCCTGCATACCTAGTCTGTCGCAGCGGTGTTTCGCCCAGCCCAGGGCTGACGACGGAGAAATGCGTGATGTGTCGCATCCGAAGGCAGACGGCTATTGCGGCCGCGCCCAGTTTAGCCTCCTCAACCCAGACCCGCAGATGTACATTAACCTCTCTTCCCCTTCGTCCTCTCGCGCTCGACTCGGTTCGCTTGGCTTCTGCTCCGGCTCGCCCTCGCCTCTCCCCTCTGCGGCATTTCACGCGCGGAGCATCGCTGCGTCAGTTCCGCCATGTCGGACATCGAGCTGGACGCGCCCGAGGACGCGCCCATGCTGGACGAGCACCAGCGACAGGACGAGCCGCTGCCCTCGCGGCCGCGCATCAGGGCGAAGCCATGGCAGGCCAAGACGCCCGGCACCATCGTCTTCCTCGCCGCGACCATGAAGTTCTGCATCACATCCAGCGGCATGCTCATGCTCATCGCCGTCTACCGCCTGATTGAGGACGCCGTGTGCCACGCCTTCTACGAGGACGCCTCGCCCGGCTTCATCGAGGAGATGAGGTGCAAGGGCGACGAGGTGCAGTCGCGCCTGGCCTTTCTGCTGGGCTGGTTCGGCCTCTTCAATTCCATCATGAGTATGCCATGCCGTGGCCTTGAGCCCGTTGATGGGCCGTGTTGCTGACGACTCCGTCTTCAGCACTGCTTGTCGCATTCCCGTATGGCCTGCTCGCTGATCGCATCGGCCGCAAGCCTACCGCTGTGTTGGCCTACGGCGGCACTGCCGTCTCCTTCGCCTTCACCCCCCTTATGCTCGGCGGGATGCAGGCCCAGGTCCGCGGCAACCCGTATCTGCTCATGACGGGCTCTCTATTCCTCCTTTTTGGCGGTGGCGTGCCGGTGTTGCTCGCTACTCTGTACGCCATGGCAGCCGACGTGAGCACCGAAAAGGAAAAGTGAGTATTCGCCAGCAGTCACTGCTAACCTCTGCATATGCTGACCTGTAGTGCAGGGCTACCAGCTTTCTCTACCTCACCTTTGGCGCGACGGCCGGCGGGCTCGTGGGCCCCCTGCTGGCTGGCGTCCTCATGGAAAAGTACGGCCCTTGGGTGCCCATATACATCGTCCTCGCCATTACGCCCTTTATGCTCAGCGTCTTCTTCTTCATCCCGGAAACACTCATCGTCGAGTCCAAGAGCCACCGGAAGCAGGACCGGCCTCTCCTTGTCGAGCTGAAGCAGCACATCAGCAACGGGCTCGGGGACCTTGTCCATTCCGTTCACATGATCAAGAACGTCAACATACCGCTTGTCCTCATCACATTCCTATTCCAGAGCGGCAGGTGTACCGCGTACACGTCGATACTGGCGCAGTACATCAGCAAGCACTTTGGGTGGCGGCTCGCTGAGACCAGTCTCTTGCTGTCGCCCCTGGGAGTTCTGAACCTCATCGTCCTCGTGGCTTTGCCCAAGCTGTCCCAGATCTTGATGTCCCCACGGTTCCGTTTCACCATATTCGGAAAAGACCTGTTTCTGACGCAGGCTTCTACCCTCATCATCATCTTCGGCGCACTCATTGAAGGTTTCAGCCACAACGTCGTCCTGTTCCTAATAGGCCTCTCCATCGGGACGTTTGGCGCTGCCGACAGCCCTCTTGCGCGGGCGACGGTCTCGCATTACGTCGATGCCGAGTATACCTCCAGGCTGTACGCGTTTATCGGCATGGTCGAGGTTTTGGGGTCTTTTATCGGCGGGCCGGCGCTGGCGTGGTTCTTCGACCAGGGGCTGCGGAGGAAAGGTATCTGGACGGGCTTGCCGTGGTTCTACATTGCTCTGCTCTGCAGCATTGCTTTGGTAGCGCTGCTTTTTGTAAAGCCGCCGAAGAAGAGCCTGCACGAAGAGGAGGCTCACAATGAGGGTGGCGGCGTCAATGGCTCGGCATCGGAGGGCCATCTTCATTCACCCTGAGTAGTCTGGGGTTGAAGTATATGTGTTGAAAGCCATTTATACATCTTGGAGACTAGAACGACATCAAATGTCAATGAACCATGCTTATACATGAACCGGGAATCTGTAATCCGCTGAGGGCTGCTGGCGTAGTCCCATCGCAGCAATACTCCTGCCCGCCGCGATATTACGCAGCTTGAGCGACGTGCCAGTCGACTCGACCGAAGACCCTGCCGTACCATTAGCGGCAGACTCAAATGTAGCCGAGACATGCCCCTCCCTCTACAGTAGCGAGGTGATCAACCACCAACGTTGACTCCAAACGTACCGAGTTACGGAGAAAAGCTGTACACAGCTGACCATTCATAAGCAAATATCACTAAAGCTCAACTCTCCCTAGCCCCAAACTGAAATACCACAGTCAACATGCAACCTCGAGAATGACATCCCTCCTCCGTCCGGGACCCCTTCAAACCCCGTCAGATGGCGCCAATAGCTCACATAGTTCATCGTAAAAGCGCGGTCCTTCTAGAGGAACTTGGGGTCGTACTGGAACGCCTTGGCAGTGAAGCCACCATTCCAATCCGGCTTTCTCTCCAGCTTTCTTCTCAGCAGGTCAGCCTCGTGTAGGGAGACTTCATCGAGCGGCCGCCACTTGGAGCTCTATGAATGATACTGATTTCATCTTAAAAACCAAACCAAAGCCATGAAGTGGACTGACTGGACGTGGCCCGGCTATTCTATGTCTGTGATCCCTCTTGGCCGGCACAGTCACCAACGGCGGAGAGAAATGCTTGCTCAAACCCACGGGACGAGGCTTCTCAACACGTACCTTACTCTTTGGGACATCAGCAGCAGCTTTTGCTTGTTCAGCTTCGGCTTCAGTCAACAGGTCCGACTTGGCCTGAGGTTTATCAGCAAAGCCGTCCGATTTGCCGGGGCCAGGAAGAAGCTGAGTTGGATGAATGGGTGGAAACTAATTTCAGGCCGCTAACTTACGAGTAGTCGTCTCGATTCTTTCAAGGTAAATACGAGAAAGTTTTTCCACAAGAGCCGACAGTTCATCCGTATCGCCTTTATTGAGCTTGAGCGAAAACTTGGCCCGGAATTTCTTCTCGAATTTCTTAAAGGCCGGCATGATAGTGTTGTCATACCAGTTTTCTTGAGAAACCAGGTCATCATCCCAAGACCAACTCCCAACCACTTCATCCGCCGAGACTTCCCAAAGGCAAAGATGCTGGTTATTATAGTATACATAAGATTGCCCATAGGGATCCGCAATGCCGTAATAGTGCTCCATCTCCAACATGACGTCAAGAACGGGTAAACCAGCCTTATGCGAACATTTGGATCAATGACCGTAAGAGTTTGAACACCTCGTTTGCGACCAATTTTCATATTAGCCAGTTTCGCGATGCTTGGCGCCAAGGTTGAGAATGAAATGAACGGGGTTGCTTTCCAAAAATAATGGTGGTCTAGATGCCTGGCGAGCAGAGTCTTTCGAGATTGGCGAGTGTCGAGACGCTCCCTTGGCGCTCTTGACATTAAACCTCGCTCATTCGGTATACTTCTAGAGTTGCCGTTCCAGATTCTCATGAAAGGCACATCGAACTTTTTGGACTAGTAGGCACGCCATGGGTGTAGTTCTTCCTCGGTGAGAAACATTGTTGGTGTCGACCGGTGGCCTAAGAGCTTTAGGACTTATTTGCGGTTCAGGGGTCGGATATCGGCCATTATGTCTAAGAAGCTTCGTTGAAGTATCGATAGATAGTGGACGGAGTGTCCCATGGACATTGAAAAACAGATTGCTTTCGACCTGAGATGGTTGAAAGCGAACTTCAGGAGCTAATCGTCGGAATTCGAAACGAATAGTATAAGTGCAGCTTCACAGGAAAATGAGATGGCCGGCGGTCTTAACACTAGCGAGCTTGTGTACTAAATCCTTAAAATCGCATGAAAACACAAATAGTTTCAAGTATTAAAGCACCGCTGCAAAGGCAAGATGCCGTCGTGGAAAGGCAACGAGGCAATCATGCAGAGCGAGGTCCAATCATTCGTACATGGCTCACTTGATTTCATTGGTTGGAAATCAACTGGGCATGGAGCGTTCTCCTCGAAACATTGCCTTTGGCTGCCTGGAGCAAGATCTCCCACGTCCTAGTTATCAGAAATCAGAACTGGACCACCCACAGAGTGCGCAATCGACTTCAGCGCCTTCTGCGCCCTGCACCTTCTACGCCTTCTGTGCGCCTCTAGTTCTCTGCCTTTGGCCTGACTTCTACTTCGCCCCTGCGGACTGAGAAGCCACTGACCTGTTGCGCTTGTGGCGTTTGTCCGCCTCCGGGCCTCCCTGACTTGCATCCAATTACAACGGTGGATCCTGATATCGCTGACGCATAAGGCCGAAATTCTCGACCTCCCCCCTTCCTCGATAACGATGTCGCTGCTGACCTCCGCTGGTTGCGGTCAGGGCGGTCCCCACTTGCCTGGTCAAGGAAGATTACAGAATGTGCAGATCTGAGTGCTCTATATTTGGTTTACTTTTCACAGGACAGCAAGGGTGAGCTCCTCGCCCGTTGTAGATACCGAAAGATGTGACTTTCTTGCACTGTAAGGAGGGTGGTCCATGCTTCGATTTCGACAGTCGGGCAGCCATGATTTCACGCCTGCAGGGCTGCGAGATTGCAACAAAATGCCGCAAGGCATTCAGAAGGGGCGCCCAATAGGTTCGCGGGACCCCGCGCATTTAATTCAGGCCTGTGCTTAGTCACAGCCCTTGGACAGGAGACAAAACCGACCAAACCCCGCAAAATGAGACCGTATCAATGTTTAAATATCGCTGTCTCGATTGATCCGCGCGGAGACGCTAGGATCGGGCCGTCCAAACACCTAATATTAACTAGCTTCTCGTTTAACGCCTGATTAAGCTATAGCATTGTCAGCAGGATGACAACCATGAACCGGACGGAAACGGCGGAAGTCCAGTCGAGACCGCTGAGGGTCCTCTCCCTGGGTAAGACCCTATGCTTTGACCACCGATAAGTCGGCTGACAGTTACAGACGGAGGAGGCATCCGTGGCATATCTAGCCTCCTTATTCTCGAGGACATCATGGAACGTCTCCGTCAAACCGAAGGCCTAGAAAGGGTTCCGCGACCCTGCAAATACTTCGACTTGATTGGTGGTACAAGCACAGGAGGGTATGCTTTACGTGCTCACTTTCAGCGACGGTACTGACATGTCATAAAGGATTATTGCCATCATGCTTGGCAGACTAGGCATGAGCGTCGATGAATGCATACGAGCCTACAAGAAAGTTGCCCAACAGGCTTTCACCCCGAAGCGCACATCAATTCTTCCAGCATCGCCATCGGGTGCATTCTCTGCCACACAGTTAGAAGCTGCCATCAAAAAGACCGTTCGCGAATTTTGTGTCAATCCCGTCTGCGTGGACCAACGCGACCGTAGCAAGTCAACGACGGACACCTGCCCACATGGCGAGATGGAATTCCGCGACAGCTCATGCTGCGATACGTAGGTTCCACGTATGAGCGGGGTTAGGCACTCGAGATAAGTTGTGACTGACGATAATAGAGTTGTACTGGCAATCACTAAGGATGATGTCGACGCTTTGCCGACCCTCTTTACGACATACGACACGTCAGTACGTTTGGAAGGCTGCACGGTCTGGCAAGTCGCACGCGCAACTTCAGCAGCCACGACTTTCTTCAAGCAAATTCGAGTCGGTCGAGATGACATCGAATTCGTTGATGCGGGCTTTGGGTTCAATAACCCTTGTGAGGTTCTCATCGACGAAGCTCAACAACGGTTTCCGCGTCGTGGATCAATGCGGATTTTAAGCTTTGGCACGGGACTTGGAGACGTTGTCACCATCGACAATACGCGCAAGTCCATTATAAAGGCGCTCATACAGATGGCAACGACGTCTAAAAAGGTGGCGTTGAGACTTGATGGCAGATTTGGTGACAGCAACGAGTACTGTCGGTTCAATGTCGACCGGGGCCTGGAAGACATAACACTATCCGACTGGGCCCGGGCAAGTAAGATATCGTCTCATACGCAAAACTACTTAGCCGAGAATCGAAGGGCGATAGAGAAGTTCATCCATCACTTTACGAAGGCTACAAGTTTAGCCAGTGTGGAAAGCGGCGGGGAGTTTGCAGAGTTGTCTAGCACAGCAAACAGTTAGTACCCCAATACGCAAATTATTTTGATCATATGGCTAACGCCATGGAAGTTGTCTGTCATCATATCCCATTTCCCAGAAACGAAGTCTTTGTGGGACGTAAGAGCGTTATGAATACCCTCACGCAACGACTATTTGGAAAGTCTTCGATTCCACGAGTTGCACTTGTTGGTTTGGGCGGCATTGGCAAAACGCAAGTCGCCCTGCAAATTGCATATTGGGTCAAGGACAATGAAAGAAACTGTTCTGTCTTCTGGTTACCCGCGCTGAGCATGGCGAGCTTCAGCCGAACGTGCGCGGATCTGACCGGAAAGCTCAGTATCCAAAGCTCTCACAATGAAGACCCCAAAGAGTTACTCAAAACGTACCTCAGCTCCGCGACCTCTGGAAACTGGCTACTTATTGTCGATAACGCGGATGACATGAATGTCATTTACGGGCCGACAGAGCAGTCGGGCGGGATCGATGACTTTCTACCTCAAAGCGATAACGGGCGAATCCTATTTACAACACGCTCCCAAGAAGTGGCCGTCACTACCGCAGGTTCGGACGTAATTGAACTGTTAGAGATGAGTCAAAAGGAAGGTAAGGCCTTCTTAGCGAAGTCATTGATCCGAAAAGATCAACTACAGCAAGATGATGTTGTGGTCGAGCTTTTGGAAAGGCTCACTTATCTCCCTTTGGCAATTGCCCAGGCGGCCGCCTATGTGAACATGAAGAAAGTACACTTGAAGGAGTATCTTCGACTTTGCAAGAACACGGACCAGGATATGATCGAGCTATTGAGAAGCAAGTTCCGCGATAAAGCTCACTATAGCAGCAGTCAAGGCGCAGTGGCAACCACCTGGATCATATCGTTCAGCCAGATCCGTGAAACTGATCAACTTGCAGCACAGCTGCTCTTATTCATTGCTTGGATTGAACCCAGGGCCATCCCGAGGTCGATTCTGCCCAGCCCGGCGTCAGAACAAGCGCGAACAAACGCGATTGGGACGCTGTGTGGCTATGGGTTTCTAAGCTGGCGGGAGGACAACGAGACGCTCGACCTGCACAGTTTGGTTCATTTGGCAATGAGGGCATGGGCTCGTAAAGTTGGCATGGAAGAGGCCTGTAAGAAGGATGTGCTTGCACACATATGCCGAGTTTTTCCATCAGATCGATGGGAGGACCGTGAGCTATGGCGGCAACAGCTGCCGCATGCCTTGGGGGTACTTCTAGCGTGCGAAGACATTGAGACTGACGAGTACTGTGATCTGGGATACTGGGTAGGGCGCTGTTTGTCAAGAGATGGCCGGATTATGGAAGCGGTCGAGGTGCTAAAGCAGGTGATGAAAAGACGGGAGACATTGGCGGAGGATCACCCTGACCGGCTTGCCTCACAACACGCGCTTGCCGGGGCCTATCAAGCCAACGGTCAGGTATCTGAAGTAGTCAAGATACTCGAGCAGGTAGTGGAGATACAGAAGATATTGGCGGAGAATTACCCTGACCGGCTTGCCTCACAGTACGCGCTTGCCGGGGCCTATCAAGACAACGGACGGGTACCTGAAGCAGTCAAGATACTCGAGCAGGTGGTGGAGATACAGAAGACATTGGCGGAGAATCACCCTGACCGGCTTGCCTCACAG
>LFRF01000003.1:481286-665650 GCA_001189435.1 Tolypocladium ophioglossoides CBS 100239
TCGAGCAGGTGGTGGAGATACAGAAGACATTGGCGGAGAATCACCCTGACCGGCTTGCCTCACAGTACGCGCTTGCCGGGGCCTATCGAGCCAACAGACAAGCACCCACCTAAAGCAGTCGAGCTTCTTGAGTATGTTAATAGTGTTAACTAACTCGCGGCCCGTAAAGCAACGAATCGAAATCTTGCTATTGTTCAAACTGTCATTTCTAGACATTTGGGAGCGTGTTAACCAACTTGGGTCCCCTGTATCAGGAGACGTTGATCTCGTGAGCCGGTTGAACCCGAAACTGTGACATTGTTTCTCGTCCTGTTAGTAGCGGGGCCAATCAATTCAAGCTGCTGTTAAGGATGCGATAGCAGGCGTACTCCACCGCGGCGGCCACGCACTGTCCAACGAGTCACGACCACTCTGGCTTAATCTAGACAAGTTTCTCACTGTACGATGGAGTCTATACGACGAAGTTCTTGTTTTGAACCCGTTTCGGAGGGAAGTAAGATTCATTACGCTTGCGGCAAAACAATGGCCAGCTACTGCGCAACCAGCAGCAACAGTTTGATGGTAAATCTTCTCGACTGCTCGCCTTTTAATACGGTTATCAATATAGGTCGTGGGGAACTTCCTGAGGTATCTCTCCTTAGACTACCTTACGGACCGGTAACGCTAAGTTTGCTAAGGTAGTGAACCCTCTCATGGTTTCTACTAACGCGCCCTGCATACCGCTCTTCGTAAATCGTATATATCAAAATCAGGGGCTGTAAGGACTTCAGCGAGCTAGATAGGCTAGTTAGAGAGATAAAAGAAGAGGAAGAAGAAGCGTGCTATTCTCGTTAACTAGGCAGGAAGTATAGCCCCTTTTATAAGTAGCTGCTACACAGTCTGCCTCGCGGGATGTTATCTCTTCCGGTCAAGCTACTTATACTTATCGGAAGAGGACTCAAGGGATAATACTTACTAGGTTGGGCTGGGAAAAAAACACCCCGCGGACCAGACTGCGTGACAGCCACCTATAAAAGGGGCTACACTTCCTGCCTAGGTAGCGATAATGGCATGCTTCTTCCTCTTCTTTTCTCTCTCTTGCTAGCCTGTCTACCTGCCTCCCGGCTTGCCGTGCCCTGCCCGAACAGCCCGCCTCTGCTTGTAGCCGTGGGCAGGGTATCCTTGGTGCGTGCATTTGCCGTCGTCAAACTAGCATCTCGGTTATTCTAGCATCCCAGTCTTCCTAGCATCTCCGCCGTCCTTGTACCTCGCTCACCCTAGCATCTCAGTCATCCCAGCATCTCAGTCTTCCTGGAACCTCCGCCGTCCCAGCATCTCGGTCATGCCAGCATCACTATCATCTATTCGGCGGTAAATAGTCTAACCAGCAGCCCCTCTTTTGTGGTCGCAGCCTGTGCTGAAGCGTCCGGCGCCGCCATGGGCACACATTCTCTTGCCGACGCCATTGCGCGCTGGCGACATTTACTGCGCAGACGTGAGCGAGTCCAAAACATCGGACGCCAGACGCTGATTGAGTTGCGCTGCTGAAGCACTCAAATGCAGAAGAGGGACAAGGTAAGCAGTGCGCAGGCGAGCCCGCGACTATTGCCACTGGTCAACTCATGATCATACCASATTGGCATGCAGGCAGATGTTACACTAACGTTATGGTGGGAAAACAGATCGTTTTATAGCAATTTAGGCATCAAAACCTTAAATCACTCGGCCCAACAATACTCCCGCGGGGGAAATGTGAGTCTACACATCCAATGCACGGCAATAGGAGGAAAATCTACAAGCTACGTTCAATGGTTAATGTGCTGTTCGCGGACGGGGGAAAGTATCCTCCTCGTCTTTCCTAGAGGTATTATAAAGAGAGCCGGACGGACCAAGAAAGGCATTGAGGAAACGGAAGTGGGGGCAAGCCCTCGACTCGGAGGTCGGCAAGTTTGGCGGTTGGTTTGACGATGACTCTATGCCACCTGGCACCCTAGAGCCCACGACGCCGCAGAAGTCCCTCGACTCGGGAGAGGAACTTGCTTGAACCCAGGTTTCGCTGAATCGATTTGTCTCCACATGCAACTCTTTGGACTATTGTCCGCTGCCACATCTATCGCTTTGAGCGTGATCAATTCGTATATCTCTCTGTGTCTTCGTATGACTCTCTTGGCTGCCCAAAGAGCCCTGAAAAGGGATTCCTTTTATCCCTAGGGTTGCCCCTATCCACCGTTGGCTGTGTGTGTTAGTGGCGTCAGACTTCCGTTGTGACCCCTAGCGGCCCCTATTTGCCCCTATTGACCTCGAGTCATCAATCCMACGAGGCTKCATTCTTCYAAGGAAGAATGYCTCTAGCCACCGTCTCTGAATACAGACATCCGAGTCATCAATGTAATGTGGCTGCCCAAGGGGCTGCCGAGTCAACCGGTCTATCCGACAACATCTGTTCTTCGCAAGCGTCGAGTAATCAGCCTCTTCGGGACCTCGTGGCAGCCATCTAAATTCTCCCACTAGACTTTCTATCATAAATCAACTGTAGAACTCTTTACCCCTGGAGATGCGCTTCGAAATTACGAATGAGCCGTTCCAGCTCTTGTCGCCATGGGCTACGAATACACAGATCCGGTGGACCCAGATGCGCATGGCTCTTTGACAGTGCCGATCTTGGAGTACATATCATCTCCGGAAAAGTCTGTCAGATTGGAGGACAACGCGAAGTTATCCTTGGTGGTTGAGGAAAATGTTGTGAATGTATGCGTTGGTGGAGTACGCGGACACCTTTGCTAAGGCGGCGAGAGACGCCAAGGGCATAAAGGAACGAGCGGGCAAAACAGGAGCAGGCGATATACTGGCTCAGGAGGTGCTGATGAGCTCTGCGGAGAGAATCTGCGCCTTGATGAAAGCCTGGGAAGAGTCGGAAGCCGTGCAATGGTGGGGATTGAGTAGATTGTGGGTTGGCGGGCCGATCCTAACATATCTACAGGATGGGAACGAGATCGGGACTCGGCAGCTWATCTAAGTCACCCGATCCCACCATCTCCCTTCGCGTCAGCGACGTTTCATCAACCTCGCAACCCCCGACTCCCCCCCCCCCAATTGCTAACTGAACACCTGGGGCTTTCTTACCAAGCTGCCACGCAACCACCAACTCGAATAAGTACTTGTCTTTATGAGTTGCCTCAGCTTCACCATGAAGGAGTCGACCATACACAACACACCGCCGACGCCGTGGAGTGTGCTCGAGTTCACATTCTCCAACAGGAACACTGATTCAGAGATCATAATTATGTGCAAGAAGTGCTTCGTCAGACATTTGACCGCAGCTAACTTCTCAGGCTCACCACAGCTGAAAGAGAAATACCTCTACTTTTTGGAAGTCGCTAGGAACTTCGAACTAAGGCAATCACGCCATCGCACACAAATGGTAGGCAGGTATGATATCGTGAAAAGCACAAGGGAATGCAAGACTTGCCCAATGTATCTTAGCTAAGTAGCGTAGGGCCTCGCACACCCTGTCCCCGAAGCACGCCCCAGGACGGCCACAGTTCCCTGTCTGACATAGCCCATCGCTTACGCGGGCGTCGGAGCCGGAGTCGGAGTCGGATGCGGCTGGGGCTTGCCGCTGCAGCCGGACGTTTCCAAGACGTATTCGGTGCCACAGCCCCCGGGGCACCGCTTGTGGCAGGGATAGTTGGTATAGACAGTCGGTACAGGCATCGGGCACCCTTGACGGCAGGTGACGGTCTTCCGCTCGACGCACATCGGTCGGACGCAGGTCGAGCAGATGCTCTCAGTCGACGTGACTGTCGGGCACAGCGGTTTGTCGCCGCCTGTTGCCTGGGCCAAGGAGGCGGTCCTGCCAATAGGACGCCAAGTTAGTGACGATGACAACAAGGATATGATCGATAATGACCGGTTCCCTACCCGATGAGGGCGGACACGATCGTTGCGGTGAGGAAGCGCATCTCGGATGATGAGTGATGTCCCGAGTGCTACTGCGCTGGTACGTTCTGGGTGTGTACTTGGTGCTTTTGCTACTCGGTGGGACGTGAAGGAGGGAGGCTCTTGCCAGCTCTTTAAGGCTGTCAGAAACACGATGCGCTAGATGCAATTTATGAGGTAATCGGTGATCCGAGGGTCAGTTTCTCTGGCCGTCGATAGTGGTGCCTGGCGTCTCGGGGGAGATCTATTTGATCCAGTAAATACTGCCGATGTCTTACTGCTGGCTCGGCGGACACCGTACGAAGTATTACTTCGTAACAACTCAGCAAATTCAGAGTCTCGGAGCTGCGGGGAGCCCCGCATAGTCTGCAGTTTCTAGTTAGCGGTGTCTCACATAGAAATCATCCAACATCCCCCGCCCCGGCTGGCCGCAATGGGCAGAGCTGCGCGTAAGCTCAAATTTCCAAGCACTCCATTTTCTCTCCCAAGCCGTCCAGCTGATCAAGCTGTCGTTGCTCGAGCCGCTCCGAGATATCTGTGAGCCCTGAGGAGCAGCGCTTCGGTCAATCTGTCGGCGGTCAAATCGTTGATCGGTACATGTTCTACCAAAATTTCTTTCTCTCCATCTTCCGTCATAGACGGTGAGCGTTCTCGACGCAAACACGAAGCACCCACTGTGGTCAAAGAATAATTAGTGATCGGCCCTATAGAAAGGCTGGAAGGTTGACAATCTCGAGGTTATTGACGAATAAAGCGGCTGTGATGGATAAAGCGGCTGTGAGACTTGGGTCCTTATCGTATTGATGACAAGAGGTTTGGGAGGATATTAATTTGGAAGCCTAAAATCCCCACCTTAACGAGGAAGGTTGGCGGCATACGAAGTAGACTATAGCAGCGGAAGATAAATAGGGGGGCTTTTTCCGGCTGTTTTAGAAGGACAAGGCAACACAAGGCAATTCAGACAATAGCAAGAATTGAATAAGTTCGGAACTGCATTGCGCAACAGGTATGGCTCACCTGTTAGTGACGCTCTTGCGACTTCTGGAGGTGGTGCTGCTGAAGGGAGAGATGACGAACAGAAAGCTTATATTAAGCACTGTAGGTAATACTTCGTAACACTGTAGGTATTGAACACGTATGTATTAGAGACGGGAAGACGAGTCACCTGCGTGGCGTCGTCAGCCGTTTTTTATATGGCATGGCGTCGGGCTGTGATTCGCCATGGATGGTGGTGCGCGGCCTCGCAGATGCCGCGCAAGTCTCGGGACGGGGCTGCGCCATAGGACTAGACAGAAGCAGAGATGCGTCTATCCACAGTGGTGGTCAGTGATCAAGAGGTTGGCTGGATGCTGAGACAATGAATGGGTCACTGTGTTTGGGCTTGAGGCTGCGATTCTCCGCGGGAATGCAAGGCCACATCCTGCGGCGTTGCTTGGTGCCCGAACAACACAGCCACCACCATCTTCTTGCTTGAGCACCTCCCTCTCGTGGCCTGACTTTTGGTACCCCTCACTGCAGTCGGCCTCCCAGTTTTGCCTCTTCAACACACTAACACGGTTAGCGACACTTAAGACGGACGACTTTTTCCCCATCTCCATTCTCATTTCGCTTCAAGTCTTTCGTATTTGCTTCTCCCATCCAGGGTCGTCCATTCATTGCCCGCGAGCTGCCGTCCTTACGTCTGGGGCCCGGGATTCTACTCGGGGTGGGGGGCCTCCACAGCTCCTGCGTGGATGCCTTCGCTTACTTTAAGCTAGCCTAGTGTGTAGACCGAGAGGTTGAAGTCGCCCTCCTGCGGCTCGATCTTGAAAGATCCCGCTTCTTGATCTGGGGCAACGAGGTGGGAATTTTCCACAAGCCGTCAGAACCCGCAGCTCCTCGACGAGGGTGTCGCTGAGGTGATCCGTAAGGTCTTATCCCAGGACAAAATTCTCTTGACGGACTCTGAGAGGCTCCGGACATCCTACGGGATACGAACGTTAGAGACGCCTTTGAACCTGAGCCGAGCCGTCGACTATGTCAGCTTTAAGAGTCTCGCCGTCTTTCGGATATCTGCCAGTCGATTCTGGCCCAGAAATGCATCTCGGTTGAGCGTAGCAACTCGACGCAACGATGCAAGAACAAGATGAGCAATATACCAAAGGGAAAGGTTCCAGGGCTTAGTTAACGGCGTGAAGCACTTTGTTGACTCCCTCTTTCTTGTTAATATCTCGAGAGAGATTCAAGTCCGGGTTATCGTTGATGACTGAGTCAATCCTCAGTATCTCCCATCTCAGCATCGTCGAAAAAGCTACCGAAGACCCTTACCTCGTTTACCCCAAGCGGCTACAACCGCTTGGGCTTCGACGTAAGCTGGGACAATTGATCGAGGGACTTTGGAAGAGCGCTTGAGAGACGTGGTAAGGAATGCAGGGCCGCAACCTAACACCATAGCCAAACATCCAGGATGCTTGATTCGAGTATGTCTGCCCAATTTTAATCATGGCTTTTAATCATGGCTCTTTACGATACATACTTACAATTGGCTTAGAGACACCTAGGGCGGAGCTGGCCGCATGCATTCAATACTTTGTGCTGACGAATGAGTGTCGCTAGGTGCAAACGCAGCACCCATGTGACGAGCGATACCTTGGAGCCCAGGTCGTTGCCAACGGTGCCAGCAGTGACCATTTTCAGCAGTTACAATGTCTCTTCGAAGAGCCTCAGGGGTTGTGATTGCTGGGTCAGTTGACCAAACGGTTAATTGACATTGGTTCAAAGATCAGGGACGATAGGGAAAATAATTCGGGCTCATCATACCACATGGAAGAGCGGCCTCCCCTCATAGTCCTTTATATTTATTAGCCACCCTGCGTTTGCCTCATCCATACAGCGCTTGCCATCTGCGGTCAAGTCTCATCGGAAGCAGTTGACGTCTTTACTCGGCCTGACGACCGGTCTACGGCAACCTACTGCAGCACTATCGATCGAGCACTTGACTGCGGAGCGTGTTGGGCTGGGTCCGACAATGAGAGGCTAGGGCAACCAGAACCCGCACTCCAACCTAGCCAAATTCTTGGATAATGTTTGGATCGACTGTCGACTTGATCATTTGGACTGCGAGCAACCATATACATATTTTGAATCCTCGGAATCCCTGGCAATGATACTCGGCGAAACTGCCTACCCCTTCTTCAAAGAGCACCAGGACCGATACCCAGACCAGCAGGCATCTGGATAGTCAACAACGGCAACCCCAACCCCCAACGGAGATCCTTTGGACGTTTCATTGAGTCACGCTGGTCGATGACAATAGCACTTTGGATAAGCAGCCGACGACCATGCCGCTTCCGATATGAACCGGAACCTAAGATAGGGCTCCCAAGTCGGATGACGAGTTAAAGCACCACCTGAATGGGACATGATTCTAGAAGGCGACATGCTTTACCCGGGATGGTGGGCTAGGTGGTGAATAGTTGGAGGATCGGGACTTGGCCAAGTCCTTGGGGCAGGACGCAGCACTAGCGCCAGCAATCGAGGCACATCCCGTAAGAATGCAATTTCAAACTTTTTTAATAGTGATTAAACAATGGTGGCCGAGCTCTTCACGTCCAAATGCAGATAATAACTATCCGCCCCGATGTCATGGATGCAAAACATCACCTGGAGCCACTTGGAAATAACTCCCACAAACGTTCAACTGAAGTATCAAGTGTCCGAGCCCTGGCCACCTCCTAGTATGCAGGAGGAGACGTCAGACTCTTAATCATAGTCTTGATGCGTCCGTCGCCAGAAGTTTGGCTACTCGTGCTCGAACGACGACGCGTGATGGAGTTTGTCATATCGCAGCCGCCAGAAGAAGGGTGCCGCGTGACACAAACTCGGTTCGAGGGATCTGAACACCAACCGTAGGTTAGGTTATTTTCCCCCAAAGTTGCGAATATAGACGTACAAGAGGAACTGTCCCCCTTGGCTGCGGCGAGGACGGCCTCGAGTTTTGCTTTTGCTTTGGCGGAGGCTGAAGACATGGCTAGAACATGTAGATGAATTTCTTCGTATATGTTCGGCTTGTGGTATGGGGAGTTGTGTGCTTGCGGTCGTCAAATGATGGCCCCATGATCTATTTCATATTCAGCCGTATTGGTTGCTGACTCCTGGCGAACGACCAGTCTTGTGGTGCTGCGACCCCTCATGACGTTATCATGACATGTGCCGCGATACTCGTATGTTTTGTGCGAGGTCAATTGTGGTGGGCTGCCATTGGGTAAAATCCATTATTAACAGTAGGTCTCCGACCTCTAAGACCTCGTTCGTCTTAGCCGCTAAAGAAATCCCGTACGCAAGAGTTCAGGCAGTTTGCGAAGACAAGAAGTTCAGCTACGCTACTACAAACGACAACTCAACGTCCAAGTACCGAGATACGGTTGCAAGTATTGGAAGTATATGGGAGATCCATGCAGAGTCCTTATTCTTAAAAGTAGAAATGTGTTTGTTCCATCATGGGATTATACACACACTCGTCTTATCTCCCCCCCCCTCCCCTCCTTCGTACCATACATAGTCACAGTTCTTGTTCCTCAAAAACTCCGCCTCTGCAGACGTCGTACGAAGAAGCGCGACGGCAAATCATGTATACAGCGCCGGTCGTAGTTGAATACCCCACACGTTCTGGTGGTGGGTGGCCTTGCATCCATCCGCCTCCGCCGCTCGATCAATATCTCGAAACCTCAACTACATTCCAAGGCTTTGTACCGCCGTGGCCCAACTCAATTGTATATCAGTTCTGTCCTTCTCAACAGCGTGTCCTCATCCCTTTGTAATACCACTAGCAAACCCGCATCACCGTCTTCGACCAAGGGTGCTCCGACAGCATAATCACCACGCAATAGAAAGTTCCCTGTGCTTGTTTGTGATGCAAGCAATGTCTGTTCAACCGTGTGGTTCGTGAATCTCGGCGTTTCCCTGAAGGGCCGGTTGCAGCACCAACACTAACCTTGAACTCCTGTTCACAGACCCATCTCAATCTTGGTTGCCTCTGCGTGATTCAGGACTTGTTCAGTGACAAAATGCACATATAAAAGATGCATTCAGCTTCACGTCTCAGTCCCTGCTGCTTCAAGGTGCAAACTCGACTGCTTTGACTTTGACCCGCCGGCACACAGTCTCCTCTCCACGAAAACCCAAATTTCTTCACCAAGTCCACTACAACCTGTCACGGTAACGCTACTCGTAATGTGTAAGCGAAGATGGCTTTTGAACATATGCTCGAACTGTGGACGGGATATCTCCACAGGCGCGACTGAGGATGTACTATGCAAGAAGGTGCGAGACAGCGGCGGCCGGCTGGGCAGCTGTGGCATATTAAACGAGTCTCAGAAGTATGTGCGAGCCACAGATGGGAACCATACGATTCGGAGGGATCTTTGCCCTGAATGCACACGCCTATACGACGAAGCAGACCGAAGAGTGCGGTTTTCGTAGCGGTTGCATAATTGTGTGGACGGGCTTGCGTGGGAGGCACTCTATCAGGGACTCGAATGTATCGAGAACCAACCCCGAGGATGCTCCGGTGGTGGTGGTTGATGATGCACATTTGGGATGTGGTTTAGGCTTAGCTGCTATTCTCATGTTGATTCCCAGAAAATATCCATAGGCAGAGTGGCCGAATCAATCTTGTGCCCGCCTGACTGAGTATGGGGTGTATTTTGAACGCTGAACACCTGCATGTTCACTTGACCATCATGAGTAACAGCCTGTTTATTGGTTCATTTCCAAGGCGAGTGATGGTGGTTGGCGTATTTAGTCCCTCGTTCAGAGTTGTAGCTGGTTTGATTCACCTACATGGTGCGCAACATGCGATCCCTGGCACCGCCACAGCTAGCTTGCAAACTCTCACAGTGTGACTTACCCAAGTGCCCATCAGAGAATCTTTCTGGGCACATGATTGCTTGCAAGGACACTGATTCAGATGGCCTTTCTTGACTGCGCCGTAAACTATAAAGCTGACAATTTACCCTCTCGACCTCCAGATATCCCCTTCTCGCTCACGAACCTGCGAGCCACGGGTTTATGTCTCAAGAGCTCACGACTTTCGCCGCAAAACAACATACCACATCTCAGTTCCCGCTACTCAAGATGTGCCTGACTACCGAGTATTGGGCCCACTGTCCTACGCCGGGATGTCCATACAAATCCTTCGTTTACAACTACAACCACCCCATGTGTCGGGACGCCAGGACGCGTCGGGATCGAAAGAGGGGCCACTGTGCAACTGGAGTGGTAATAGAGCGGAAGTATCTTCCTAGAAGCGAAAGTCGCTATTGCATAGCTTGCATGGAACAAAGGAGGCGGGAAGCCCAACGGGCTTGAGCCCAAGCCTCATGAATTTCCCTGGCCCAGCCATGAATGCTACGCGCTCGAGGTGTGGTTCGGCAGCGGAGATTTTCCCAAGCAAGTGGCAATGCCTGGGAGACAAACGCATGAATTCATAGTCCAGGATAGTTGGATACCCTGGCGGACCGGTTTTTGGAACGGCTTTGTTCTCTAAGGGAAGGGAAGGGACTTGCTCGTAGCTAAATATGAACTCGATTTCGGATAGATACAGCTAAAAGGTTCCATACTTGACTATTAATGTTGGCCACAGTGATGCCGAACCACCATCCACGCCAGTTAGTTTCCTTCATGTCCCAAAGCTAGTTTGCTTGGTCTTCAAAGCTATTGCATTAAAGCTGTACCTTGTGTCGGAATCCGGGTCCTAAGAAAGGTCCATTGCGTCGGGTGAGGGCTGGCCGTCCGCTGGAGGACCCTGAGCTGCGCACGACTGTCCAAGGGCCCGAGTCAAGAACGCAACCACATCATCCATGCCCCTCGGCGAGTTGAACCAATGCCCTCCATCGGGGTACTGATTCCATGCCACCTGCGCACCAAAGCCCTTGAGAGTCTCGCGCAGGGCCTGGCCATTCGCGAGCAACACCAGCGGATCGTCGACGCAATGCTCAAGCAGGATCGGCGTGTTGCGCAGGACCTCGTTGTCTGCGGGGACGTCGTTTAGACCGAGGATCTTCCTGGTGTCGGCGAGGCTCCTCCCCGGGAAGGGCATTCTGCAGGAGAAGCCCAGATAAGCTCCGAGCCTGCGAGGCAGAGGCTTTCCATCAGCGGTGGTTGAGACGGGCAGGCTCAGATTCAGCAGTGCATGAGTCGCCGTCGCGGCTCCCTGGCTTATGCCCGCCAGCACGATGCGGTCCCATCGCCCTCCCAGTAGAGCGGCTTCTTCCGTGAGAAGCTGGCGGATGCGAGCAACGCTCTCGCTCAGTCCCGGAGCCTGCACATCCTCATGGTCTGAGAAGTCTTTGACGTTCCAGATGTCGAACCACTGCGACACCTTGTCGGTTGGGAAGGCCAGGCATGGTCCGATGGGCGCTTTCGGGAAGACCCAGCGAAACGACGGGAGCAGCTCTTGAAGAGAGTGGTTGCGGGAGTCGGTCGAGTACTGGAGGGACTGGGAAAAGGTGGCTGCAGTGTCTCCACGGCCGTGTAGGAAGACAATTGTGTGCGTGTGCGGCGCCGAAGGCAGGACGACGATGGGAGCCAGATCCATGGCGATGTTTGTTGCAGCTGGAGAGAGCTGTGAATGTGATTCACTGGGCGGCACCGAGGAGTCGCTGCCTTGGAGGGCGGTTCGGTTTATACGACTGCGCGAATAGGTTCAATTTGGCATTCGATTAGGACAATCCCAGCGCTTGGCTACCCCCGGGGCGCGGGAGCGGGTGCTTAGCGCCCGAAAGACCCCTGAAGCACGGTTGGGGCGCTCCACTGACCCACCAACCTTGGCATGCAACTTCGCCCGTCCGATGGTTCGTTCACTCCACGAGCACTGTACCGCGTACCAGAAATACATACAATCCGCGCCTCATCGACACGCCTTAAGCGTCGCGCGCCGGCGTTGTTTCGTCGCGGATGCTGAAGTTGGGCCTGGAACGGCCAAGTCGCAGATTTACCGTGGCTCCCATCCCATGGAGGTGGATCAGAGGTCTACATACCTAAGCCTATGTCACGGAGACAACTCCGTAGTACGGAGAGAGAACGACGGCCTACACCTCCAAGTGCAGCTGGAGGTGTCTGTTTATGAGCTGTCACATTCTCGAACATTCATTCGTTCCGACAAGCTTGTGGTCCTCCGTAGATGGTGAATAATGGGCGGGCGTGCTCCAGAGGCCTGAAGCGTTGAGCCTCTTTTGTTTGTTCTTAGATCTGCTTCATCGTTTGTTTTCGCCTGTGTCGTTTGGCTGTTATCTCTTTGCCTGTTTCGTTCCTCGGTGTTGGCGTTCTTTTGTTCTTGTCATGCCGGTCGGTGAATTTGATCCAGTATATGTGCTTACAAACCTGCGGATCAAGTGAAGAATCGAGCCGTGGCTTTGGTGTTACAAACGTCTGCTGCTTCATGAACAAGTCAATCGCAAAGACACTTGTTCACTCGCGTTTCAGCGAGTCCACCTTGCTCAACTCTACATTCCAGCTCTCAAAACCCTAAGTTGCCTTCCTACTGAGCTCTCCTCCACCGCCCTCACACCCCTCTCTTCACCTTCTCTAAAGAAAGCCCCTTTCCCAACCGAACAAGCAAACTGTCAGCCTACGCGCCGCCATGTGCACCACCAGCTTCCCCTACCGCACTTGCCCCCACTGCGACAGGAAGCTCATCGTCCAAGAGCTCATCAAGTCGCTCCCTGACTGTGTCGCCTGCGGCACCGGCCCGCGCGGGTGCTGCCACACGGGCGTCCTGGCGCAGTATGTGCCCGCCCATGGCGACTCCCGCATGGACTTTGCGTGTGACCGCTGCGAGCGGCGCAAGGCGGTGCTGACTTGGGGGCGGGTGCCACTCCGGTGGACGGGGCTTTACACATGGCTTGGTTGGTATCGAGACTGGGATGAGAGGGGGGTAAGAGTGATTGCATGTTGGAAGTGGAGAGATTGAGTGAGCTGGCATGTTTGAATTGTCTCTCCAGGTTAGATAGACAGACATGAAACACGGCTCTGAGCTTCACTCTTCCCCCGTGTCGCCACTCGCTCGATAACTGCCCCATATATCCATACTAAGGTTCAGGGCAATGTATTAATACAGACTATCCAATATATAGCGCATGTTGAAACTAATCACGATCCAACGCCAATAATGCTTGTAAGCTATTATACAACTCTCCATGTCGCTTTCCCAAACACGTGCAACGGCCGTTCTCATATTTTTCTCGTCCAAACCGTCCATTCTTACAGAAGCCCTCTGGCATTCATCTTCCATCGTTGTAATTCGCTTCGAGAAGTGACCGCTTATCGCAGCATATATGATAGATCCGGAAGGTTGCAAAGGATAGTTGTAATAACCTCGTCATCTTGAGAGGCTCTGGGCTCTGATGCCGCATGCGTGCTTTCTGACGGGGTTTTCATAGTGATACTGGACGTGGGTGGAAGTGGTGCTGTAGATCCTATCGCGGGTTTGGTAGGGTGATTTGATGTAAGTCGCATCGGTGCTTGTGGTGTGGGTGGCTTCACGGCCGCAACCTCGCAAGGATTCGACTGGTCGCTCAATGTTATTTGGCTTTCCACGGTCGTAGCCTGCATCGAGCTTGTTTTGGTCGCAATATCAAGGGCATCACCTTGACTCGGCCGATGGCCAGCATCAACTGTGGTTGTTTCTTTCGAATCCATCTCGGCCGACAGCGACATGTCGAACGAGCTTGCTGGAACTGCTGGCGAAGACACCATCTCTCCCCAGTCATCATCGTCGGTATCGTCTCTATCCATCGAAGCCGTCGTCGTAGGCGCGGATTTCGGTGGCCCCGGAAGCTGCAGAGAGGCTGGCCTCTCGGAGACAGACTGTCTAGTTTCGGACGAAGTCGACTCTTTCTGAAGAGCTCCAGCAGGCGCAGGCGCAACAGCAATCGTCGGCGACGCAGGCAGACTGCTACTCCAACTAAACGCCGCCTCCGAGCCCTTCACACTCGCAGAAACCTGCCTCGAATGCGTGGCCCCCTTCCTCTTCAGCAGCTCGCCAATCTCCACGGGCGGCGCTTCCGAGTCCCAGTTGAACATGCTCGCACCGCCGACGCCGAGCCTGCGCCCCAAGACGACGCGCCCGCCAATGGAGTCCTCCTCCATCCACCGCCGCACGATCTTGTGCGTCTGCTCACGCACCTTCGAGCCGGCCCAGCCGATGCGCACGTAGCCCTCGTCGTCGCCGCCATTGTGCTGCCGGATGGAGCCGAAGCGGGAGATGTGGTACCAGGCTTTGCGCTCAGAGACGGTTGTGAAGGAGTCGTTGATGATGACATCTGGTACGTGCTCTGGCTTTGTTGACATGGCTGGGGTTGAGGGGAAGAGGTCGTCGAGTTTGGAGAGATCGATAGGGTATGGGATCTGGGGAGGTTTCGGCATTGTCTGTTGCAGCGCGTCGATCTGCTGGTCGTCCGGTATGGCTGTAGTCTCAAGTTCACCTACCGCCTCGGTAACAGGATGTTTCTCGTCTGTCGTTTCCTCCGCCAGACCTTTCAAAGCAGCCTCTGCAAGACCCTCTTGCTGAACCTTTGTAAACTCGATCTCAGGCGCTGCATCATCATTCGCCCTCGCTGATATTGAGGACTTCGTCGCGGTGAACGGCGTTTCGGTTGACGAAACGCCCTTCTTTGCAATACCATCGTACATCTCCACCAGCTCCTGGACCTTGGTAGGCTGTCGACTAGCCTCCGATTGATCTATGGCTCTGACGGCTGGTCCAGGGACAATATCGGGAGACTTAGATCGCTCAGACTCCTCGATAGCCGTAGATGGCGCCGTTGCATCTGCGAGTGTCCGCTCTTCCGCACCCCAGACGTCCTGGGCGCTCTCAACGAGCACCTTGGGCAGCTTCCCGTCCGCCGCCGCATCCAAAGCATCGTCCCGGCGAGCTCCCTCCTCACCAAGACTAATCGCCGAGTCCGCAGTCCTCTCATCCCGCCTCTTTTCGACTTCTTGCTCCTCCACTGTCCCAGGCCCTCCCCACGGATCCGGCGACGGTTGTCTCAACACTGCACCCCCCAGCGGTTTTAGCCCAGGACTTCGCCCCCATGCGGGACTCTCCTTGCCCGCGCCCGCATCATTCCATCCGCCCCATGCGTTGTCATCGTCGTTCCACGGCGACGCAGCATCCGGCGATACCCTCCGCGGGCTGCTGTTGCTTTCTACCGCCGCAAAATGCGCCTGCCGTGGCGCCGCGGGTAGGTCAAGCTTTACCGGCGTATCCGTCGTCCACGGATCGCCCCATGGATCCTCCATGCCGGGCGACCGGGCATGTCGTGTAACACCCTTGCGCTGCACCTGCGGAAACGAGACAAAACCCAAAGTTATAATGCCGGTCGCCAGGTCATTTCGAGTCTTGGCGAGATTGAATCGAATCGCTCGTCGAAGATGCAGCTCTCTCGGTGGCAGTCGAACACGCTCGCTGTTGGATGACGAAGGAATGTCTGGGCTCTAGGCACGCGATACCCGGTCTCGAGAGACTGGGAGAACGTCGCCGGGGTTCGATGTCTTGAATGCAAGGGTATCGAGCTCTGGCGGAATGGCTGGTGCAGGATCCCGCGATTAAGCCTTGCGTTTGTGGTGGTGCGAAGACCAACGACGTCGTTTTGTGGTGTTCATTCAAGTCGACGAGGGCAGGGGCCAAGCGCGTCACAGCTCATTTAGGTCAGCTCCTCGGCCATCAGCCCCGTCTGGTCCGGTGCCTCCGTCAAACAACGCCCCGAGACTTTCTTACATTCTGGGTTACGACATGACAAACGCGCAAGCCTTCATGGGCAAAGCTAAGTCCCTGAAATTGTTCCCCAATAGTAGATACATTACTGATACCCTTTTAGCAGTACATGGGCCTTGGAAAACCTCGTCGAGTCCACCCGAGTCCATGGAAACGCCCGATCCCGCCGACGCTAAATGACAACGTTTAATCGTGATGTAGTAGGGTATTTCCTCGCCATTCCTCCCCTTTAGAGCTTGATCTCGTGGCCAGGCTTGAGATCCCATTCTTTGGACCGACCCGCTCCCTTCTTCTCCGCAACCAGCTCAATCGTGTTCTTCACCTCTGCGCGGGAGACGCCATCTCGGAATTGGTGGAAGATGAAGTCGATGATGCCCACTTTCGATAGAGCCTTGTTATCAAGAATCGCCCGCTTTACGTCGTTCATGAGTTCCGATTTGACCAACTTCATGGAGCCGGCCGCTCCTGTAGCATGACCTTTGAGAGCTGCAAAAGCACTCACAGGCGTCGGGGGAGGCGCCATCTTGGTTCCGGTCTCGCTTGTTTGAGCACCCTTCGCTGGCTTGATCTTGTACTCCGGCTCCCAGTACCGCGTTGACCAAGGATCGATGCCCCAGGAGCGCTCAAGGCCATCTACGGGTAGAGATCAGCAGATGCTAGGGTTTGCAGATATGTGGGGGAAGATAGGCTTACCGTGAATGAATTCCATCCTGTGCTCATAAACCTTCCGGTTGAGGCCCAGGCAATGGTGGTCTTCGAAGCAGATGCCAGTGCTGTCAGGCTCCATTGTGTTTACAAAAACCCGCCGTGCTAGCCCGGCATCCTCAGAATCGTCAAGGAAGCCCTCCATGTCATCCTCGTCATCTAGTTCCTCGTCGTCGTCGTCAACGTCCACGTCCTCGCCTTCTTCGTCCTGCCACTCGGCCTCCGAATCATATTCGTAGTCAAGTGGTAGTCGTCGACCGGTCGTTCTGCGTGCTAGCCTGTACATGTTCCCTCGCCCGAGAGCAAACGGCTTAAAGGTGACGGTGCCGTAGTAAGGCGGTCTGACGTCCTGGGAGAACGCAATTACCTTCATGGGAACTTTGGCAAGTCGCTTACGAACTTGCTGGGCGGCATCTTTGGCTGCGCTTCCACCCCTGTTGCCCGACTTATCAGCCTCCTTATAGGCCGTTTCCATGATGTGCTTAACTGGATGGTGCAATCGGCCTCTTTTCGGTGGTTTGCCGGGCAGACAGAGGAGTTTCACAGGATCAAAAGATCCCGTTTGGCTCTCTAGTTCTCGCTCACCACTTATGTACTCATCGAGAATACGAGACTTGGCCTCTCGAGTCTCCTCGTCCATCTGGACCAACGATCTCTTCCATCGCGTGTTGTTTTTGACGAAGAAAGGCCTGAAGAGTTTGTCATAAGCAGAGAGCGCCGGCTTTGGCGTCGAGTCTGCGGCATCTGGCTTTTTCGGGCTCCCAGACTTGGCGTCAGACTCTGCAGCAGTCTTCTTAGGGGACTTCGGCATGCCGAAAAAGGCGCCGATCCTCATCTGGGATCGGGCCTTCTTGTTTTGCTCCTCTTCCTTCTTGCGCTTCTTCTCGGCCTTGGCTTGGTCCTCTTCTTCTTTCCTCTTTCGCTTCTCCTCGCGCTCCTTTGCACGAGCAGTCTTTTCCTCGTCTAGCTTCGCCTTTTCAGCTGCCTTGACGGCAGCCTGCTCCTCACGCTCTTTGGCTCTTGCTACTTTCTCCTCTTCCATCTTCGCCTTTTCAGCCGCTTTAACAGCAGCCTGTTCCTCTCTCTCTTTTTTCTTCTCCGCCGCCTCTTTGACCCGAGCCGCTTTCTCTATCGGAGTGAGTTTCTTGCGCTTGGCGGCCGGTTTGGCTGCTGTCGTTGCACGTGTTGCAGAAGCGGTGCTCGAGGCGGATGGCATGTTGGTCGACTGCGCTGATGGCACGGCTTTCGTTGGCGTTTGTGGAGAGGGAGAGTTGCGCGCCGGAGTGCTGCTCCCTGCGTCGCTAAGGGCTGGCGAGTCGCGGGGAGAGGACCGTATCCCGTTCTGAGAGATAGGGGGGAGGACTAGAGAGTCAGCAAGGGTGTTGAATATGTAGAGATAGGACCTCCTACACGAGTCCCCAGTTGGGCGAATCGTAGCTGTACCAGACATCTTCGTGTCCGCATCCACATCCATCTTCACCAAGTCGCCAGCGAACTCGTCGTGGCTCCGCTTCCGCCCTGCCGACTCCGTCTCCTGGATGTTTGGATTCATCTGTAACAGTGGCATCGGAAATGGATGCCGCGACGAGCAGCAGTCGTAAATATCCCGAAAGATGAAGTCTGGAGAAACAAATTCAGGATGGAAAAGAGATAGGCGTGATCATTTGGTGTCGCAACTCGTCGGGAAGCAGTGCCCGTGAGAATGGCACGAGGTCGGAAAATGGCGTTCAGAGGCGGCTCAACCGAGATTTGAATAGAAAACAGAGAAAGGCGGCAAAAGAGGGAAACCAGAGATGATCAGGCACGCACAGCCACGTCCCAGTGAGGAACAATCGATGACAGTCTCGCCCTCATTGGACCCTGCGTGGCTCACGATGGGAAGGGAACGGAGTTGGCCAGATTGGGGGAGGAGAGTGGGAAGACGCGCACCGCGTGAAGTTGGCGCCTGCCTCTCCAATTGGGGGTGGCGCGTGTCCCTTGCCAATTTACGGCTAAAGACCGGAAGTGATTTGTAGCTCAGACTTGCAGGCACAGCCACAACAGGGTACCCCGCGCTAAGGAGAGGCGCCGTCAATCCATCATGACATTGTGCGAACACCGCCATGAATTTACTGAATTTAGGATCCCGCATGGACATTCATCACGGGATGCTGCAGAGCCACAGCAGAGCGCTAATGCCAGGGGCGTGGCCTGACATACAGAATTGGGACTGAATGGACCTGATGGATCTGCGTACAAAGGTCGAAAGTAACGTCACGCCGGCACTTGGAGGCCTTCGAAACAAAGGCCACCCCTTGAGCCTGTTAGAGATCCACTCACTCTTCACCAAAGGGCTCACGTCATGCCGGAGAGGTAAAAAGATGATGAGAATTATACACCATATCTGTCCCAATTGCTGTCTCGTATTGGTATCTACCTCAGTCCGAACGGCGCTGCCGTGGCGGAGCTATCATTAAGAACGCTTTTCACTCGGCTGCTGGTGCTGCTGCATTAAACAATATACCTCCGGCGGCCTCCTCGGCCCGCCCTGTACCCCACAAACCACAGAAACAGAGAGCGAACGTATGTAGCAAAAGCGCAAGTAATCATGGTATCTAGACCCAAGAGCGATCGTGCCTCTCACGAGTGATGCCCAAACGCCTACCAATGCAAGTGAGCCTCCTGACGACGGCATAAAACGACTGGCTGATAGAAAAGCGAGCGGATAGTGGTTGGGGGAAGTGTATTCTGCAACGAGGGTATCGTAAAGTGTGCCCWAAGGGATAATGATGATCCAAGGCCGGCCATCAGTCAGGGTTGGCGATGAACAGGCGTCCAGATGTGAGCGTTGCCGTCCGTTCATCAACACTGCCTCGCCTCTTCAGCTCTTCGGCAGTCTTGACACTCTTCTCGCGTGTCAGTGCCGCGTGCATGAGGGAGTTGCTGGCAAGTCTCGATGCGTTGCCCAGCTCGGCAACGTTATCGGCGCGTTCAGCGCTGCTTCCACTTCTGAAGCTTTGGGCTTTGCCGCTAGCGGCATCGTCCATTGTCTTGGTCGCCTCCTCTGGCTGTTGACCGATGAGGCTTCCTGTTCGTTCCGGCGTGTCTCCTGGGCTCCAGCGCTGGCCACCCTGCGCGCTTGGGCCGCCAGACGACCGGTAAGCCACGGCTCGGCGGCCGCTGCCAGTGCTGCTGCGTCCGCTGCTCCCCGTCCTACGGTGGTGCAGACGAGCTGCAGCTTGTGCGTCGTCGTCTTCGCTGCTCTCCCCCTCAACTTCGGTGGCACTCAGCCGCATGGGCACTCCGCCAACGCCAACGTGATTCTCGCCCGGCGCGTATCCAACGACAGGCGTCTTCCCGTGATGCCGGATCTTGGCAGCGACCTTGCCCGTTGCGCTGATACCGGTATTTGTGCGGCTGCCGGCCTGAGGGCGGTTGCCTCCGACGACTTCGAGATTTGCGCGCATCTTTGCCGCGCGCTGCTGGGCGGCTACTCGGGGATCTTCATACTGTGCGCGATCGCACCACACCGTCGCCTTTTGCTTGCGCAAGAGCGCGACATAGCCGTTAGGCTGGGTCGTAGTCCCGCCTGAGCGGCTGGAAATGGAGCGGCGAAGCTCCGTAGTCGACGAGGTGCGGTAGGCGGCCGGCGGGGGGATGCTCGAGGCTGTGCTGAAAGTGTTGACGGACGGCGAGCGGCGCGAATACTGCATGTTGGGCCTGGGCTGCGAGGAGAGTTGCATAGACACCTGGCCCGGTGGCTGGCCCTGCACGGGGAAGATGTTGGACGAGGTGGTTCGGGAGCGCGAGTGACCGTAGGCGTTTGTCTGGTCAATTGGCCTAGTCCTCGCCTGTGGCTCGAGCATGTTGGCGGAACGTTTCGCGGACAGGGACGGTGACGAGGTCTTTTTTTCCCCTTTGAACGCGCAAGCCGCTGTGAGACCTGGGCGGTGGCAGCGGCGGTAGCGCGCTTTTGCAAAGAAGCACGGGATGGTCCTGCAGGAGGTGGCGTGTGCGATGCAAATCGTCGACCAACGCCGGCGAGTGGCGAGCCTGCGCCAGAACGAGCGACCTCCTGAAACTTCGATGCGCAACGGCGACGTCGACGCGGCGGTGCGGTAAGCTTGGTGAGGTATGGAGCAGGACTCGCGGCCGCTTGCTATGACTACAGCGAAAAGGGCGTATCAACGTCGGTTGTCGAAGGGAGAAGTAGTTATGGGGCTGTCTCTTNAGGGAGGGATGAGGTGACGAGTGTTTCTGTGTCGTCCTTTTCCAGCAGCGGCTGAGGCGCGCTCAAGCGGTGCAGTCAAACGTTGCATGGGCGACAGGAGGCGGGCAGGCAGGGCCGATTCCAGTCCAGGTAAGGCCTGGATCAGGTAATTCCAGCCGTTTAGCGTCCACAGCGAGGGTGCCTGTACTCCGGAGGCGGACGCCAGTCACAGCGAGCCCAGCCCAGCGGATTGGATGCAGCGGTGGATGCAGCGGTGGATGCAGCGGTGGACTGGACGGATCGGATGTTTCGCTGCTGGTGCCACGACCCATGGATCGCTTGGGCCGCTGCCCAGTGAGGTGAGCGACGCCTCCATGGGCAGGGCGTTTCACGCGCAGCGGGGCGCACGCCGAGGTCCCGCTGGAAGACAGAGTGCGCCGCCGCCGTGCCCAGCTGAACGGCTCGCAGGCGGGTCTGTACGTTAGCGGCAGTGATGTAATTCGTTGCCCGGCGTGCACCTCGATGGATGGGACACGACAACGTGCCCGCGCTGAGCGACAGGGAGAGCCTGGTTACCTCTTTTCCGAGCTGTTTGTTCTTTTGTTGTTTGTTTCTCTTGCCAGTGTTGCTTTTTGCATTCACTGGACGGCACTGGCGCGCGCAAAGAGGTGAATTGGCGGTGTACATATTAATTGCAGGCTCCCTGCCAACTCCGTGGGAACAACGAAAGAAGACACAATTTGCGAGCTGCGGTCTGCTTTGCAGGCCTCGCATCAACAAACCCGGTTGCCTCCCGAACCGTGACAGGCAAAGCACAACGGCCGAATGCCGCGCCAAGTTGCGCTACAGGAGCGCTATGCTGTTCTGAGATTGGCCGACAAGGCCCTTTGCCAGAATGCCCCTCTGCCAAAAATCTTCGCCATTCCTTGCGGCAGCATATTGTCCATTGTGGGCTGATCGGGGATGCTAGTGCAACGGAGAAAGCTCCGACGTGACTCTGTGATGCAATGGTTCAAGACGAGACGCAGGCCTGCCGACAAACGTGCCAATGGCCGGCTGCTGATGGCCTGTGAGGTGCGGCGAGGCAGGCATCGTCAGACAAACAGATTGTCGGAGAATTCATGTTGGGGATCCTCGATGCGAGGGTTCCGGAAGGTTCATGGCTTGTGTTGCCTTGCAGCCGGTGGCTTCTTGCTCGTGAAACCTCCAAGCACAGGACGGCACGGCTGGAGAGTAACACGCGGAAGCAAGTCCTGAGCCGTTGTGACCGGCGGCTCTACGGGCAGGGCAGGCTCCGCGGCCTGCGAGGTCCCGCTGGGCTTGAATCAGCCCTCAGCGACGCCTCCCAAACTTTCGAATCACCAGCAACCACATGTGTTTGTTGACAGAACTGCCCGCGATGATGAGCGTGTCGGTTGGTGAGTTGTCAGCCCGTCTCTGGCTCTTGCTTCTGCCGACGGTCTCGTCACACCGGTGAGGCCGATTCGTCTCCGTCGTCGCATCACTGGCCCCTGCGCGCATGACGCTCACCCCGTGCGTGCATGATTCAAGTTGAACAGTCGCTTTCCTCATCATCGGTTTGGCTTGAGCCTTGCCCCATCTTGCAGGACCCTGGCGCGAAGAACGACCCCATCAACGGCCCACCGTTCCTCTCTTCAGCCAATATTGGACGGATGTCAACTGCCGCTGCCCAGGCTCTCCCTCGTCGTCGCGCAATCTTCCCAATTGGATAGTACTCGTAATATCGTATGCCTCTTTTGACACGCCGCAGGGTCTGGGCTTTTAGCCTTGAAATATGCCCAGGCCTCAAGGCGACGGGAGGTCTGCCTCCGCCCCGTTTATTAAGCCTTCCTAGCCCTAACGCTCCCCAAGACTTCCCGCCGGTTTACCGCGATTCTTGAGCCGGTACGAAGTATGGAGTAGCATGACGGCATCTTCTCGACGCGGAGAACGCCAAGTTTTCCATTAATTGATTGGAGGGTGCTGAATGGCTCAGATTGGCAAAAATTGGCATTGGCGTCAAGGCTTCCGCGAACGGCTGAGGAGCTGCGCTTGTCGACGACAGATGTTGACCATTTCTCCATGCTCCTGTCCGTAGCAGTCGTTGTCCGCTCTTCTGCACGCGCCTGTATATTCTCCCTGCTGTCATGACCACATGATGGCATTGTACGAAGTATCCCATGCTCTGGTCCATCGACGTGCTCCGGTGAGCTGCTTGCCAAGCACGATGCGGAACGCGGAAGACGGGCCTCAAAGGCAGTTCAGCTGCGGCTGTTTCTCCTAACCCAACATATCCTGGTTCCTTACAGCGTGCTAGCCAGATCACCGCCTGGGCTTGGATGGCTGATGAAGCCAGATTGTCGCTGCCTGACGATAAGCAACCAGGCCTGTCGCTGGGGAACAGGGCATGCCGAGGACGCCTTGGATGCTGCCAATTGTAAACCTCCAGCAACTGGTTCATCGAAATCATTGATCTGCATCCCCAATGGATCAGACAGCGATGTTTCCGGATGAAGCAATTTGATCTCGATCTGCTCTGGGGATGGACAGAGGAGGATTTCTTGGAAAGGTGCGACGCGCTCCTGCGGGGAACCAAGCCCGCATGCCCATGCCCCATCCCTGCTCAGTCACATCAATAGCTGTCAGCCATCACCGGTGAGCTTGCCGTCTTCCGAGTGACCGTCAAATAGCCTCGAAGCTTCAAAACATTCGAGTGTGGAAGTCCACCGCTTTCCGGCATATTTTCGAGCAGTAACAGCCCAATACCACAACGGCCAACACCTTGCCTGACCGTACGAGGATCCTCTGCAATGCTCTGCCCAACCCGCAGTACCAACAGATGACGCAGCCGGCCGGTATCCACACAATCAGCCTGTTCTTACTCGTCTATCCCCTCTCTCAAGGTTCACGGCGTCTTCGATCTGCCATCCAGCTTTCAGCGGCACAAGGTCGCGGTGACACCACGCCGCTTGTCCGGGTGAGCCTCTGTGGCTGTTGTCGAGTGGCTGCCTTGTGCTGCCTTGGCTTGCTAAAAGGTGACGTGCCATTGCTACCTGACGATGCAGATGTGGCCGGTGACGCCGTGCTGCATGATCACTCGGTTTGTTGGTTTGCTATCAGAACCTTCCCAATGTGTTGCTGATGCAGGCGTTCACTTCATCATGTCCAGATCAGGGAACCCATCCGAGAGCCTCTCTCTTGCCCGCTCTGCAAGTCACTTGTGACACAACGAATGATGATCGTGGCCAGAGTCACTTCTCCTTGAAGACGGACCCAACGCCAAAAGCTTATGTTGCTAGGCCACACCATCTGGAATGCTGGTGAGCCAATCTGGGCCATAAATGTCGCCGCGCCTTCATTTATTGAGACGCTCCGGCTTCAGCCCAAACGCCACCGCTGACCGGACCGTCGCGCAAAAGAGGTCTTATGTGATATGCATACGAAGAACGGCAGCATCACATGTATCCCAACTTGTTAAACTTTGCAATCTTCGCAAAACTATAGCTTTCGCCCCTATTCTCGCTGCATGCATCCTTCTCGACAGTTTCCCTTACGGACCCCTCGGCGCGTGAGAAATTATGGCCATGCTGAGGCTGGTATCAGCCTAGCGGCAATGGCCGGCTTGCCTGAGCTTGGCTAAGGAGCGGTGTAGATGGGTTTCTTACTCTGTACAACAAGGGGCAATGCCCAGGTGCCTCACAGCAAAGCGGCGAACCGGAGGCATTGTATGCAAGCCTCCCCTTTAGTCCATGCGACACATCAGTATTCCGCAACTTTTAAAACCCCCTTCAAGTTCTCGGAGTCCGGAACGGAGTAGAGCACCTTTTCGATGCTTGACCAACTAGCGATCCAATTGCAGCACTCGCTGGGGTCGGCAGAACCCTTACCCACGTAGTGGCCGGGCCGGAAACTCCGGTGGGCGGTGGCTGGCTGGGCTTGCAGCACATCTCCGCGCCTTGGCCATGCAATCGAGATTGGGACAGGAGGGGCGTTGTCATATTTGACGGAACTCATCGCGGCTGTGTAACCCAGGAGGCCAGGACGCGGCAATCGGGATGATCCAAGACCAAGCTGGTCGCTGCGATAGGTCTTGAGTTCATCTACGGAGTAGAGCCGTGGCATCCGACAACGGCATTCACCCATCGACTTGGTCGAGTGAGCCGCCTGGATGAAAGCTTAGTGGCCCTGTCAACTAACGTTGAGCGCAAATTGTTTGTAAAGCCACGACCACAACGCCTCGTACATGCAATACGGAGACCCGTTCGCGCAATCACAGATCCACGACAGCAAACGCTGCCGCGTCACACGCGGGTGTGACAGACGGGTGTAACAGACAATGGCCAAACCCATAAAACATGGCTTCGTTGCCGGTGCGGATTCTAAATTGGGTCGGCTGCAAGGTGTGGCTTCCGGATTCAACGCATGAATCTGTCGATAACGACAAGCCTGGGACAAGTGCAGGGCAGTCCCCATGTTAGCAGATCCGGGCAGTTGCCGGGGCGCTAGAGATAACGGTTCCAGGCAGTTGGAAATGAAGGTGGGGTCTTGAAGACAAGCACGTTCTCGCAATGCCGCGCCTGAGAGGCTTTCACCCGACAACCCGCATGCCAGTCTGTGGCGACTTCGAGACCTCATCCGCACTCGCAACGAACGACGTCGACTTTGAGCCCTTGCGTCCGTATGCAGCTCGGCACAGGCAGGCTCGGTCCGTAGAGACTGCGCCGCAGCTGAGCAAACAGCCATGAAGTTCGCCAAAGAGCTGGAGCGAGATGCCGTCCCAGGTAAGGTTTTACCGTGCTGCATGCATGTCCCAGAGCGTTGGCGGCTGACGTCAATTGTGCAGAATGGCGCATCAAGTACCTCAACTACAAGGCCGGCAAGAAGTACGTCAAGGCGGTGTCGCGAGCCATCAATCGCACGCCGCGAAGCCTCAGCAACCGAGCGCCCTCCTTCTTCCGACCCGCGCTCGTCGACCGCGCACCCGGCGAGGCGCAGCCTTCCAGGACCCCGGCTTCGTCGACCGCTCCGGGCCAGACTCCGCGGTCACCGCCGCAGTGGCAGGCCATCCCCGGGGCTCAAGCCAGGGAGAACCAGTCCTTGACTGGCGAGGGCAACGCTCTCCAGTACGGCAGTTGTGTGTCCACGCCTCCTGCTAACAACCCACTCGCCCGGGATGACTCGCGCAACGAGTTTGAGCTTCCGGCGCCGGCCATGCGTGCGCCACCGGGCTCGCCAGAGCTGTCAAGGCGAACGGACACGATGCGAAGGGGCCTCAGCCGGTTCGCGGCGAACCGAAGGGCGGCCAGCGCTGCCGTGCCGCCGCTTTCCAACACCGAAACAGCCAAGTCTAGGACGCTGCCGAGGCGCCCGACAGCCAGGCCATTTTCCGAGTCGCCATCACACCTCCGTCGCATCTGGTCACACGCGCCGAGATCCGACAGCGGAGCGCAGCAATTCGACCTGGTACGCGAGAGGGAACTGGAGCTTCATGATTTCATGGACTCCGAGCTGGATAAGGTCGAATCATTTTACAAACTAAAGGAGAAACAAGCTGGGCTGCGTCTAATCCTTTTGAAAGAACAACTCCACGAGATGCGCAATCGGCGAATACAAGAAATGGCGGGTACAGAAGATCCTGGTATATACGCCCTCCAGAACAGGAGCAACGAGAACGGCAACGATAAAGCCAACGGATGGGTTCAGCCCATCAAGGTCAAAATCTTCCCGCCTGGGCCCAACTCCAAAGCTCTCCGAAGCATGCCTCGGACGCCGTATCTTCCCCCAAGCACTTCAGGCGAGACGAGACGGGACTACAGCCGACGACCACCGGATCACGACGTATCCTACCGCACCGCAAAGCGAAAGCTGAAGCTGGCGCTGCAAGAATTCTACCGGGGTCTAGAGCTGCTCAAGTCGTATGCCCTGCTAAATCGCACCGCCTTCCGCAAGCTCAATAAGAAGTTCGACAAGGCAACAAACGCCCGGCCGCCACTGCGCTACATGAATGAGAAGGTTAACAAGGCATGGTTCGTGAACAGCGATGTGCTGGAGGGACACATTAAAGCCGTGGAAGACCTCTACGCGCGCTACTTTGAGCGTGGCAACCGCAAGCTTGCTGCTGGCAAGTTGCGCAGCTTGTCGGAGAAGTCGCCGGATGAATCAGGGAGCTCCTTTCTCAATGGCTTTCTCATCGGCACTGGCGTTGTGTTTACGGTCCAGGGCCTGATCTACGGCTCCCAGCTGCTATTCGACGACGACGCGCAGCTCAGCCTACATACCAGCTACCTGATGCAGATTTACGCCGGCTACTTCCTCATGCTGCTGTTGTTCGCACTGTTTTGCATCGACTGCTTCATATGGACGAAGAACAAGGTCAACTATCCATTCATTTTCGAGTTTGAACCGAGAAGCCACATCGACTGGCGTCGATTGGCCGAATTCCCGAGCTTCTTCCTTCTCCTCTTCGGAGTGTTCATATGGATGAACTTTAGCAGGTATGGGGCTGAGTGGATGTACTTGTACTACCCCGTGATTTTGATTGGCATCACGGTTGTCATCATATTCTTGCCGGCACCTGTACTGGCACACAAGAGCCGGAAGTGGTTTGTCTACGCACATGTAAGTTCTTGTCCCACTCCCTCGGTCTGTCCATGGTGCTAAAGGAGGGACAGTGGCGACTGCTGCTGGCGGGTATATATCCTGTGGAATTTCGCGACTTTTTCCTGGGAGACATGTACTGCTCTCTGACGTATTGCATGGCGGTGAGTCCACATCGTTCCTCTGCGAATCGAACTCGCTGACAATTGACGGATAGAACATCGAACTGTTCTTCTGCCTGTACGCCAATCATTGGGACAACCCTGTTCAATGCAACTCGAACAATTCGCGGCTGCTCGGCTTCTTAATAACGCTACCGCCAATTTGGCGTTTCTTCCAATGTCTCCGTCGTTACAAAGATACGAGCAACATCTTCCCACACCTAGTCAACAGTGGGAAGTACGCCATGACCATCATATCCTTCATGATCCTCTCGCTGTACCGGATCAACGGCACCCGTACCAACCTCGCATTGTACATAACCTTTTCGTTCATCAACAGCATCTACGTCTGTATGTATCCCCCCTCGACAGTTGACCGTTGACCAGGTACTGACCGGGACCAGCTATTTGGGACTTGTTCATGGACTTTTCCCTCCTGCAAGCCCAATCGCGCCATTTCTGTCTCCGCGACATTCTGGCGCTCAAACGCCGCTGGCCATACTACACCATAATGGTCGTGGACCCGATCTTGCGATTCGCGTGGATTCTCTACGCCATCTTCGCCCACGACACCCAGCACTCGACAATCGTCTCCTTCTTGGTGTCTGTTTTGGAAGTCATCCGCCGAGGGATGTGGGCTCTGTTCCGCGTCGAGAACGAACACTGCGCCAACGTATCCCAGTACAAGGCATCGCGTGACGTTCCGCTCCCGTACCGTATCGAGCCGCTCATGGATCGCGCCAGCGCCGAGCCCAGCCCGATCATGCAGACTGAGGAGCAGCGGCACGAGCTAGCGCAGTCGACTACGAGCTTCACGGCGGTGGCGAGCACGCTCGGGACGCTGAGACGCCGCGCCGACACCAGCAGCGCGCGGACGTTTTCCAAGATCTTGGCCGAGGCGCACAAGCAGGACTTCCAGAAGAAACGGAAGCCGCTGGAGCAGACTGTTGGGGAAATGGAGGGGCGTGATGGTCATAGCGATGATGATGACGAGGACGAAGACGAGGAGGCCGCCGGACTCATGGAAGTGCGGGAAGTGCGTGAAGTGCGTGAAGTGCGAGAAGTGAGAAGACGAGAGGATGAGGTGTGAGGCTAGAGGGAGAGGGAACACGCATGCGTCGTCCATGGCCGTATATACTATCGGCCGGCATTATGGAAAAGGGCAAGGTTGAGGCCGACAAGGCCCGGGGACGATGAATGTAATATTTTAAATTGTGGTCTAGATGGAAATTTATCAAGACGCCCTGGGATGCACGTCTATGTCTGCCCGTGTACGAAGTATATCGCTCTCAAAACTCCCAACGTACCCTATGCACGGAGTACATCTCCCCACATCTAATGCTCCCACTCACCGTCAATCTTCTCCCAGTTGTCCAGGAAGCCCTTGAAGTACTGCACGCCCAGGCCCGGGTCCAGGGCGCCCGTGGTGGCGCGGATGGAGTGCATGCTGAGCTGCGCGAGGCCCGCGTCGGCGGCGCGGACGCCCATCATGCTGGACAGCGAGGGCCCGATGGTGCCGCCGCTGCGGGAGTCGTTGCGGATCTGGAAGTCCTGGACGCGGGCGCCGCACAGCTCGGCGACGCGGCGGAGGACGGCGGTGGAGACAGCGTCGGTGGTCATGTGGCCGTTGCTGTCGCCGGCGATGGCGATGCCGACGTTGAGCTGAGGCACGTGCGCGTCGAGGTAGTTCTCGAGGAAGTTGGGGTTGCCCGCGTGGGTGACGTCGGCGGAGAGGAGGAAGGACCGGGCGTACGTCTGGCCGAGGAGGCCGGGCCCGAAGGAGGACGGGTTGAGGGCCTCGACGATGCGCTCGACGACGAGGGGCAGGAAGTTGCCCTTGGCGCCCTGGCGGAGCAGCGAGCCGATCTCCTCGTCGTCGAAGAGCGCGACGAGCTTGACGTAGCCGTCGGCGTCGCGGTCGGTGTCGGCGGCGAGGAGGCCCATGAGGGCGGCCCAGGAGCACAGCTTGTCGTCGATGCGGCCGGCGGTGATGAACTCGCGGTCGATACCGCACGTCTGCGCGGGCTGGGAGTCGTAGAGCTCGAGGTCCCAGTTGAGGATGGAGCCGTAGGCCGTGATGCCGAGCTGCCTGGAGATGAGCTTGACCAGCCTGGGCGGCTGGGTGTTGACGAAGGAACCGGCGGGGCCGAGGAGGGCGTCGGCGTGGGCGTTGCTGCTGCCGGCGCTCTCGAGGCCGATGATGGGCACGGCCTGCGTCTCCTTGTTGTTCTGGCCAAACATGCCGACGCCAAAGTGCGGCGCCAGCGTGGGGATCTTGGCAATGGGCCAGTCGACCTTGACGAGGCGCGTGCTGGTCTTTCCCGAGGCCTCATCGCGCACGACGACGCGGCCGCCGATGCTCAGGTCGCGGTCCCACCACGTGTGGTTCAGGCCGCCGGCGTAGGGCGCGACGCCGAGCTGGAGGTAGCCGGCCTTGGTGGGCTTGGTGCTCACCGGCTTGAGGCGCGCCGTCAGGGCGTCGATGTGGCCGCCGACCATGCCCACGCCGTTGCCGGGCTTGTAGGCCCGGCCGACGGCGAAGGCGATGATGGAGCTGCCGTTGCGCGTGACCCAGTACTTGCCGCCGGGCTGGATCTTGTCGGCCCAGGACTCACGCGCAGGGAGCTGTGGAGGAGTCAGCTGCAGTCATACCCCTGCTACCACCGCCCTGCTCGCACCACCAAACGTACCTCTTGGAAGCCCGAGTGGTTCAGCTTCCGCTTGAAATAGTCGACCGTGTGGAAAACGGTTGGGTTCTCGCGCAAGAAGTCGCAGAAGGGCTTGGTGAAGGCCTCGGGCTTGCCGGCGGCGACCTGGCACAGGCGGCAGGCCTGGTCCTCGGCGAGGTGCCAGTTGACCTGGCCGATCTCGCCGGGCGCCAGCTTGGCGATGCAGCTCGCGCAGGCGCGGTTGTCCCGCGAGGCGCGCCCGTCCATGTCGGCCAGGATGAAGTTCTTGGATCGCGCGGCGGCGGGCACGGCCGACGCCGATGGTGCCCGTGTCGGCAACGGGGAGGCTTGCTGGCGCAGGGAGAGCACCGAGGCGTGTGGGCTGGGCATGCCAGGCGAGCGCTTCGTCATGATTGCGGCGGCGCTGTCGATGCACGTACGGGTGCTAAAGCTGTCGCGGAGGAGGAGCAGGAGGAGCAGGGCGCTGGCGGTGGAGAGAAGGACAGTGGGACGAGATGGAGAAGCTGGGTTGGGTGGGACATCGTGGCTGTCTGATATCAAGTCATTGAACGAATGCACGGATACGGTATCCGCACGACGCAAGCCACCGACGGTCAGATAAGGCTTATCGGCCAGCTCGACTCCTGGTCACTTGCCGCATTCAGCAGGCGGCCCACTGGGCCCGGTTGTCGTTAACTCAGCTGGGTTGGTCTGACGAATCCCACTGGCTCAATGGAACCTTTTTGGTATTACGAGTACCCAAGTTTACGAGACGAAGCACAGGGTCCTATATGCATGTTGTCTCGAATAGGTTTGGGCTTTCCCACACGTCATTCGGGATGCCGTCCTGTGTATCTAACCAGGCGTCAATTCTGGCAATGCTGCCTGGCTCCAAGCGCTGTAGCCAAGACTCGAGTGAAGGTTATTAGTACCGGCCGATACAAGGGCATTGGCTTGCTTCCGCGACTAGGCATGCTTGCGAAGTACGACCCGACTCTGAGACCGTTGAGCAAGTCTGGCGGTCTCATACTTTCAGCCGAAAGTCACATTGAGCACAAGTTTCGAGAGAGTGGTACGTGTAAGAGCCGAAATTATTAATGTGTATAAGGGGCCGGTGCACTGTAAGGCTATATACCCAATTCCATCGCGCGCAACGCTTAATCAACGCCATGCCGCATGCCCTTCAAGACAAGGGGGCCGCCAACTCGAGACGGGTGATCCAAGCGTCGTCAACTCGTACAGCCTCTCCATCTCTCACGTTCAGAGTATACCGGACAGCCAGACGGCCTAGCCCCAGTCTAGGGGCCGTACTCGCTCCACTTGATGGACTTGACGTCCTTGTAGCAGCGGTCCTCGATGGCGAACTCGTGGCTCGAGTAGGAGCCCTTGGGGAGGCTGTTGAGCTGGGTGCACTCTGGGAGCAGGCGAACGGGAGCGCAGCCCTCGGGAATGTTGCGGTGGATGCCGCCGTTCTCGTCAACGGTGACCTGGGCCTGCTTGATGATGATTAAGTACTTGCCCCGGTAGTATGGCTGGCTCTCGTTGCAGGCAGCATACGTCTCGGGGGTCAGGAAGGCGTAGGGCTCGGGGAAGGCGGTGATGCCCACGCCCTTGCTCCCCAGGCCGCCGTCGAGGTGCGCCGTGGAGACCGTCTCGGATCCCGGGTCCTTGACCAGCTTAAATCCCGAGGGGAAGGGGGGCGTGCCACTGTCGCTGATGGTGGTGATGCCGCCGAAGCGCTTCTCCTGGGCCGTGCCGTTCTGGTAGAAGATGCGCGCGTACTCGGCGTCTGCCGAGTTGCCAACGAGGGCGAGGCCGGCGCCGGTGTGGATGCTGGAGATGTATGTGTTTTGGATAGGCGGGTGGAAGTCCTTGCAGTGGTCGGTGACGTTGATGACGAGGCGGAAGCCCTTGGATAGGGATGTGCCGGGGTAGTGAGGGACCACCCGCCGGTCCGCGACGGGAGAGGCGGCGGCGAGGCCGACGAGGCCGAGGGTGAGGGCAGAGGCAATCATGGCGACGATTGCGGTAGGCGAGTGAGGATGCTGGCAGTAGAAGATGCAGATGCTGATGCAGATGAGGATGAGAGAAGACCGGGATGCATGTCAAAGTGCGGGCGGCTTCGAGGCTTCTTATACCCGTCCGTTGCACTCGTCTCACCGCGGCGGAGGCAAACGAGGCTCAGGTCCGTGGCTGGGGCGAGGATAAACCAAGCCAAGGGACGAAGATGGGATGGACATGGAAGCATCGGCAGATGTGAAGCGGAGAACGACAGGTCCACGGACTGTGAACCCCACTAGGCAAACTCGATTGGGGCTGAAGGCTGGACCTAGCGCCTCCACTGCCTAGGGCAACCAGCGGGAGCTACAGCGGGTTCAGCGGCTGTTAGCGGGAGGAGCGGGAGGACCTGTGGGGAGGGTGGGATAATTACGAGCCAGCTCATTGCCGACATGTCGTCATGTCCGTCCATGTCATGTCCTGATGCCCTCGCGAGAACCTGGCCTGGTCACAAGACGCACCAAATCTGCAGTCGTGCTGCCCTTGATGCAGCTAGAGTCGGTCTCGTCAGCTCGTATCGAAGCACTGCAGCATCGCAGCGCTGTTCCCCTTCGAATGATGGTTAGGACAGCAAGACCCCAAAACCCAGAATTCCCCCAGTTTGGGTAACCTAGGTAGGCAGATAAGCCACACAGAGCCGAGACCCGTGCGATGTCAAAGTGAGGCTGCATTGTATTCTAGAGGTGTCATGCAAAGACCATGGCTTGCGAGACGAACTCTAGTGCCGGACATGCGAGTCCTAAGCTCACGGGGAGTGGAGACAGGCCCGGCCGGATAATGCGTTGAACCAGAGTTGGTGGCGTGTGCAGGCTATTATCGTTTGTCGACGGAGTATTGTTTATTGCCCCCCAAGAACCAACATCGTGGGGCAGGGCCCTGGCTGAACCCGCCGTGATGCCACAAATCTTTGGCCCGAGCCACCCCAATTGGAGACGGCAAGAAGCATCGTGGGGCGATACGAGAAGCACGCTGACATCGAAACGTTTGGTGGAATCCGTTTTGCCTGCGACGGAGGCAACATGCGGCTTGGCACCTGCAATCAATCTTCTGCAGCCAGGCCTCCCTGGCCCGTGACATCGGGCCAATGGCCGCCATCGCTGCCCGGTTCTCACAGTGGCTCTGTGCTCGGGTCGTCATTTGAGCACGGCTCGGAGTCGCGAATCGGGTTTGTCGCCATCTCTACGGATGAGAAAATCTCCGGCTGGGCATGTGATGCCATTGCGAATTATCTTTTTTTAGGCATTTGGCGTGCTGAGTGTAACAAGCCGTCATGCTGATGTCTTTGCCTTTCGCTAGCTTGTGTAGGGTAGGTTCCCTTCCGCTCTGGGTTTGCATCGTGACCCGCCCCCACAAAACCCTCATATGCCACTTGAGCTTCGTAAGTTTCCAACAAATCATCTGGTTTCGTGGTCTAGTTGGTCATGATTTCTCGCTAACACCGAGAAGGTCCCCGGTTCGAGCCCGGGCGAAACCACGTTGTTTTCTTTTTGCCCGTCGTGACAGTGCTCGAATCGTTGAAGAAGTGGTTTTCATTGAGCACGAATTTTTTTTTCTTTTTGAGCCCTGCAAAATGCAGGGTGTTTGCCCAAAGGGATCGGACGAGATCAGAATTGACCCAATGGAACTCACGCCAGTTAGATATTTGTTGAACTCCTCTAATAATATCCGGCCACCTTTCTAATTAGCACAACTAGTTTGCTGCTTTCGATGCTGTCCCCGGGTTGAATCCGGGGCTGTCCGGGGCTTCTACCAGGTGTGCATCTACTTCGTACAGGAGAATCCATCTCCATCTTTATTGTCTCCAGAATCGCCCCAGACCTGACCGACTTACTTGCTAGGCTTCTTCAACCAGAATCTTCCGCACGTTGGCATTCAAGGGCGCCTCGAGTGCTTGAGACTTGGGTCTGTTTGTAGTTAGCAAGCAAGCAAGCAAGCACTCATTAGCCATGTCAACCCCTGTTGTATACCGTGGGCAAGCGAGAGGGCAGAGAACACGTGACAATGAGACTCACCTTCGGCGGCGGCGGAGGCTGGTCAAATCGAACACGGCCGGCGTCTTCTGTCTGTCTCACGCAGCTGGTGCTACCCTATGGCACAGCTTGCTGGCTCTGAAACCTCTCCCATATTTACCAAAGTGTTTGCCAATTCTTCGCAAGACAGCTTCCGCGCCGTCGTTGCACACCCGGTCATGATGGAGACACCGCCCTCGTCGCTCTTTTCTTGAGGAGGTAAACGCCTAGTAATGTGCTCGATCAATCGTTGCATTGCATCGGCTCGGCCTTGGTGGTTCAATCTGCCACTTCCGAAATCGACGAGAAGATAGTCCTTGCCTCCAGAGTGGTGAGGCTTTTGGTCTTGACGGGGTTTCACGACTTGATGGCATTGATCGGGTGAGATACCCCGTCTCTGTCTGTACGCGCAAACTCGGGTCGAGAGCTATGAGACGAATGCCGACACTGGCTGCGTTACGGCTGAGCTCGCCGGCCTGCACGTATAGCATCTCGATGTGTTTGGTTGATAGGTATCCTGTCTCGTAGGGGTCGGCTATCCCTTGAATGTCCCATTCACTTGAATAGATCAGAAGCCGGCGTTGGGGTATTGCCAGCGGTTCGATCTGCGGAAGCTCTGAGGAGTCGACTATCCTGAGAAAGTTGCCAGCTCTCAATGGCCTGCCCTGGTGCCTTGCAACTCTTCATTCTTGGCCTGCAATCGTGTATTGGACTACAGAAGAAGAAGTCGCCGGTAAGGTCGTCCACGGTGCCGGCCGAGCCATGGTTGATGCTCTCTCTCCGCAAGTCAGATGGCGCAGGCTGTCGGTTCCTTTCGCAACTCCGGGAGTTTCGCAAAATGAGGGCCTGGACACTCTTCAATGGCCCATTGGTGTCTCCATTGGATGGAGCACTCGTGCTATGCAATGCTGATTGCTTACTGGGTTTATCTGCAAATACTTGTACTTTAATGTATCGAGTATTGGAAAAGTACTGCCCAAGAGAGACGCTTAAGTTCTTGACTTGAACAACAAATTGAAGAGCCTCGGGACCGCAAGGCGTGGAAATCCTCACGCAACTGTGTTTCGTTGCGGCACACAACAGACCCATCTGCCGCCTGCGGCGGCTTTCAGCACGGAGGCCCCGCGGCGGCCGATGCTGCGGCCTCCTCCGCGTCGAGTAATCCCTCACTGCTTGGTACCATAGGAACCCCAGCTTGAACGGCAAGTTTCCGAACGTTGATTGCTTGTACTCCATGGCCTCTGGCGATGGAGATTATTTGGTGGCACTCCGCATATCTGCACAAATTTCTAGCTAGAGCAACAGAGAAGGAAAGGGGTAAGCAAAGTCAGTGGAAGTCGTATCAGCACACTGACCCGTCGAGGTACGCTGTTCTTGCGGCTCTTTTTCAGCGGATTTGCCTCATCCGCAGCAGTGCTGTGCTGCGAGGTGTTAACACATTCGGAGGGCGCAGTCACATTCAGAATAGACTGCCAATGTACCAAGTTTGTACAAACGCGCGATTTCTGAGAGTGGCGTTTCGAGTTGCATTTGGCAAGACAAGACTGCATAACCGAATTTGTTTTGAGCTAGATGGGAAGATGGGATTTTATGACATGCAACGAAGTCCTGCCTGGCTGGCGTCGTACGACCCGCACGGCTTGTTGTCTCGTCTCGTCCCCGTGCATGCCTGCAGGCGGCATGCAAGTGCTCGATAATTGGATATGTGAACGGTTGGCCCGTCTCAAGGCACGGCGCCGTCGTCATGTCATGTCCAGGCATTGCTGCAGGTTGCAAGGCACCTCAGCAGTGCTGCCCAAGAGGCGGGGTTGTGCAGCTCTCCGGTTCTACTTGACCCATGGCATGTTGTAGAATTGCATTTTGGTGGCAGCTTCCTACCCCGCGGATGATGTCGGTTCCTTGATTTGACTCGCCAATGAAAACCGATCCGTACACCAGTCGAGATCCATGCAGAGTGCTGTGTAACCACGAGGCATTATATTATGCTGGGTATTAGCATTCATGGGAGTCGTCAGGAGCAAACCGAGACGGTATATCAGGCTTCCGGGCTCCTCAGGTTAAGAAGCAATGGAATGTTAACCTGCCTCCTCCGATTCGTTTCTCAACGAGGTTGCGACAATGACTCAAAATAAGCACAAAGTCTTCATCAGCTGTGACCTGGGCGATGCCTATGGCAACTATGCCTGTGGACCGGACGAAGAGTTGTTGCCGCTCATTGACATAGCCAATGTGGCCTGCGGGTTCCAGTGAGCTTCCTTTTCTTGCTGTGGATTGGTGCCAATGGCCTGCCCGATCTCAGCACTGACATTTGATACAGTGCTGGCGATCCCCTCGTAATGGCGCGGACAGTCGCACTATGTAAAGCCAACAACATCAAGGTCGGCGCCCATGCCGGTCTCCCAGATGTCCAGGGCTTCGGTCGCCGAGAGATGAAGCTTTCGAACGAGGAACACACCGCAAACATCGTCTACCAGGTTGGCGCCCTGAAGGCTTTCCTCGAGCGCGAGGGCCTGGAGCTGCACCACGTCAAGCCCCACGGCGTCCTATACAGCATGATGACGCGCGACATCGAGGTGGCACGAGCCGTGTGCGCCGGCGTCCCCAAGGGCACGCCTATGTTTGGCCTGGCCGGCACGCTGATGGAGTTTGCTGCGATGGAAGCTGGCCTCGAGTTCTGGGCCGAGTACTACGGCGATATCAAGTACCGCCGCGACGGGTCCCTGATGCACGACCGCAAGAGGGCTGCTTGGAAGGCGGAGGATGTCAAGTCGCACGTCCGGCAACAGGTTCACGAACAGGCTGGGACCACCGACACGGGCCACCTTGTTTTTCTGCCTGTAAAGAATTATCATGTCTCGGTCTGCTGTCAATCGGACTCGCCGGGATGTCTGGAGATTGTCAAGGCAGCCAAGGAGGTGGTCGACGAGTTTAACAAGTCCAGAGGTCCAGAGGCGCCCGACAACGCCGAAGGCTGTAAGTGAGACGGCGAAGGGTTAGGCGATGACAAAGTTAGGCCGATCAGGCGCAACATAGCATCTTGTCAAGAGCAATGTGAACAGCGACCGAGGTTGGTAGATGCCGTGAATGCTCCGTCGGATGAACGCAGGCCCCACCGCGGTTGCTGGACGAAGCTCGGAGGAGGATCCGGACTCCACGGATGGGTGGACACGGAGGCAGCTCGGGCCTCGACAGCAGGTATGGAGCCCAGGACGCGGCCCTTCCGCAGGCAAGACAATGGGCCCGTCTCGAGCCTCAGCTCCCCGGCGCCAGCAGCTTCAGTTGGCAGTCCAGCTGCATCGAGTCTGGCTCCTATAGCACTCTCCGTTAAGTGCTGCTCAAGCCTGGGCTTCCCCGCTCAACCCCGCTCGATCCGGCAGAGCGACACGGCGCTCGGCCCCACAAGGTGCGTGGAGGCTGGGTTGGGCAACCCCGAACACCGAGATACTCCCATGCGTGGAGCGCCGCAGGCCGTGCCGCAGAGCAGTTGCAGTGGTCTCAGACGTCGTCGTCCCTCCAGCTGCGCGTCTCGACTGAGGTCACCGTGATGGCATGTCCCGGATGCCGAGCTCCCTGCGAACACAGACGCCCTGGTGGGTATCAACGGACATCCGGCAGAGGGCTCGGGCGACGATGGATGGACGATGCTACGCCTCTGCGACAGGAGCATAAATATCAGCCACTGCGCGCCTCGAGCTGGGCGGCCATGACACACGACTTGCTTGCTTCTCCCTCTGTTCTCTATCCCCTTCCTGGAATCCTTGCTCGCCGCGGAGACACCAGCTTCCTGTTCTATAAACAGCGTACACCCATTCGATACTGCCACGCACCTCGCACACTTGTAGCCTCCCCCGCCTCGATTCGCCATCATCTCAGCGGCCATCTTACAACGCAGAGCGCCGATTCGGACGAAAGAAAGAAAGAAAGAAACCCGCAGCTGTTCCATCGTATCTTACCGCAAACACCGTCACAATGGTATCCTTTCGCCCCATCTCCCGTTCTCTCCCTCTTGCTCCCCGAGCTGCCCTCTTCTCTACTTGTTCCGCCGCTTCCACTTCCACCGTCCGCCCGGCCGCGTCTCGGGCGGCCGGCCTCGCCAACAAGCTCTCCTCCACCTCTCCCACCTTCAGGCCACGCTTCCGGCCGTCATCAATGCGTGCGCTGACAACAGCGCGTGAAAAGGTCAAAGTCTTGCTCGTTCTCTACGACGGCGGCGAGCACGCCAAACAGGTTAGTCCCCCCTGCCCTGCATGGTGGGTTTGTTTGTTTGTGTCGGGGAACGTCTAGGTCCTGCTCTGGTCTCTGATGAGCCCCAAGGCCTGGTCCTTGTCTCGCCCTGGCTGCATTACTGGCCCCCAACGCGGGGAGCAAAGTGATACGTAATGCGGGGGAGGATCGAGCTCCAAAACTGGACGCAATTGGCATCGATCGTCTTGTCTGGGTGCACCCGCTGACACGCGCCGTTCCGGCTCCCCCGTCCAACAGGTCTCGGCGCTTCTCGGCACCACAGAGAATGAGCTTGGTATTCGCAAATGGCTCGAGGACCAGGGCCACCCCCTCGTCACCACCTCGGACAAGGAGGGCGAGAACTCCAAGTTTGACCAGGAGCTGGTTGACGCCGAAGTCATCATCACTACTCCGTAAGTGTTCCCACAGTCCCGTGTAAGTGGGGCGCAAGTGAGAGAGAGATGGTCGGGGCGCTCGCAAATTAAAACGAAAACGAAAGGCAACAGCAGTTCAGCCGATACTAACAAGGCGTCTTCCCAGCTTCCACCCTGGCTACCTGACGGCCGAGCGCCTGGCCAAGGCCAAGAAGCTCAAGCTCGCCATCACTGCTGGCATCGGCTCGGACCACGTCGACCTCAATGCCGCCAACAAGACCAACGGCGGCATCACCGTCGCCGAGGTCACCGGCAGCAACGTCGTTTCCGTCGCTGAGCACGTCGTCATGACCATCCTGATCCTCGTCCGCAACTTTGTCCCCGCCCACGAGCAGGTTGAGCGAGGTGACTGGGACGTCGCTGCAGTCGCCAAGCAGGAGTATGATCTTGAGGGCAAGGTTGTCGGAACCGTCGGTGTTGGCCGCATCGGGGAGCGTGTCCTCCGCCGTCTCAAGGCGTTCGACTGCGCAAAGCTGCTCTACTACGACTACCAGCCCCTGCCCCAGCAGGCGGTTGACGAGATTGGCTGCACGAGAGTTGAGAGCCTCGAAAAGATGCTGGAGATGTGCGATGTCGTCACTATCAACTGCCCGTTGCACGAGAAGACCAAGGGCCTGTTCAACAAGGAGCTCATCAGCCGGATGAAGCCAGGTAAGCCTATGTCTTCTTCATGTTTGTTGCACCCACTTCACCGTATCCCCATGCTGATGAACCTTTTCAGGCTCTTATCTCATCAACACCGCCCGTGGTGCCATCGTAGTCAAGGAGGATGTTGCTGCTGCTCTCAAGTCCGGCCATCTCGCTGGTTACGGCGGTGACGTCTGGTTCCCCCAGCCCGCCCCTCGCGACCACCCGCTTCGCACGGCCAAGAACCCCTTCGGCGGCGGCAATGCCATGGTTCCCCATATGTCCGGCACTTCCCTCGATGCCCAGAAGCGCTACGCCGACGGAACCAAGGCCATTCTTCAAAGCTACCTCAGTGGCAAGCACGACTACCGCCCAGAGGACCTCATCGTCCACAATGGAGACTACGCCACTAAGGCCTACGGCCAGCGGAAGTAAGGTCGGCGCAAATTATTACGAGTCTCTTTTGTCTGGGGGCAAGAGAAGGGAGGGCTGTACGTAATACCTAGGATACTTTCCTTGATCCCACTTGCTTCAAGCAGCCTACATACCTTTGAATTACTACAATTTCCGCGTGTTCCTAGAATTCTTGATATCCGTATTACTGCGATTACTACATTTTCCTAGGATTTCTCTTACTTACCCACGGCTTTACGATAGACGCATGTCGGTACTTATCTCCCAAGACAACGGCGCATGTCAGACATTGTCTGTGTGATTAATATTGGCGCCTTTAGCAAGAAGCTGTTTCACAATAGCTTAATGCCCTTTTTACGGCCTAGGACAACGCTGCCATGTTACTGCTATCAACCAAGTCGACTTCGGCGCCGTGGAGGAGCAGCTGCTCTATGTCACATTCAAAAATCCACACCTATATACGCCACTACCAGCMACATCTGCTGGAGTGTGCATTCCACTTTTGTTTAGCCCGTTTGGCGATCGCGATACTCTACGACAGCGTCGAATCCTCTAGCTCGGAGGCGAAGAACATACCCGACAAGCCCATCGTCGTAAGCATTCGGCTTGGACCTATTGTTCGTGACGCCTTACGGCATCGCTTCGTACGGTGAGTGTACGAGTAATACACAACTGACCTGAGGGTCCGTAGCTGAGCTGACCCGTGCTTAAAAGTAATTGGGTGTTGGCGATAATGAATTGACAATTGAGAATCAATTCCAACGCGGCGAGGAGGCGGGGGGCGGTCGTTAATACAATAAGGAAAAGAGAAGAGGGTCCGATCATTAGTACTCCGTAATACTTCGTACCTAGAAAATAACTTTTCAGCCCGTGTTCTACTATAAAAAAATTCCCTACTAATTACGAAGTACTGTAGTTATTTACTTCGTAGAAAATTTACGTAGAGCACGCACGGGTTAGGTTAGCTGAGCTGAGTCCCACCAATTTCTACTTTCAGAGAGCACGGGTCAGCTCATACCGACCCTCAGGTCAGTTAGTGTACTCCGTACGCACCCTAACTACGAAGGATTGTCTAGGAGTATTTGACCCCTTAATGCAGGAACGATGCAAGACCGCCTCGGGGCGGGTCCCCAGAGCACTCTCGATGAATGCTCTCGCGATGTCATCCAACGACCCAATTGTTCAGTTGGATATTGCCTTCAGATTCCTGGATGGTTGAAATCGGTATATCAATTTCTTAAGACTCCAGAAAAGAACTAATCAACGCGATAAAAAGTTCCTGGGTGCAGATGTCCAACGGAGAGCGTCTCCGCAGTAGACACTTCCGACCCCCGATGGCTGTGCATCGCAAGGGCTGAAATCTAACGATTCATTAACTAGGATCCAACTGAAAAGTCGTCGCGGCATTTGGTCCGTGGTCGATTTCCATCCCTTACGCCATTCCAAAGCATCGTGGGTGCCAGCTTCCAATGTGAAAAAGTTGTTGTTGCCACAGGCCTTCTTCTCATTCGTATGTTATGCCGTGTGGCCTGCGCATAGAGTAATACGGGGAGAATTACGCAAGCAAGAAGAACCCGAGAAACAGACCGAGATGATAGTAATATAAACAAATTAAGGCAAACGGGAGGAATTCTGGGATACAGAGATTGAAGCGCAGCCGGCTGTATCCATGCGGGACTCCGCATTACAACGATGACCTCTAACACCACGAGCGTCCTTAAATATATCAACTTACCCATGGGCTAGATGGGTTACTCCCGCAGCGGTTGGCCGGTCGTGCGCCACGGAACCTCGCATTCAATCTTGCACAGAAAACCGCATGCGGGAGGGTGGAAGGATGGATACGAGTACGCGACGCGAGAGGAGCAAGACGGAAGTGTCTGAACTCGGTCGGCCCTTTGCAATAAATGCGATCATATGACGAGGTGTCCAACGCCTTATCAGTCATGGTTTACTTCATTCAGGGGTATTGTTTCTACAGCCCATCACTGTACGTCAATTTACTCCACGACGAATGTATTCGCCTCGTTATGACACGCCCATCCGTGTCCCCATAAACCGTCCACGCTCAACCCATCCAGAAGAAATGGGACCAACATGAAAAACCACCCATAGTCCAAGCCACTCATTTCCAGAACCGCCACCACGGTCGGTACCCCCCATCGCCCTCACGTTTGCGCACCTGGTCCCTCCCCTGTATCCTCCAGAAATACACGGGAATGCCGGTAATCACAAACGCCACCACCGCCAACGTCTGCAGCGGCTGCGCAAACACCGCCCTGCTGAGCAGGAACAGGCTCACGCAGCAGAAGATGATGGGCGTCGTGATCCACGTCTTGTACGGCCGCTCCAGATGCGGCTCCTTGACCCGCAGGATTATGAGCCCCAGCACCGTCACGAAGTAGAACGTGTAGCCCGCGACGCCGTAAAAGGTGACGAGCGTCGCGAACTCGCCGACGATGCAGTAGCCGGCGGTGATGGCCCCGTTGAGGATGAGGGCGTAGATGGGCGTGTAGAAGAGGCCCATGTCGTCGTCCCCGAAGCAGCCGCGCAGCTTCTTGGAGAACCAGCTTCGCGTATGCTGCGTCGACAACCCGCGGTCTTCGTTGCCAACGCCGATGCGACCGAAGACGGCCGGGATGTAGCCCTCCTTGCCCGCGACGTAGACCAGGCGGCCTGCAGTAAATGTTGATGAGTTAAGGGCGCCGAAGCAACTTGCGCTGACGACGAGCGCAAGGACCAGGGCGCCTACGGGTCCAAACACCTTGGATCCAAAGGCAACGGCCACGGTGTTGGAGCCGTTGATTTCGTCGATGGGGAGAACGAGGAAGTAGGCCACGTTCGCCAATATGTATGACAGAATAACTAGAGGCATCGCCGTGTGTATCACACGGGGCAGGTCTCGGCTCGGGTTGCGAAACTCTCCCACCACGTAGTTTGTCTGCGAATCAGTGCGTTAGCCACCGAAAAGAAGATTGCCGTTGCCGGTGTCGTGCGGCTTACATTATCCCACCCATCAAAAGCCCACAGGCCGCCATACAGGGCAACAGCCCAGTTTGACAAGTCGAAAGATGTATCGTTGAACCAGTCGTGCGCCTTCCAGACCACGTCCTTTTCGCCTTTGAACGAATATCCCGTAATCGCCACCACAATGCCCGTAACTGTAACGCCTAGCAATGCCACAAACTTCAAGAACATGAGCAAGTCATTCACCCGCATGCCCAACCGCGTCGAAATGCAGTTCAAAAACGTCACCACGGCGATGCCGACGAGGGCGACCGACTTGTTGACCCAGGGGTTGATCGTCTCGGCCTCGGCGCCAATGATGGCCCGCACAAAGTATTCACCCATGATGATGGAAATGATGGCGGCGCTTCCTGGCTTGAGGACCAAGACGGCCACCCAGGTGAAAAGGAAGCCAGCTATTTCGCCAAACGTCTTGGCCAGGTAGACCTGCGAACCGCCGTTGAGGGGAATGGCACCTCCCAGTTCGGCGTAGGAAGCGGCCCCTGTCCAGGCCAGAATACCTGCCACACCCCAGACCACCAGCGCGGCGCCTGCAGATCCAACCTTGGAGCTCACCTGGCTAGGCGAGGAGAAGATTCCTGAGCCAATGATCAGGCCTACAATCAGCGACAGCCCGTTGAGGTACGTTAGCGTCTTGTGCTTCTCCAGCGACCCCCCTCCTAATCCGCCTCCTGGCCGCGATGCAGACGTCGGTGCGCCAATCGGCGCATATCCGCCAGTGCCAGTCGTCGAGCTCAGTGGAAATAGGTTGCCCGCAAAGTCGAATGCCGATGAGACCGAGTATGAGCGCCCGTGAATTCCTATCCCCCCCGCCGGGTTCCTGTCGTCCAGTGGATCCTCCTCTTCCACGAGCGACAGCCTCCGGGACGACGAGATGCTGGGCCGCGAGGACACTTCGGATACGCCGCCGTCGTTGACCATGCTCGAGCTCGCCAGCGACGCAAGCTCCAGGGAGTCTCGTGACTGCGACTGCGCGCCGCCACCGTATGGAGGCATCGCGACGGGGCTCCCTGCGGGTAAAATCTCGCGGCTCTAGTAGGGGCGGCTGGCGTTGATATCCAAAGTCGCAGGCGATGAGTCCGGCTTTTAGCAGCAACAGCCCATAGCGGCAGTGTAGCAGGCAGGCGCGCAGAGGATGGGGAGACGATGGTCGACTAGACGGGGCTCGCTTGATCGCGTGAGGAGTGATGCTCGGTTTGCGGATCGTTCTTCGTTGCTCGTAAACGCTAATGCCAAGGTCTATACAAGTACAAGAGACGAAATGCGTCGGAAGAATGCGACGGACGCTTCGAACCCTTGGGAAAGCAAGCTTTTGTGGCCTGCAAGATAATAGGAGAAGGTTTAGGAACCATGTCAGGTTACCAGCGGCCCGCGGTGGTAATGAAAGTGACGATGGTCGACTCCGTTCCCAGGGCATGTCTCCTTCCTCATTGGCCGCATCAGCCCGAGCAAGTACCGTGCGCCTGCTTAGGTAACCGCGCCAAGCCCAAGCCCCTCCAAACGGAATCCATCAACCACTTCACTCTTTCTTCACTCGAACCGGGTACTCTCTTTTGCGCCATGCCTTCCGACGATTACGCTGCCGTTGGTGGCGGCGCCTTGAGGATAAAGGGCGCCAAGGTGCAAAAGAAGAAAAAGAAGAAGGACAAGAGCGCCTTGGAGAAGAATCTCTCAGCCGGAGACAACGCAGTCGTCAACGAGGATACCGCCGAGAAACGGGCAAAGGGCGCGGAGCAGGACGACAGGGACGACGACGAGGCGTCCGTGGTGCCAAAGACGGAATCAGAGAGGCGATACGAGGAGGTCAAGAGGAAGCGGGTGAGTCTGGATCCCATGTGGCCTCATCTCAGCGCCCAGCTAACCAGTCCTCAGCTCCTCGAAATCCAGGCCTCCGGTGCCCGACCCGAGCTGCTCAAGACACACAAAGAACGTGTCGAAGAGCTCAACACATACCTATCCAAGCTGAGCGAGCATCACGACATGCCCAAGATCGGCCCTGGCTAGGCGACACACCCCGGAAAACGAGGCGGCAGAGCGGACTTGGACTTATGGATAGCGGAGTTGATGGCGTTTGGGTATACCCTCCAATTAGCATCAAAGTTGCAATTTCACGAGCTGTGACAGCGCTGCCTATATCTTTCAATCAAAGGGCAGATCCTCGGTTCATCTCGTAGCAGATTGTTGATYAGCCTGTTACAACTGGATGCAAGGGTCATGTAAGAGAGAACAATGCATCTCGTCACGCTCGCGTATCCAGGTACTTGTCCATGCTATGCAGTTACATTTTGTCCCGTTTATATCCAACTCCCATTAATACCCAGCAATCGAGCCATTGCCTAGCTGTATACTTGGCAATCCAATCTAACCCCTTTTGGCCCTTTGCGCACCTGATACTATCGCCCAGTCTATGTAGTCACCTGTCCCGATGACAAAGGAGAGTCGCTGGATCATGAATTGATCCCGATCGCGAAACGCAATGCTGTCGCTATGAGTCCCACGAACGTTGGAAATTGCAAACTAAAACAAGAAGCAGCGCTCCGTTTCTTACGCCAACAGAACACCAGCGACCAAGGCTCCGGCTGCGACAGCTAGGACGACATCGCGCCGCTTCTGCGACGCGGCGTTTTGCAAATCAGGGTTGCTCGAGCCGCTCGTGGTGGGGGAGGGCACGACGGCAACCCAGGAGGTCGAGGTGATGGTGGTGGTGCCACCGTTGCCCAAAGTCGTCGTCAGGGTCTTCCGTACTGCGCTCGACGTAGTCACCTTTCCTGTCGTGATGGTCTCTTGAGTCGACGTGGGGGTAGAAGTTGGAGTGGTTTCCCCTGCATAAAAGTCAGTCATGACCTCGGCAAACATGGCAGTACGTTCTGCATGGTTAGGCATCAGTGTCTCCGGATCCAGCCGCACTCGCGGGGAAGCCAGCAGGTTCCTCGCGGTGAAATATGGCTCCCGGGCGGCCTCGATATGTGCCCCTGTCCTCGGTCGATTGCAGAAGACAAGAACTACAACCGACATACCGGAAGTCTGCGATGTCGACGTCGACTGTGGCTGGGATGTTGTCGTGGAAGATATTACCGGAGCGGAAGAGGACAACGAAGAGGAGGAAGAAGAGCTATCTACTGGAAACGTACTGGAAGAAGAGGCGGACACTGCAGCACTGGAAGAGGAAGAAGACGTCGAGCGAGATGGCTCACTCGTCGTGGACGTACCAAAGGAAGAGGGAGATGACGGGGAAGTGGTTGACGGCGCCTTGCTTGTCGGAGAGGTAGGGGTAGTCGATGGTGGCTGAGAAGTTGATGAGGTCGACGTGGTGGAAGGGGCCTGGGACGTGGTAGGTTGAGTCTGGATGCTGGTAGTGGTGGTGGTGGTCGGAGGCGCGACGCTGGTGGTTGGCGTTGACTGGCCTGTGGTTGTGGTCAGTAGGGCGCTCTCTTGATACTGGTGTAACTGGACGAATTGTGGCGGCTGAAAACTCACTTGTCGTGGGATCGGATGGCTTCACTTCCGAAGAAGTAGTGGGAGTGGTCGATTGGGTGACAGTGACACCGCCCGCCGAAGTGGTATTGCTGCCGCTGCTGCCACTCTGTCGTTTGGCCAACCCGGCCAGGGTCGTTGCAAGACCGGGCTCATCATCATGGACGGCCTTGACGGCATCGTTGTCTGATTTATAGACCCCATGCTGATACCTGTCGGGCAAGTATGCGTGCAACAGCCTGTGAAGAAGATCCGGTGATGGGTCCTTGGCCAGGGCGGCCTTCACCTCGTTGTCTGAGACGCCATGTCCAGCGCCCAGGCATCGTGCTGTTGCAGAGTCCTTGGCCACGGCAAGGCCCAAGCCAACGAACAGGCCGACGATGATGCCCACGGCCAGCCGGCGGATGGGAGACATGTTTCGTTTCGGTTGGGATTTCTGGGGTCCGGCCGGGATGAAAGCAGTCTTCTCCTCTTCCATTGTGCTCAGCAGTCCAGCCTCCAGTTTGCGGTCACGTCCGTCGTGGACGGGAACGGGAGCCATGTTGTTGATATACAGGGCAAGGTGCTGTCGATGGTCAGGCGGCTGCACCACGTATGTATGCAGTGTTCGAAGAGGAACCCTGCAGAGCCGGTACGGGCAAACCGGACAAGTGGTCAACCTTGGCCGGTGACGGCTGACAAGCCACGGGGAAACGAAATGTCGGCACAAGCAGCGTTAGTGGTCCATGTGCATCCCGAAGGCGAGGTTCCGGGGCGGAGACAGGGAAGAAGCGACTGGAGGAGGGTGCGAGTATCCAGAGGAAGGTATAGATAGCCTGGCCGGGCGGTCTCTGAGGTGAGCGGCGAGGCGAGGAGAGGAGAGAGAGGAGGAAAGGAAGAGGAGGAGGGGGTGCGGTGACAGGATGGACGGCACGCAGCCGGCTCGTTTGTGTTTGAGGTTGGGCGTGACGAGTGATGGCCGAGTGGTGTGGATTTTTGTCCACGACGGACGCAGACTGGCGCCGGCTGGGGTGGTGGCGGGCCCAGCTTCGTCAGCTAAGCCCAACCGTTCGTCGTAGAATGCTCCGTACCTCTGGACCGAACTGACGAGCTGCAGCGCCTCGCGCCCGGCCTCAGCGATTGTCAGGCATTGATTATGCTGGAGCCGGGGGCGGAGCAGGTCAGTGGAGCAGCGCGCTGGTCTGGCGGCCGTGCAGCCGCCGCAAGCAAGCCCGGTTGTTCAGCAGGTCTCGCCGGCCTCACTGGCGGTGACGCAGCTGGCAGGGAACGGCAGGGAACGGGTGGACAAAAACAGCCGGCGCTGCGCGGGACGTTGATGCCGTGTCGGACAGGCAATGCAGAGGCACAGCAGCCGGCCTCCTCTTTTGAATTCTGCTTGCTTCTCGCCTGAAGGGGGCGCCACGACCGATATACGCCATACGAGTATGGATTGCCGGAAGTCCGTATTCGACGTCTCTATCGGAATCAATTCGACACCAGCGAGCCCTCGAATCCCACGAAGCGGCTCTGTCGACCCCTGGCAGGCTGTGCTGGCGCCAGCGGAGCCGTTGGACTGAGGCTCATCACGGCTGAGCGCTGCCGTGGCATGCGGTAGCGCCTGAGTGGCCGACGGCAGGGGTCTTCTGGCACGCTCAGGCGCTAGCGACCCTTACCTGCTGGCCGGCGGCATGGATCATGGCCCGACAAAGCCCAGTGTCGAGCCGACCGCCACGGAACAGTCTGTGGAGTCTCTCCATGTGTTGACGGCTGAGCCTGTCTTAAAAAAGATACGAACTGCGTTGAAATTGTGGGCAGTTGAATACGGAGTACTTCGAACATCCGTGGTACCTTGTCCCCAGGTATGCATGAACTCCTCCTGCTGCCCTCCTCTGAAACCTCGACGCCTGCTGCGCGCTGACGATGGCGCCGTGGGAGCCTGTGACATCACCACCACCACAGGCAGCTGGTGAAACTCCTCCAACTGGCAACGAGCCTCGTATTTGCTCCGGTTCCCAGCCTCCGGGGATACGACATGGCCCAGAACAACTACAGACTGGCCCGCAGCCGGAGCGGCCGCTCCCCATTACCTCGCAATTGGTCTACGAGCGCCGGCTAAACAGCCGTTGGCTGCGTCTCAGCGAGCGCCAGCGTCGGAGCCTACACCACCGCTTCGGTCGCTAGCTGCAGGTGGCACAGCTTGATCTCCAACGAGATTGGCGAGCGACACCTGGGCCGCAAGAATCGTCGTGTTGGAGCAGCTGCTGAAACGAGGTGCAAAAAGGTCGGTTGTGTCGGCAATTGATGACAGCGACGACGGCCCAGCTGTCTGTGGCTGACCCCGTAGATGATCTCGCGAGGGGACCAGCCACCGGGCGGATACTCGTAGACTTCGTGCAGTCTTCTTATCTACTCGTACGAGTACGAAGCACTGGTAGCGTTGACACAATCCACTCCATGATGCGCCACAACAGGTCAGCCGTCGTGCAGAACGCGCGGCCAAGAGATCACCATGGTTGCAGCACGCATCCGACTCTGCCGATCCTTGTTCTTAGCCAGACGTCACAGCAATCTCCTTTGGCAGCAAGACATATTATAGCATCCCTCCCGCTCCGTGGCAAGAAACCGAGCCCTGGGCGTAAAACAATCTTTGTGGATGTTGGGTTTAGCGTTCCTGTACGGTCCGTGAGCTAAATTCGGCTTCGGCATCCTCCTCCGCGATGCCATGGTGGCCTGGCATGGCCCGCCAATGACGAATGCCCTAGTCCACCTTGTTGGTCCAGACCAGCGAACGCCGAAGCTCCCGTGCTCAAGCCCCGCAGGAGCTTTGGGAACCTGCAGCACGAATTGATCATTCACCCTTTTCAAGGGAAGCTCCATGCTTTGGCAACCCCGGCTCAACTGTCTCAGGAACTCGGGACCGAGGCTGCTGAGGCTCCAAACGCCTGCATAAACTGCTCTCCAAATGTACTTGCAGATATTTGGTCATCATTTGCCTGACCTCTGAAACTGTCTTGATATTCTCTTAATTGTGCTGTCCAAGTAGACGGCGGCATCTGATGCAGGCTCAAGAGTCACCATTAGGTGCCTTAGGAAGGGATGCCCTTGTACAAAGTACGGAGTACAAGGGATGGTCTACTAAATAAGGGACGATGCTTCAGAATTCACTAAACAATTTTTGAACCACCTCGCCAATACTGGAAAGCTAATCTACCCGCATTACAATGTTTGCACCTGGCAACCTACTCGTGGGCTGCATGAAGTCGTCATAGCTCGTGGCTGAGGTGGCCATGTGCCGAAGCCGTTGAGAATATGTCCAGATCCCGCGCAGGACTCTGTTAAGAAAGAGTACGTCAGCTCTACCAACAACAGAAGCTCCCACTCACGTCATAGGTATATGACAATGCCACAGCGGAACCTTATTAAAGAGTAATGATCATAGAGATTTGTATGCAATTTCATCGATGATTTAACAAAACCCCAAAGTCGAGGAGCAAGTGATGGTAAGAAGTAGCCTGTGCGCCAAGTCAGCTGCACGTGATGGTGCTGGTTGTCTGGCGCCGCAATCGTCCCAACAAGCTCACAGCCCACTTTCATACGACAGCACGGCTCGATCCGGCGCTCTCGATAGCTTCCTCGTCGGCGATTTGACTTTTAACACCTTCGATGCCATCTCTCCCCAAGCGTTGAAGTGGCCGACACAGGCTGCCTCCCCGTCGCTCGCTTCGACCGGTACCAAGTGCACACCCCCCTCCACTCTCTTGCGACAGCCACCAATGGTTTCCCCGCGACGACACGCGTCATGCCAGATCACCTCGCTCCCGAGTCCTTAACGGCTCCGAATCCCGACGAGCAAGACAGCCTCCGCGCCCTGAACCGAACTCCTCACCCGTACCACCACCAGAGCGCCGAGCTCCCGCACCCTTCCGAGCGCTTCGTGCTGCACACGGAGAGCCCGGCGGCGAGCAATGGCCAGTCGCACCTGTCGCCGACGAGATACCCGGCCTTCTCCAAGGAATCCACGCCTGCCAGTGATAGCGGCACGGAGGCGGACGACGAGCATTTCCTCAAGGGGCTCCCCGCGCCGAAAGCGAAGCTGCATAAGGGCTTAAGGGGGCGCAATGAGGTTCTGTCTGGGGTCTCAACGCCGATACCCTCGCCAGCCACTTTGGGGGATGAGCAGGCGCAGGCTGTGAACAGGGCGTTTCTTGCCAAAGAGAAGCTGGGAAAACGCCATCTGCTGGACGACGCGCGCTGGAATAAGGTGCTGGTGCCCCGCGCAACAGAATATGGCATCGTTGTTGCACTGGGGTGCATGGTGCGAGCAAACCGACAGGTCTCGCCACTGGTCGACATTTGGCACAGAGGTATGTGCTCCTCTAGCTATCGTATGGCTTGATCTCATGTCTTGTAGATTTCCAGCTTCTTGGTCTGCTCTGGGGGACTTTACTGGCACTCTACCCCCTGCGTGTCGTCGCGTGGGCGTACCGGCACCGCCAACCCTCTCGATGGCTGCCGTTGAAACTTCCCTCAAACTTTGATCCCGCACCGCTGTTGTATCCGCCTACAATCACCATCTTCGTGTCGCTCCTGGTCTCTGTCAGCAACCCGGCCGCGATCCTTCCAAGCATCATCCTCAGCATATGCTCTATACCACAGTCGTTAATACCGAAAGTCGACCTCAACGCATCCTACGACACCGTACACTGGGTATTGTCATGCCTGCCTTTGTTGTGGGGGTCATCCATACTGAATCCATCGAGATTCAGCGCCACCTACTACTTCATGCCAGAGGAGGTGGCTGTCTTGCTTTACCCCTTGCACCAGACTTTGTGCATCGTACTGCATCATCTCACCACCACCAGCCTCCTGACTGCCGAACTTCAGCTTCTGTCTATTGCGCTGATAAATGTCCTGGTCTTGGCGGTCTCGCCTCAGATGCAAATTCTAAAGGCGCTACTTTGGGTCGGAGGACTGGCCATACTTTTTTTTGGCGGTGCGGTCATCAGATGGGGGATTTCGCTGGCACGGGTGCCAAAGTGGCGATTTCGAAGGGCCGTGGGCTCTCAAAAGTACCGATTCTGGAGAGACATGCGGAAGCTTTTGTCGTGGCACGCTATTAGACGTGAGGTTATGGGATCAACCGCGTCTGACAGCCTCTATGACACAGTCTCTTCGGACGCAGAGGAAGACGAACCGCCCGTGTTCAGCGGGCCGATGAGAGTCCGCACCATCGGGCTCAACGCTGAGTTCCCCGTCATGGCAGACAGTATCCCCCCGGCATTCAAAGGCGTCCAAGATGGGAACTTGAGCGGCATCGCTCGGCGGCATACCTTGCCACACCCAGACAAGCTGCTACGCAACGGTCCTACTCACACTCCTTCCGGGAGAAGAAAGCGGGCCACTTCAACTTCCATGAGACCCTACTTCAAGCTGACTCAAGCGCAAGCAACCATGAGGAAATGGTTGTACGCCTTTTACGTTTACGTGTCCATGCTGTCAATCATATTTATCGGCGTCCGCGCACATATACAAAAGTATGCCCTCAATGGCGATGAGCCCATAGGATGGGGTCTGGGGTATGTGTTTGGGGACTGGCCGCGGTTTCGGTTCGAGGTGGTGAGCGCCAATCTCGAGCGATGGATATGTCTGCCACCACATCCAGATAACCCGGATGAGAAACTGTGCCACATGGGCTGGGTACAGCACATTCGCCATGACGACATTGGCGAAGCAAACACAAGACTTATTCTCAGCGGCTACTGGCTCGTGATTTTCGTCATCGGCTTGGTGGTCGTATTCCAACTCAAGGAAACCTACGAGGTCGACACGAGGCGGAAGGTGTTTCACTTCATGATGGTCGGCATGTTCCTCCCGGCGACATACATCGATCCTACTTACGCTGCCCTGGCGCTGTCCCTGGTCCTGGCCATCTTTCTGATCCTGGACCTTCTCAGAGCTAGCCAGTTGCCGCCTCTCTCGAAGCCCATTGCCTCGTTCCTCGCGCCCTATGTTGACGGCAGAGACTTTCGAGGTCCTGTTGTCATTTCTCACATCTTCCTTCTGATTGGATGCGCAATTCCCCTTTGGCTAGCTCTCGCCGCGCTCCCTCGGACGGGAACGGGATACATGGCCGGCTGGGAGGTTTCGACGAGGGACGCCAGCATGGTATCGGGCGTCATCTGCGTCGGCCTCGGCGACTCAGCCGCGTCTCTCATCGGCCGCCGCTACGGACATCGCAAGTGGCTCTGGGGCGGCGGCAAGAGCCTCGAGGGCAGCGTCGCGTTCGCTGCCGCCGTCTTCGCAGGGCTCGCTGCCGCAGGCCTGTGGCAGCGCATAGGCGGCTGGCCCACGACGGACGAGCCCACCAGCATCCTGGCCAGCGCCGGCAACGCAGGCGTCTGCGCGTCGATGGCGAGTCTGACGGAGGCAGTCCTGACGGGCGGTAACGATAATGTGATTGTGCCGGTGGTGCTCTGGACGTGCGTTAAGAGTCTGGGGATATAATACGAGCATTGTTAAGGCGTTGGCGGTGGTTGTGATTACGAGCAATAGGGATAAAGAGTTACTCTAGCATTGGGCGGTTTGGCAAATGTTCGTTCATGCGGTTGAGCCCCTGGGCTCTGCTTACGGTACAATTCACGACGGTATGAAGCTTGGGGATTATGGAATTCCTCCTGGCCGGATGTCGATAGATTGGGAGGCCCTGGCATCGTGTAATCACTGCTCAGATGGTTTGTTCCGGCTGCAAACAAGCGGTATGAAACATTCTCTTCTAGATTCATCATGCTCCTGCGAATGATTGGTATAATAGACCGCCTCCTGCGCTAGATGCACATCACGACATCAAATCCTCTAATATAGCCTCCAGTTCGTCCTTCTGGAACGGCACGCTCAGCAGCTCCGTGCCGAGCGCATCCTTTCGGCTGGTAATCATCTGATGGTCATGGAACCTGCAGCATGGTTAGCAACCTAGCAGTGATAAAAGGGATGTCTCCAGAAGAAGCGCACTCTTTCAGCAGCGTCCGGAAGGCCATCTCCGAACTGCAGATGAACTCCTCGACGGCCTTGTTGTACACCATCCTGTACTCGACGCCCGCGGCGTCGTCGCTCACGTTGCCCTCCTCCTCCATCGCGATGAGGGGCTCGCCGACGAGCAGGCGGAACAGGTTCTTTGCGTTCTCGGGCAGACTGCGCAGGACGAACGCGACGCCTTCCCTGCCGTTGACGCGGCGGGCCGTGCGGCCGAGGAGCTCGTGCACCTCGTCCACAACATCGAGTTCCACCGTGAACGGCGCAAAGGTCGTGCAGTCGTGGAAGGCAAAGTTGAAGGCGGAGCGGACGCCAATGTCCCAAAGTAGAGTGAAGTCGGGCGTGTCGGCCGAGCAGACAAGGTTCACCTGGGGATGCGCGGCGAGCTGGGCTAGGATGGCCTGCATGCCTGGCTTGCGTAGCGGCGCCGCGTCGATCGAGTTGATGATGACCGTCAGGGTCAGGTCGGTCAAGGAGAGCTGAGAGGCAATATTCCGGACCATGGCCGAGGGCATAGATGTCGGCATCCTCTGCTTTGGATCAATCGCACCCCCGTTGCAACTCAAAATCTCTCGCATCGTCGTGGAGTGAGCGTATCCATTTACGATGACCGTTTTCCTGACCGCATCCCCATGATTCTTGGCGTGCAAGTGCTTCGCAAACCTTTGCAGCGTTGCCCTCTTAGACCCAAAGCCATACAGACACACGCTGAACCCTTGAGTAAGCTCAAACGTCCATTGCGGGAAGGACTCGGCATGCAGGGACTCTAGGTACTCTACGTCGCCGCTGTGCCGATCCTTGTGTTCGCGCAAGATGTTGAAGTATTCGTCGTGTGTAAGGAGTCCCAGGGAGCTAAGGGTGTTGTCCGACGTCTTGGGCCGGCCTGGTTTGTTGTGGACAAAGTATAGTTCGTGGGGCGGGAGGTCCTTCGGTGGTGTAGGAGATTTGGCCTTTCTTCGTTGTCTTCGTTGAGGTGTTTTGGAGGGTGTTGCAGCTTCGTCAACGGGGCCGTTGTCTCGCATGGCAGCGTGGCCGTCGACCCCTTCGTCCCCCGATCCGTCGTCTCCTTCATCTTCAGCTTCACTATCGTCGTAAATCTCTTGAGCGAGGCTGTCGTCGCCGTCTTGCTCGTCATCGCTGGCCCCATTGCGCACCACATTCTCTATCAATGCTCTCGCGCTCTTTCTTCGGGCGGACTGATCCGCTGCTTGTCTCCTAGGGGTCGGGATCGCTGAGTCAGTCGTCTTGACCGGTGTCGTAAACGCTGGTGTCGAATTGGCTTTCGAATTGGGTGTGCCGGCTTGCGATGAAGCCTTTGGTGGACGGCCTCGCTTGCGGGGAGTCGGCTTCGGAGGTTCAGGCTCTTGGTCCTCTGCGGGAGCGACTGCGTCTCCATCCAGAGCGCCGTTCACCTCCTCGCTAACCGAAATGTTCTCATTGTTCACTGTTATGGATTCTTGCTCGCCATTCAGCGCCTCTTGCGATGCCGAGCTTCGTCTTCGTTTCGACGGTGTTGCCTCGAGCTCCGAGACTCCTTCGTCATGCGACCGTTTGCGCAGGGACCGCGGTTTGTGGTTCTCGGGGGGGTTTTCCGGGACGGCTCTCCTTCCAGGCATAGCTGCTGTCTGGACTTCTAGCCAGTGCAGCGTGTCCCGAAACGGTTAACAGTTTGAGCTTCGAGATGTTTTGGACAGCTTGGTACAACAATGGACGCTGGAACTCGATTCGCCCGAATATTCTCCACCCCTGCAGCGCGTCTAAGCGCGTGCAGTTTAATGGGCTTCAGCGCGCCGGTTAGCGCTCCACAGGGAGCAAGCGGCGCCAATTTCCACTTAGGGATGGCTCGGGACTTCATCACTTCCGCACCGACGTCAGGCTTCATCTTCCAGATAACTAGACACTGAGTTTGCTGCTTAACAGTCCAGGGCAAGATGAACTTCAACCTCTCGGCCTCTTTCAACGTCACAAGGCTCTTCTTTAAGCCCGGCCTGTGTCTCCCCCACTATTCCGTATCGACATTCAACGACCTGCCCATACCCCTAGACAAGGGCCTACTGAAGAATGGCCGAAAATCCAACATCAGGGCCGTCGTGCTCGACAAGGACGACTGCTTCGCATACCCGGATGCAAAGAATGTCTATGAGCCTTACAAGGTACGGCAGCCGACTCGGCTGACGCGGGCCCCTTTGGCGCAACTCGCTGACACCCACTCCTAGCAACACTTTGAGGCGCTGAAAAAGGCGTATCCTGGACGCCGACTACTGGTCGTGTCCAACACCGCCGGCGCCACCACCTGGGACACCGAATTGAAGCAGGCCGCAGAGTTGGAGAAGAGCACTGGTGTCTTCGTTCTCCCGCATTCTGTAAAGAAACCCGGGTGCGGTCCCGAGATAATGGCCTATTTCAAGCAGCATCCCGAGACGGGCGTAACCGACCCTTCCCACCTCGCCGTTGTTGGCGACAGATTAATGACGGACGTCATGCTGGCAAACATGATGGGCGGCTGGGGATTCTGGATCAGGGACGGAGTCGTCCCCCTGAGGCAAAAGAGTCTTGTGAGTAGTCTGCTGATCCCTCGCGCTGCCGGTGGTCTGACAAGCGCAGTTTTCAAGAATGGAGCGAAACCTCGCCGACTTTCTGCTCTCAAAAGGGGTCCAAGCTCCTGAGCCGCGAGCTTCCTCCAAGAATGACTAACAAATCGTTCCGTCCGCCAGTGAGGTCACGGGGTATGCGAACAGCGCCGAGTCCAAAGCCCTAGTAGTGAGTGCGTGAATCATGAGGGCCACTTGACATCGGTAAACCTCGCCAAGTTAGCACCGCCTCTCGCCTGGCGACCTTCTCGGAGCGCTCTTTCACGATTCACTGCAAGCCGAATGTTCCGTGACAGGCCATGGACGTTGAGCCTCCAGCTGCCTATAAAGCTTTCCTCCCTGTCCTTCCTTTCCTTCCAGTTCCACAACGACAAACTCTCAGCAGCASCAGATGACTGCACCTGGATGACGCCATCAAGAGTTGGATCTGGGCAACAAAACATCTTCCCCGCGATCGCTGAATCCCCTGGTCAGCTTCGGACTCGGGCTCCCTCCCCGGCTCACCTACCGTCGACACGATGGGCGGCAAAACATGGTCCAGAGAGGAAGAGCTGTACTTTTGGCGCGTCATTGTGCCCTTGTCCCCGAAGGCTGCGGCCGCGGCTGGGAAGCCTCTCGACTGGGAGCAGCTGGCTGCCAACATGCAAACGCATTTTGGAAGAAAGGCCCGTCGACGCTACACCAATCTGATGCTGTGTACGCACTCAAGTCTGTTTGCGAGCATTGAGCGTTGCTGACACTTCCCAGACGAACACTACTTCCAGAACGTCACGACCGGACACAAATCGCCGAAGGCCTCCGACTTGGTTTTGGAGCACAGAAAGCATCTTGGTATATTGGTCCTCGAGTGCTGTTCTTGCCGAGTCTTGATCTAACGCGAGCATAGAGATWCATGGCAGGGACCCAGATGAGGTTGCGTCTGGGGAGCGTAAGCCACGCACCCGACAGTACGCGAAGAGAAAGAAGTCAGCCAGTTCCACCGACGTCACAAACAAGCCAACCAGAGATGCTAGCGGCCTGCGACCACTCAAGAAGCACAAGACCGATGATGCAGCGGGTAAAACCGCTGCACTGACCTCAAACTCCGACATGCGGCCGCAGCTGCAGCAGAAGCAGCCCGAGGACTCTGCCCGTGCGACAAATATGTCGATGAACAGTGACGGCAGCAATCATGTACGAAGAGAGGTTTACATCCCCCCCGCGACCCAAATGCCCACCCCGATTGCCGCCTACCAAAATGGCTTCTACTATGGTGGTTTGATGGCTACACCACAGAGTGACTTATACGGCACGACTTCCAACCATCCGCATCCGGCACCCTTCTTCAACGACGTGGTCTGGAACACCGGCACTGATTCGGGTTACGCCTCAGTTGCGACGTCCAGCCTCGGCGGCTCGCCTACGTCTCCCGCCACCCACGAGAGCGACAACACCACCGACGCAACTGCATATACTGAGAACTTGGCCAAATGATGTACTACCTGTTTGCATGTTCCTTGTTGCGGGATCAGCAGGCGGGCGTTTGCCGGAGAAGCATTGTCATACTGTGACCTTTGATCTAGCGGGATAGCAGGACTATGATGGATGCTGGATGATGGTTTGGTCGTTGGCTGCCATGGTATGTGGGGTTTGGTTCCGGAGAACAGTTGTCTGGGAAAAGAAGCATGGCCAGTTTGGGAAGGAAGCTGATTCATTTTCTTGTGTTTCCTGTTGGTGTTGGACTCGTACAAAATCGGCTTGTGAGGAACGGTGGGCTCTATGGGCGCATTGATCCCAGCAAGATTCATTGTGGCTGGTCACCTTATACGCAGATTAGACAGACTCAAGACAGCAACAGAGCAAGGCACCTTGAGCCACTCAGCCTATACTATTGCGAGCAACAGTAGAAGTGCAAGCTCCGTTCGCGCGTGGAGTGACAATGAGATCAATGTGAGCCATGCGTCGGTGCCTAGGGTGAGCCACCTCGAAAGGTCTCACGACCCGCGCGCGACCTTACGTCCCGTCCCGCAAGCAACCCCAAACCAGATGCCTGTTTTTCTGACAAGAGAGCAACATGCCGCCCATGAAAGGAGGGGTATGGCCATTCAAAGCTGGGCCGTCTCCCTCTTCCAGCCGCCGTCCCGCTATCCCTTTCCTCTCGACCTGCTCCGTCGGCCTCGCCAGCCTTGCGACATGTCCTGACGGGCCATCAGGCCAATCTTCATATTCACCCTGCCATGAGCCACGCCACTCGAGGCCTGTTGCCAATGTGCATCCCCGTTTAGAATGGATTCGAACAAGGCGACACAGCTTCCTCACACGCCTCAGCCTTTCTCGAATCCGCGGCCAACTCCTCCTGTCGGCCCTTCCCACCATGTCTCTGATAGAGTCCTCGGAAGATGGCGTGTGGATTTCACGCAAAGGTGGAAGCAAAGGAAAAGAACGCCGTTCAAAGGAGAGCAAGCAAGACCGCTAGGCAAGTTCATCCAGAAGGTGGGCAATAGTCCGTAATGTCGTAGCGATTTAATAGTATCGACTAGACAGTTGCTWACGAAGAAGCAGAGTTCCTCCCCCTCCACCGCCTTGCGAGCATGGCAGTGCCTCGAACGACACCTCAAACCTGGCCTCCCTCGATGTCGACAAAAATCTGTGTTCCGCAACGCTAGAAGTCGGCGACGTGTCTGCCACTGCTCAGATGGCAACTGCTGGCGTTGAGTGTCTGACTCTCGAACAAGTGCCCGGCCACCTTTCGCACGCCCCTTGCGCAACATTAAATCTCGGATGATTTTGACACGAAGGACTTTGAGCTTATCGTCATATCGGGTGGTTGAAGTATAACTTCCTGATCAATCTTCAACGGATACTACTCCTATGCTGTGTGAATTGTTGATGTCGGCGCCCGCCAAGTGATGGAGCTACAACACGAGACGGTAAAAGCGATCACTCGATGAAGTATTCTACCAGATTTAGAGGGAACAGTTTACATAGTGTCTCATCTCAATTGTTCCCCGGCATGTGCAAGCCGAACTGTCGCTGCGAAAAGCTGTATCACATCAACGCCACGTCGCATTGATGACTCAGGTATCATCATGTTGGTGATTGCTACACAACAACTTGAACTAGGCAGCATCCTGAGCTTCAATTGAAGCTACAAGCCTAGATTGGTGCTCCCAACACTAGAAGACCGTTCAATCGCGCATCAGTCTTTATCGTATAGTCACAGTCTCTACCGCACACAGGATTAATAGGAAGTGAATTCCTCACTCAACTAGACAGGAACCAAGAGTCTTTACACTTCAATTGTACGTACAGGACTCCGGACGACCAGAATGCCCAACGCTCGCGCAATTGAGCAGAAAGCACCGTACAAGCTCAGCGTCGACGAGGTCGTTACGGAACTTGAGTCAGAAATTACGTTTGAAACAAGCCTCAAATAGCCGCAACTGCTCCGCAGCGCATGTTGAATGGCTGCCACCTTTCGGTCCGTCCTAGCTTCTCGGAGTACACCCTTCATTCGCAGATATAACTCATCATCTTCCTTCCCCCATTTCCTGCCATTGTGAAATACCACCTTTCGCAATCTGTAAAGCCAAGGTATCAACGGCTGGTAGCATGCCTCTCGTGTGGTATCAATGAAGTCTCTTTCATGGGAAACCTAGCCCTTCTTCAACTGCCAACACTTCCGTATCCCGTTGGTGGGTCCCTTGAGGGAGACCAACTTCCTAAGTTGGGCACAAAAATCTGGGACACTCTGACCCCGCCAAATTCGCCCTCTTACATAATACACCACGCTCAAGACGGGATCGTATCCCCAATAGCATTAGCAGCCGCAAGTAATGTGCAAGACTCTCGATCTCCTGGCTCGAGGACTTCTAGCCGTACGCGCCGCGTTGTGCGGACGATCAGGACGCGAATCCTTTCGAGGGTGCCAATTCGTATACCGTATTCATCTTCATTCCAGCACTCTAAAGGGCCGATGGGCCGATCTGATTATCCTGGATAACCCTCGTGAGGTGAGAGAAGGACGTCTCTAGGTGGGTGATATCTATAGCTTCGGCTGACTTCCTAGCTTTCTCGACCGCTTTTATATGCGAGGACTGAATCTCGGGATGATCCTTGAGCCAGCGGCCATACCACGCCTTGCTAGGCGGCTTTGCCTTGGGGTCTCGCCGACGAAGAATAGTATGGCAGGCAGCTTCTACTTGTGGCTTCGTGGCTGGGAAGCCGACTTTCTGCATCCAGGTTACATAGGCCGCGAGGGCATCGGACTCAGCGTCGTCGAGTAGCCGCGGCCAACCCTTCTTACGAGGATATTGCCCAGTAACGAGCTCGCGGATAGCTTTCCCGACCTGGGACTTGGAGACTTCGTATTTAGTAGCGGCGGCGCGTATCGAGAGTGGCCGTGGTGGCTTGGGGCGCGGTTGTTGCCTGCGTTGACTATACCGGCGATTGTAGATGCGGAGGGAGGCATCGCGAGATGCAATTACCTCCTGGGCCGCGGCAAGGGTATTGGGGTTATCAATCATCGTGACGCAGTCAGAAGAAGGGTACATTAATTGCGCGGTGTTTGGGGGTAATTCCATGCTAGGTTCCGAGCTTGGACATGCAAACATGGATAAGTCAGCGAGGTCGAGGCGATTGGTTGGAGCGACAGTGGGGTCACGTCCTCACCGAAAAGCGGTGAAGCCGGGCAGAAATATTTCAGTCTCCGGATATTCGCGACTCTTGCGCCAGAGGCTCTCGCCTCGAAGAACACACCTTTGGAGATAGCCGTCTGCTTCTGCGGCCACACACAGCCATGAGCTTCCCGTCAGGTACACCGGCTGGCGGCGCCGCCATGCCCCAACCCGGCGGCGCGCAAGACCCCAACGTCAAGGCCGTTCGTCGCACCTAGATACCCCCCAACCGCACTTGGGTTAGAAAGCTAACCCCGGCGTCTCCAGATCCAAGCTGCGATGGAGTCGTGCCTCGGCAAGTCCGTCATGTCCGGCGTCATGGGCTTCGGCATGGGCGGTCTCTTTGGCATGTTCATGGCCTCTGTACGTGCTCCTCCCCCGATGCCAGCTCCATCCATCTTTCCAAGTCAAGACTAACCCCGCCGGTGCGCAGATGTCCTACGACACCCCCTTCGGCAGCCCCGTCACCAACGGCGCCGGCCAGAACATCTCCTCCATGCCTCTCCGACAGCAGCTCAAGGTCGGCTTCAAGGACATGGGCACGCGCTCCTTCTCCATGGCCAAGAACTTCGGCAAGGTCGGCGCGCTCTTCTCGGGCATCGAGTGCGGCATCGAAGGGCTACGCGCCAAGAACGACCTCGGCAACGGCGTCGCGGCCGGGTGCCTGACAGGCGGCATCCTGGCCAAGAACGCGGGCCCGCAGGCCGTCGCCGGCGGGTGCCTTGCGTTTGCCGCCTTCAGCGCCGCGATCGATGCGTGGATGCGACAGCCCAAGGAGGACTAGACCTGCTTTGGGCGCCAGGAGATTCGTGTGCCAGAAAGTGGTTGCGATCTGATTTTGCGGGCGTTCTGGGATGACATATAGAGCATTTGGGCCTGGCGTTGGGAGACTACATCTCTCCACTTTGCATTTCGACGACCTGGGCACGAACTGGAGAAGACGGGGCCTATGTATACAACGTGTGTGAAATACAATGTCCGTGCGGCGAAATGAGCAGCTGATTTCTCTACTACTAGCATCTTTCCGCACTGCATGTAATGATGTGGTCGCTTCAAACCAGGATCCTGGGATGTCGTCTACTGCACTATCAACTCCTGATTTCGCGGCATTCAAGGAGATGAATGTCTCCTCGCACAATAAGGAACCCGGCCCCGATGAGGCGTGATCACCAGCGGGCTTGACGACTCCAAGGATAATCTCGACAGCCGCGTCCACTGTGGCGGTCTCAGCAAGCTCTCCCGCCCAACTTCTTAACTTTAATAAAGCCGCGTATCGGCGGGAAAGATATAGTAATACGATGTGCCCGTTCCGAGGTTACACTTCCAAGCAACGGACAGAACGTCGCCCCCGGGAGATTGGCTTGGGCAAGGACGTCTGGGCGTCGCAGCCTCATGCTACGCACGACACTGCTGTTGCACTTGATGGACTGGCCAGTTTAGCTATTACAATATACCCACGCGGAGATGGTATTATAAGCTGTCTGCGGCGTCTCCATATCCGAGTCTTACGCCGATTGTTCCGTCTCCCCTTTTATTGTTCTTGCAAGTATATTCCCCTAGCGCCACGCTTGCAAAAATTGCCAAGTGATACAGACCTGTACCCGAGCTTCTCGAGCCTTTCTCAAACACCCGTCGCGTGTCATCATCCCCTTAGGATGACTGGTACACCTCAAAGGAGGCAAACTCCCAGAACGCGGTCTGGTACAAATCGGGCTGGTTGGCAACGAGGTCGGTGCAGTTTCTGGGGCCGCCTGTTCCTCCGAGTTAGCTTTGAGCGCGATGTCTCAAGTTCTCAACAGGAGTTGGTGGTGGAGCTGTGCCACTTACATGCCGACTTGTCCCAATTGCCGTAGACCAGGTCACCGCACAGATCAATGTTGACAACAATGGAGTTGTTCTTAAAGTGCGAGCCAATGTCGCAGCCCGTGCTGGGGAAATCTGCCGCCGCGGTGCCCCAGCCCGCCGGATTGGGCTTCTTGCTCGTGACGTCGTCGGGAACGGCGTTGCGCGCAAACTGCCACATGCGGATCCCGGCGTCGCGCCATTCGACGGCCATGACGCTCCCGCCGTCCGAGTTTAGGGCTGTGCCAAAGGAGCTGCCACTGCCGACGACGCCGCAGCCGGCGTTGTTGTTGGCGTCGTGGTTGCAGTCATCGTCCTGCGCCGCGCCCGTCTGCTTGCGCTTGACGCCCATGGAACAGCTGCCCACGCTGTGCAGCGTCATCTGGTTGCCGTTCTTGCCCTGGTTGACGGACTCCATGATGTCGATCTCGCCGTTGTCGGGCCAGTGCGACGAGTCGGTGAGCCAGAGGGCGGGCCACGCGCCGCAGGCGTAGGGGGTGTGCTTGACGTCGAAGATGAAGAGGCCCTTGTTGTACGTCTTCTTGGACTCGATTCGGACCGAGAAGCGGCCGGTTGAGGCGTCAGGGTTGGAGCCGGGGCCGACGGTAGTGTCGACCTTGAGGACGGCGGTGCTCGGCGAAGCGTAGGTGAGGTTCTGAGCAGAAGGGTTAGTAAGTATACGATGTCACGCTGTCACAGCCTTCTTTCCAAGACTCGTACCCGTTGCTGAGCCTCGGCCTGCGGCACATAGTGAACGAACCCCTGGGCTGCGGATACAGGATTAGCCACGGGAGCAACGCCAGAGAGCAATCCGCAGAATACTCACCGAGGTCGTAGCCGGTAAAGTAGTTGAACTGGTCAAAGAAGGACTCTCCTCCATCTACCACCACCGCCATCAGCAACACGGTCCGGGAATAGCTTCAAAGTCGGCCACCCTGGCTCTACTTACACGTGTCGCTCAGACTGTACGAAAGCGCCGAGTAGTCGGGGTACGCATTCTTCTTGGACTGCGTCACGCCCACAGCCACGGCGACGATGATGACGATGACGATGCCGATGCTGACGCCCACCCAGGCCCTCTTGCGCCAGTACCTCGGATTCCACCAGGGCATGCTCCCCAGCGCGTGGCGGACGCGGCGGCGGGCGCGCGAGACCATGATCTCGTCGTACTGCGGAGGATTGTCCCCCGACTTGTAACTGTCTTGGCGCATCCTCGATCTGCTGTCCATGGTGCGTGTGTGTGTTTCGGAAACGAGCGTGGACGTCGAGACAGCGTGCCATGTAAAGCACAGTCAGAGCCGCCAGTTGCCAGCCAGCTGCTTTTCAGCCAAAGTCGTGAGCAGCGCCGCGCTCTACGGGTATTTCCTCGGAAAGACGGTCCGATTGGGAAGTGGCCGAGGTTTTCTGCCTGATCCTTTGGCTCGTGGTCGTATCCAGGTGCGGGTGTTGGGTGCTGCGCCCCGGGAGCAGCGGCAGGGAGCGGGCGCTTTATTTATCAACATCAACAGCCAAACCCAAACACCTGCGCGCGGTTTCCAGTTTTCATGCGAAGTACCCGTGCTCGGACGAGTACAAGCACCCAACAAACGTGGCGCGGCGGGACCTGCGGCGGGCGGGAAGGGATGGCTTGGACGCTTCAGCACCCGAGACGCGCGTCACGGCAACGCGAGCCGCCGAGCTGTTGCGAGACGGACGCTGGTTCCACACAAAACAATCATCGAGCATCGCTGGCGATTGACTTGCCGGCGCCGTGGCTCCCCCTGGAGATCGGTTGGGCCTGCGCCATGCATACGCTAAATCGAAACTGTGTCCCAGATCGAAAGATGCGCTGGCGATACGAAGCGGCGGCGTCGAGCCTTTGTATGTCTGGAGGGTGTGGTGGGGATGCATCGCCACTAGCACTAGGGACGGACACGAGGAGTTAGTTGCCTCGGAGAAGGTATTCAATGTCTGTGGGTTGGGCCGTTGGCATGAACAAGGCCACATAATTCGGAACCATGGCTGCTGCTCTACGAGAACAAGACCCTCGAAACCTTCCGTTGGAAGCCGGGCCGTGCATCTCGGATAGCCGGATGTGGCGGTCGGTAGTAAGTGGCTGCATCTAAGAGTGCCTATTAATAGCAACTGGGACCACTTGAACTACAGGCATAAGCCACAACTGACCTAGTCCCGAGACTTCAACTGCAAGCACAAACAATGCACGTCGCGATGGATGCTCGTAGATGCATCTGGTGATGGTGGCCAGAGCACCACGGGAGATTCAATTGAACCGCATGGCACAGCCCAAGCTCGATTTCCAACTGGCCTGAAACCAACCCCCTGCTTCTCCTTCGTCGTTTGATGCTGCTACTCCAGAGCAAGCTTCTGGCAAAGCTGCTGGCAAAGCTGCTGGCAAAGCTGCTACTCCAGAGCAAACGCCTTCGTAACCGCTACAAAGCAACATACCCACGCCCCCAGATCCGCCGTCAGCATCCTCACCACATTCACCCTCAGCCACTCCCTCTGCGCATCAACATTCGTCCTCCCCTCTCCCTCCCCCTTCCCCTTGCCCTCGCCGCCCTCATCGTCCAGCATGCTCTTGATAGGCCCCGCCACCAGCGGCGCAAACACCAAGTGCCCAACCGCCAGCGCCGCCGTCGCCACATACCACCGCAGAGCGCCGCGCCGCTGCAGCAGCCCCCGGTACGCGACGACAGCCGCGACCGACGCCGACGTCGTCACCCCCAACAGGCTGATCACCTGCGTCAGGCCCCGCGGGAAGAAGACGCGCCAGTACTGCGGCAGGATGGCGTTGCTGTGCGCCTGCGTCTCCCGTCGCGTGAAGACGGATAGGAAGATGTGATGGTCCCAGGCGAGGACGAGGGACGCCGTCGAGGACACCAGCGGCGTGAGCAGCAGCGCTGCCTTGGCGTTGAAGGCGCCCGAAGCCATGGCGGCAATGGGCTTGCCAATTGATGTGAGCCGTGGGAGCCAAGTTGCGTGTGTAGTTGAAGGCGCTTTCAGCCGTTGGCGACGAGAAGCAAGACGGAAGACGGAAAGTGGAAGCGAAAGGCGGCCACGGAGGTAGGTCATCAGACAGATGTCAATACGAAATACGAGTACTTGCCTGAGGCTCTGCTGCCCTGCGCTCTGGCTCCGTTTCTGACGGGCGGGAGCCTCGGGGGCCGGGGCAACCTCACGCTTCCGCCCTCGGTCGACCGATGCCGGTCCAACATGACCGACGCCGCTGGCTGCCCAAGCATTCGGTTTGCCGAGTTGCCGCTGGATGGAATCCCAACAATATCACAACCTCTACGGAACCCGGACACGTATAAACTTCCGGGTTGGCTGTTCCTCATGCCCTTACCAAGCGGACACCAGCCTTGCCGTATGCATGGGACCCGAGTGCATGGGACGGAGCAGCTCAGCTCGTGGCACTACCCAGGTCCGTCGTGCTCCCTGCACATCACAAATCAAGCATCAAGACAACAATTCAGTTCGACCCCGTCGGCATTACTGCAGCCCATGGCTATTTCATTGTCGAGTTGCCTGCCCTGCAGACTCGTCCATCCTACGAGCCTACAATGCGACATCACTCGGGTACCGATATTCTCCACACTTCATAGTGCCACGCCACTGCAACCTCAATCATCGTCATCCTCCACCCGCGGGCGCTTGGATTGCCTGCTCCCCTCATCCTGCAGTCCATACCCTCGCTTCGACGACGAATTCTGGTCCACCTCGGACAAGAACTTGTCCACGTTGAAAGGATCTGCCGTCTCCTTTTCAAACTGGACGGGTCCTTCGCGCGCCTGTAGTTGACTTGTTAGCATCTCTCGTACGACAGTAGCGCTCGCGCATGGGCTTACCTCAACCTCAGCGGCGCCTTTGAATGTACCCTTGCCCAAGGCCTCTCCGAAACGGCTAGTCTTTTGGATCTTGGCCATCTCCTTGTCTCCTGCCTCGGGGTCATCATCCTCCATATTCGCCCGCGGTCGGTAGATGCTGCTGATCGCGTCCTGTGCCGCAAACAGCGGCTTGTCGTAGTGGTTGTCCTCGTTGAATCCACTGTCGAAGCCGCTCGTCTGGTTGAACAGTCGCGAATCGTACATGGTCTCCTTCGACTGTGTCGGCTTGGCCAGACCCAACGCAACCTTCTCCGAAATGTCTCGGTTCTGCTCCCGAGCCATGACCTGTATCCGGCGCTCAGTGCCCATTCGGTTTTGCCGGAGTTTTCTTTCCTCCTCCTTCCGTCGCTCCTGCCTGGCCTTTTCTCGCTCTCGAACATGGCCATCTTCACTGTCGGATCCAGACTCCGAGTAGCTGTAGCTTCTTGACCGTGACCGTGAGTCGCGCGAGTCTCGAGAGTCTCGAGAGTCTCGAGAGTCGCGCGAGGTCCTGGAATTCCGCCGTCCACGGCCTGCCGCGGCGCGCTCCTCCCGTGCCTTTTGAGCAAGAGACCGGAGGTTGTCCTCCTTCTGTGCCTTCTCCTTCTCCGCGAGCCTCTGCTGCATCATGGCCCTCTGTTGGACCTCCTCGCGTGCGTGTCGTTCCGCCATCTTGACTGCTTCGGCAAACTGTGCATGCTTGTCGTTGATGGCAATATCCTGCAAGCCCCGCCCGTCCGCAGCCAACCGCTTGTCCAACGGCACCGTGAAACCTTTAGGGTTCTTCCAGTTCGAGACGGGAGGAGGGATTTTCCACATCTCTTGGTCCTCGGCTGTAAGCTTCCGAGGTGGCGAGTGCATGACCGGAGGCGGAGGGGAGGGTGGGCCACGGGGAATCTTCTTGTGCTTGAACTTGGGTGGTTCCATCGGGTCTCGTTGTCGTTCCACAATCTTCATGATGCGGTCCTGCTTCTTCGAGTTGTCTCCCATCTGATTTGCCGGCGTGTACCGCACAAACGTAGGGTCCCTTCGATTGCCTACGTTGACGTTCTTGGGCTTTTGTGCAGCAACCGCTCCGCTGACCAGTGCTGCGAGGGCATTCTTCGTCTTCTCGGTCGTTGCCGCCACGGAATCCTGGTCCGGCCGCGACAAGTCAATCTCTCCAGCGTCGGCGCGTTGCCTCAGCGGGATGAGGTCCTTAAATGAGGTGTGTACGATTCGGCCGTCACCGTGCCCTCGTCGTGCAATCGCATCGTACTTGACTTTGCCCTCGGCATCGACCTGTATGGCCAGGGCGTTGCTCKTCGTCGTCGCGTTCTTCTTGCCCATGTCCAGGGGGTACTGAGCAACGGGGATCTCGGGAAAGGCGCCTCCATCGCCAAAGTCTTCCTGCGACCGCGGTCGCCAGCCCAACCGCTGTCCGTAAGGCGGAGGCCCGGCTCGCTTCAGGACGATTTGCGTCTCGTCCAGGTGCCCGGCGCCGACGATGCGAGGGCCGCGCTGCTGCGACCGAGATGCTTCCTCCTCATCTTCACCCGTATATTTCGGCTTGGGGAGCGAAGCCTGGAGAGACGCAGTGATCGAAGCCATTTTGCATGCGCACGATGTAATGTGATGGAACTGAGGTCGAGAAGACTGCAGAAGGAGGACAGTGGAGTGGGAAATATTGCGAGTGTGGCGCCCCAGATGTGGCTTAGCCTCCCTGGCCAGGCTGTGCCAAGAATTGTGCTTCAGTGGCACGTCGTAGATCGCGTCGCTCCAATCACATGCATCAGCAGTCTTGAGTTGCAGCAGCAAACATCAGCGGGAACTCAAAGATGCCCGTGGTGCTTGCAACTAGGGCAAAAAAAGGCCTTGTAGAGGCTGGCACTCGCAAATCTGCAACTGCACGCAGATATGCCTGCAACATTCATTGAATCATCAAATATCTGCCCATTCGCCACCACGTCGCATGATCCATGTCAAGGCCCCGTGCTCCTAGTTATTTTACATGCCGTAACCATGTCGCCCTCCTTTTTGATCGACTTGCGCCTCGTAATGTCCTAACCAAGCGCCCAAAGATTTCTTTATACGTAGCCCTTGCGTGCGCCCTGTAGTGGAAAGATTAGCAACACGCAAACTCGTTCTGCTAATCGTAACATGCTTACCTGGAAGAAGAACCGGACCACAAACACCTGTAAAGCACCCATGCAGATAATGAGGCCGATCTGGATCATGCTAAAGTTGACAATGCGTTTCTCCGTGCTGTTGACGGTGCTAAAGTTTCGGTTCTCGCGGGTTCGGAAGTGCTTCTGGTTGCGCGAGATGGTGGAGAGCAGGCCCGAAATTTTAAAGATGGACTCTTCCAGCACAACTGTCTGCTCAGGCGACGTGCCCTGCTTGGAGGGCAGCTGGGCGGTGCGCGACTCGTTCTCGACCTACGAAGGGATTAGCCAGTCGCATCCAGTTGTCCTCGGCTCAAGGATGCAACTCACGGCGATCTCGAAGTCGACAAACTTCTCGGCAAACGTGCTCATCTCGTTGTCGAAGCAGAACGAGTACTCGCCGGCATGCTGCGCCGTGAAGACAAAGTCCCCCTGGCGATCCTTCTGGCCTTGCAAAATGACCTTGCCGCCCGGTCCCTCGACGAGGTAATCGACATCAAACGAGCCGCCGGATTGAACCTGCAATAACGAAAAATCAGCCATGCGCGCGTCACACTATCCATACACCGGGCTACCCACTGCAAAGTAGAAGGCAATCTTCTCGTTGTCCTTCTTGGTGTCCGTGTAGAAGCAGGCCTTCTCGTTGGCCGCCAGCTTGTACGTCAATGCCGTGGCCGCGACATCGGTGACCATGCAGGCGATGACGCCCGCCGCTATCGTCGACAGTCTCATTGTGTCGCGCGGTGTTGTTTATCGCGTGCTGGATAGCAAGGTCAGGACAGTATGTCACACTCCAACGTGTGTCGAATGCAGCAAAGGGGCCACGACAAGCTTCGGCTCGGAATTTTGCCAGCACCGACCCCACCGACCCCTGAAGCTGCCCCCTGCAAGTAGCCCAGAGGACAAGCCACAGGGCCCACAGTCGGTGCTCGCCACGACGCGTCCAATGGTGACGTCGGTCGCAACAAGCTCCGATCTTTATCCTTCATCATGGTGATGTAGCGGTCCCCTTGAGCCCGACTGAAGCTCTTTTCCCAACTTCGTCTAGGTCGACTACACGCTTTTCACACCATAGCCTTCAACGGCACAGCACCTTACCAACATATAGCAGCCGGGAAGCTCGGCGCCGCATTGTCGCAGCTCGCGATGGCAGTCCAGAGGACCGTCGCCAAGGTGGCCTCCGTCGCCTTAAGGATATCTGCCATTACCTTCTTCAGACTCGTGCGCAGCTCCCTTCTCCCTTGCTGTTTTGGATCATCAAGTTAACTAATCCACGCGCCAGTTCCCCGTAAGCCGCTGGTACATCCGCCGCATTCTCATAAGCCCTCGGCTAACAGTCCCAGGCGCATTTCCCCTCGATTACGTTCGCCCTCTTTGCGATATACATCCCAGCCTTCCTGGCCAGCTACTTTACGGAGCCTGCACTCGAAGTCGTGGACGATGAGATCGATGTCGTCGTGAAAGAAACCACAATTTCATCGGAGACACCCTTGTTGACGGATGATGGGGTCGCTATCGAGCAAGAGCCACAAGCGGTCGCCGAGGAAATCGATGTAGAGGAGACGATTGTGCTTGAAGAGAAGCCAGTTCAACCGTGGAAGATACTCCTCTACGGCGCGCCGAGCGCCAGACGCCCGAAGCTTTCCGCGGTGACATTCCTCATCAACCTGCTCCTCGTTGGGCTGACTGGCGATGCTCTATATCGAGCACGATGGTACTACCCGTCTGAAGATTTATCATTCGTCCGTCTAGGATACGTCTCTCCCACGGAAGCCAAGTTCTTGATCCGAGAGCCCGACCAAGCCAAGATGCCTGTGACCCTCGAAGTCCGCATCAAGGACCCGCAGGCGCCCTTTGACAATCCTCTGTGGCAGATAGCAGGCGGAGTGAGGTGGACCTCCAACGATACAGACTTTACCGCCTCAGTCCCAGCTCCTCTCAGACACTCTGAACAACGCTGGTACGAATGGAGAACCTCGAACAACCACACGGGAGAGTTCCTCGCTCCGCCAAAGCCAGGCGTCATGCCCAAGTATAACGACGGAAAATTTACTTTTCTCTCTACCTGGTGTATCCTGCCTCGCTTCCCATATAACCGAATGGATCATGCGCTGGCAATCCCTGGTCTGCGTCATTTAGCGAACAAGCTGCCAGATCTCGGGGCTCAGTTCATGCTATTCCTGGGAGACTTCATCTACGTCGACGTCCCGGAGCGCTTTGGCAAGTCGGTTGAAGAGTATCGGATGCAGTATCGCCAGGTCTACGCCTCGCCCGACTGGGCCCCTGTCGGCCAGAACCTGAGCTGGATTCATGTCCTGGACGACCACGAAATCTCCAATGATTGGTCTTCCAATACCACCGGCGTGTACAAGGCAGCTGTTGATCCTTGGCATATCTATCAGGCCGACATCAACCCTCCCAGGGCCCGGGTGGCCGGCAGCAGGAGTCAACAGCGTGCTGGGGCAACCTGGTTCGAGTTCGTCCAAGGCCCGGCCAGCTTCTTTATGCTGGACACACGCAGTTACCGCTCGAGCAACAACGAGCCGTTTGAGCAGTCGGAGAAGACGATGCTGGGTAAGGACCAGCTAGCGGATTTCCTCGCCTGGCTGGCACGGCCCGAGCCCAAGGGAGTTAAGTGGAAGTTTGTCGCTTCCTCCGTGCCCTTTACGAAGAACTGGCCAGTCAACGTCAAGGACACTTGGGGCGGCTTCCTAGTGGAACGGAGAAAGATACTCGAGGCCATGTGGGATGCTGGCGCGCGAGGCACCACAGTCATTGTTCTTTCTGGCGACCGACACGAGTTTGCCGCCACAAAATTCCCACCACCGCCCGAGTCTCGATGGCCAGAATCTGCTACTGCTTTCGAGTTTTCCACGAGCCCTCTAAACCAATTTGCATCTCCATTCCCCACCTACAAACAAACCGATGACGAGGATGTCAAGTTGCAGTGAGCGGGCCTACTCTCTATCACTTGTCCACGAAAGTACTAACACGGGATCTTTTAGCTACATTCCTTCCGGCTCATCAAAGTTCGGGTCCTTTACCATCGAGAACATCGCGGGAGAAAGCACTTTGCAATACCACCTCTACATCGACGGCCAGGAGAAGTGGAGAACACTTCTTGTGGAGCCTCCAGTTGCCCAAGGCTTCAGCTCCGGCGGATCCTTCTGGGACATGATCGGGTTTACGTAGTATGGAAGAAGGAACTGAGCCGCGCTACGCGGTGGTGGTGAGAATGTACTGGTTAGGTTACCCCAACTTGTGTTTTGATACCCATTGGATGGTCAGTTCTTATCAAGTAAGCATTATTTTAATCGCTATCGGCGGCAGGTATATGTCGTTGAGCTTTATGAAGATACTTGGGGTTCGTCCGTCACGTCGTATCTGTACTCACATGGCGGCGGGGATGATACTGCTACCTTGAATGCACTTCATTGATGCGGGTGGTATTAGGCATGAAGACAGTTAGGTTTCGTCGGGCACGTCGTCTTTGCACTCGCATAACAGTGTGGCTATGCCACTGATCAACACACTGTATTATGCAAGTGATGGCATGAAGGTCTTTTGAGTCTTGTTCGTCACATCGAATTGCACTCGCATAACAGTGTGAATATGCCACTGATCAACACACTATATGACGCAAGTGATGTTGGGCATGAAGGTCTTGGAGTTTTGTCCGTCACATTGAACTTGTACTCGCATGGCAATGAGACTCTGCCACGGTCACCATGAACAACACACGATACCTCTTGACGCAGATGATATTGCGACTCATCACAATATGCCTTAATTAAACACTCCAATTCCTTCCACGTGCGAAGGCCCCAACCTCCTATTCGCGCAGACTTGCACCGTTCCTTGCTCTTCATCGTTACCCCTTGCTGTTTCTTCTTTTTAGTCGTTTCTTGCTGTCACTTACTGTTACTTCGGCCTACGTCGAGATTCTACAAAGACTGACGTATTGCAAGGTCGCTCCTTGTAAAAAGGAGAGCTATCTCCGCCTCTACTATCATATAGTTGAGTGACATTCCAGTACGACTCAGAACGCGATTTGGTTGGTTATTACCATTGCAAGGTAATAATAAAGTCGGGACCTTCACACACCATCAGAAACAGGGAAATTTCATGAGACTCGATTGCGCCTTCCGTTGTGTGCAGCCCGCCACGTAAGCAAGTTAGATAGGTCACAGAAAGGAAGCCGTGACACTCGAGAGCTCAGTCGATACATATAAAAGAGCGATGGCTCTGACCGCGTTCAACTTCTCTCTTGTGACCGCACAGTTCACAAGAATCTCAATCAAACACCTTAGTTCCACTATCTGAATTCCACGAACAAGACAGAAGTAAAGAAGCATAGCCCACTCCGGCCTCGGTCATGGCACCAAAACGACCCAACTTTCTGGTCATCGTCGCCGACGATCTCGGCTTCTCGGATATCGCCTCTTTCGGTGGTGAAATAAAAACCCCAAATCTCAACAAGCTGGCCGAGAATGGCCTCCGCTTCACCGACTTTCACGCTGCGGCGGCTTGCTCGCCGTCTCGGGCCATGATCATGACCGGCACCGACCACCACATCGCCGGGCTGGGAAACCTCATTGAATGGACCAACACGTCCGGCCAGAACGACCCCAACGGCAACATGTCCACGAGCGCCCAGCGAGGCATGCCGGGATATGAGGGATACCTCAATGAGCGGGTCGTTGCCCTGCCCGAGCTTCTCCGTGACGACGGGTACCTGACGCTACTCTCGGGCAAATGGCACCTGGGCTTGACCCCCGAGAGAAGCCCCAAGGCTCGTGGCTTTGCGCGTAGCTTCGCGCACTTGCCGGCGTGCAGCAACCACTATGGCTACGAGCCGCAGCTGGGGTCGGCGGAGAAGACGCCCGACTTTCTGAACATGAGCGTCATTGCCTTGCACAGCGAAGACGGGGAGTACACGGGGCTTCCCGAGGGATGGTACTCGTCCGACGGCTACGGAGACAAAATGCTCCAGTATCTCAAGGATCGCATGGACGGCGGCGATGAGCGGCCTTTCTTCGCCTACCTCCCCTTTACTGCTCCCCACTGGCCACTGCAGGCGCCTCAGGAGTACACCCGCAAATACCGTGGAATGTACGACGACGGGCCCGATGCCCTTCGCCTGAAGCGCCTCCAACGGCTCAGAGACCTAGGTCTGGTTCCTCAGGATGTCGAGCCGCACCCGGTCGTCGCAGACGAGGTCAAGGAGTGGAACGAGATGAGCGACCAGGAAAAGGCCAATTCCTGCCGGGCCATGGAAGTGTTTGCCGCCATGGTGGAGTGCATCGACGTCAACGTGGGCAAGGTTGTGGATTATCTCGAGGAGACCGGCGAGCTGGACAACACGTTTGTGTGCTTCCTCTCCGACAACGGAGCCGATGGCGCCGCGTACGAAGCTTACCCCATCGTTCAAGGCTCCGTGATACAGCACCTCAAGAAGTACTACGACAACAGCCTCGACAACCTTGGCAATGGCAATTCGTTCATCTGGTACGGGCCGCGCTGGGCTCAGGCGGCGACTGCACCAAGCAGGTTATACAAGGCCTATACCACTGAGGGCGGTGTCCGAGTTCCTTTCTTGATGAAGCCCCCATCGTCATTCTTCGATTCTAAGATTGGACGGCACAGCATCACGCACCAGTTCTCGACCGTCATGGATCTGGCACCGACCATCCTCGACATGGCGGGAGTGAAGCACCCCGCTCCGTCTTACCAGGGCCGCGAAGTCGTCAAGATGCGAGGCAAGTCCATGGTGCCATATCTCCAGGGCCAGCAGCCCAGTATCCACGAAGAAGACTTCATCAACGGATGGGAGACGTGCGGTCGGGCAGCCGTCCGCAAGGGCGACTGGAAGATTGTCTTCATCCCCAAGCCCAAAGGCCCGGAGCGGTGGCAGCTTTACAACCTGGCCAAGGACCCAGGCGAGGTCCACGACTTGTCTTAGCAGCAGCCCCATAGGCTCAAGGCCCTGGTCAAGCTGTGGGACCAGTACATGCTAGAGACGGGTGTCGTGCCCCTGAGTCCGGAGCTCGGGCAGTGGATGGCGGCGATGGAGGAGCAGATGCCGGAGAATGCGTGGATCGAGTATGAGTACTGGAAAGATGGTGCGCGAGACGATCCGGCCAAGTTTACCAAGCAGATTCCGAGGTTTGAGAGAACGATCAAGGCTATCTGAGTTTGAAGGCTCGCGTTCGTATGATCGATTGACTGTGGCTTCCTAGACCCAGCTTTACTGACAGAATGAATGCAAGAGTCTCAACGGACTGGTGCCCCTGATATCTTTTCCGAGGCAATGCAACTCGCCGTCCATAGGACTCAACTCCTTGTCGCTCTAATCCAATTCCAAGGTTTAGGGTTGCATACCGACTTGTCTACGGAGTACTCCGTAATAATACCAGCAGAGATGGCCCCACACCGCCTTAGCCAAGGCCCCTCTATAAAAATTGCCTGGCAGAATCCAACCGTTCTTCTCCAGCTTCATCGCCACCAGATACACTGTTTCAAAATAACCCCAACCGACACAATGGCTGGACACGCAATTAAGAAACGCCCAATTGATGGCCGTTTACAGCGCCCATCAAAGAAGCAAAGGAGGATGCATGCATACCACAGCGAATCCGAGAGCGAAGAGGACAAGGGCTTCGACGCAGTCAATCTGCTGGACTCGGACGACGACATTCACAATGCCAAGGTCGACCATGTCGCCGGTGCCGACGATGATGATGCATCCAGCTCTGAGGAGGAAGAGCCCAATTTGAAGAAGGCCATGAAGATTAAGACGAAATCGAAGAGCGCAGATGCACCAGCAGCCCCAGAAACAGACGACGACAACGACGACGACGAAGACGAGGAGAACGAGGAGGACGATGATTCGGACCTAGACGAGTTTGATATGGATGCAGCATCAGCCGAGGGCAAGCAAAAGTCAAAAAGAAACGACCCCAGCGCGTGCGCAACCTCTCTTTCCAAGATCTTGTCCACCAAATTGTCAACATCAAAACGATCCGACCCGGTCCTAGCCCGAAGCGCCGCAGCGCACGAAGCTTCAAAGGCAGCCGTGGACAGCGCTCTAGAGTCAAAGGCTAGGCGACAGCTCAAAGAGCAGAAGAGGAGAGCGCTGGAGAAGGGACGTGTCAAGGACATATTGGTCGCGGCCAACGACGAGACCACCGGAGAGCCCGAGGTGTCGACAGCCGAGATCTTGGCAACGGAAAAGGCACTGCGAAAGGTGGCGCAAAGGGGTGTCGTCAAGTTGTTCAATGCGGTGAGAGCGGCGCAAGTCACGGCGACTGAGGCTGAGAGAAATGCAAAGAAGGACGGTCTCATTGGTATGAACCGGCGCGAAGAAAAGGTCAACGAGCTCAGTAAAAAGGGATTCCTCGAGCTGATTGCCTCGGGAGGAGGCGGCTTACGGAAGGGCGCGCTGGAGGAGGCTTGAGCGAGATGGTCGGAACTTTCATGTAAGAGGAGTGAGATGAGGTATGATTCAAGGTCTCATCGCCCGGAAATGCAGTCAAGATACCCCCAAAAACGCTTCCTCCGGTGACCTATAGGCTCTTTCCGCCTGTTCTATGCGCATATACTATACAAGTTTTATATTGTTGAACATGGCGCCTCGCGCGCACGAGACGCAAACCTCCCACGAGTCACCCCGCTAGGTCATTGGAAGTCGCTCGCTTGCAAATTCCTCGTCATCGAGGGTAGCTTGACGACCAGGCCGTCTAGCTCCTTGGTCATCTTCACCTGGCATCCCAGACGGCTCGTCTCGGTCAGCCCAAACGCCAAGTCCAGCATGTCATTCTCGTCGTCCTCTGGCTCGGGCATCTTGTCGTAGTGCTCCTCGTCCATAACGATGACATGGCACGTCGAGCACGCGCACGACCCGCCGCATGCGCCCTCCATTTCGAGGTCGTTAGCTTGTGCAATGTCCAGTAGGTTATCACCCGCGGAGACTGCAAATTTGTGCTCTTGGCCGTCCTTTTCGATGAACGTGACATAGAGTCTGCCTCGCCCTGTCAGCGACGTTATTATGTGTATATTGTCGTGGAATAACTCACTCTTCGCCCGGCTTTGGCGGCTCGATGTGCCCATGCCACCTCAGCGGCGTCGTCGTGAAGCTGCGTCGGGACACTGCTGCTGCCAGCGGCGTTACCCTAGGTGTAATTCTCGACCGACATTGCGCTGCGTATCCTGTGATGCCAAACGCCGTTTTGAACTGCATGCGGCCTGGCTGCGCCCGCCGGCAAGCCGCAGCCGGCAAGCTGGCCAAGCCGGCCGTGACTGGTCTCGAGGCGGACATCTGGATCTGGAACAGGCTGTTCGTTGTCTGTCGGACGAGGAGGGAGGATCGAGAGGACGTTATCGCAGCGGCGGTTCGGTTCGGTCGCGCCGTCGCAAGGGATGGAAACCACCACAACAATGTCAAACAGACCAGCAATTGGACTCTCAGCGCATCGTCAGATTATGTACCGGCTAGGTGGGTGCGGGCTATTACTCGCAGGATTCGCATTTCCAGGAAAAAGGCTTGGAAATGCAGCTCCGATAAGTGGTTATCCATCGGGAAATCCATTTGCCGTGGGCCGTCCTAACTCCGACCCGGACGAGCTCCCTGTCTGATGATTTCATTTCGTTGTCCAAGCTCCCGATCGAGTCGACAACCATCGCATTCCAGATGCGCGCACATCTGCAGCTTCCACCATGTCGACGCACACAGAGACAGTCAATCCCCTGAGGCCGTACTACATACCGCCAACCATCGGCGAGGCGGCAGACCCCGTTTCACCCGGCACGAATCTCTTCTCTGGACGAAATGCGACGGCCAGCGCGCGATACGCGTCCAAGGCACGCGACGTGCTGGCCGACCTGGACTACAAGGACTACCTGAACGATTCGTCGCCTTCGAAGGTGCAGAGTGCCAAAGAGCTGGTGGACGAGCTAATATGGAAGTACACGTCGGTGTTGATGGCCCAGCCGTTCGAGGTGGCAAAGACGATCCTGCAGGCCAGGGACCAGGACGAGAACGCTGCACTATCGTCACCTTTGGAAGTAGACGCTGCGAAAACGCAGGTTTCGTCGGCTCAGGACGGCTTGGCTCTGTACGATGTAAGCCTATCCACGGCACCGCCCTCGTTCCGTCTTCAGCGTTAACGCAGTACCAGGATTCCGATTCAGAAGGAGACCAACCAGCATACTTTACGTCGAATGTCCCCGGTACTCCAACGCCTTCATACAGTAGCAGGAGCCTCAACAAACATGGCGCGCCGTCTCCTGTGGCGTCGCCGAGGAAGCCTGCGATCCCGCAACACTACCTGAACCTCCGCCGGCCGGACTCTGTGCTTGATGTCATCGGACAGCTCTGGCACAAAGACGGCGCATGGGGCGTATGGAAGGGCTCCAACGCCACGTTCCTCTATACAGTGCTGCAATCTTTGCTCGAAAACTGGTCAAGAAGCTTCTTCAGTGCCATCTTCAACGTTCCAGACCTCGGTGTCAAGGAGGACATTGACCGTCTCATCGATATCGCCTCTCCGTACCCTTGGGTATCGCTCTTCGTTGSGGGAGCTGCGGCAGTAGCAACTGGCGTGCTTCTCTCGCCATTGGATCTCGTGCGCACGAGGTATGATCTCTTGGCATCGTCTGCTTGGCCATAGTAAAGCTAACAGTCCAAGGCTCATAATGACTCCCAACTCCAAGGGACAGCGACGAACACTGGCTTCTCTCCGAGCGCTCCCATCATATTTGTGCCCTTCCGTGATCGCTTTGCCGACCATCTTGAACTCGCTTATACACCCGTTCCTAACACTGTCGACGCCGCTCGTCCTTCGAACTCGCTTTATGATTGACAGCCAAGTCTCGCCGATGACATTTTCTGTGGCGAAATTCTTTGCTTCATCAGCCGCAATTCTTATCAAGCTGCCCATCGAAACCTCATTACGCCGCGGTCAAATGGCTGTCCTCTCCGGGGAGCAATATATCCGCGCTCTCGGCGGCAAAGAGCAGAAGATGGAGACCATTGTCCCCATCGGACGCTACAACGGCGTGTTCGGCACCATGTACCACATTACTTCCGAAGAGGGAAAACGAGAAATCGCTACGAAGCCAATAGCAGCGAAGAAGGGCAAGGCAAAGGCCAGGTCTCTCCAGCCGACGCACAAGAAAGGCCAAGGACTAGAAGGTCCTTGGAGGGGGTGGAAAGTCAATTGGTGGGGTCTTGTCGGGCTCTGGACCGCAAGCATCGTTGGGACTGGCGGCGAGGGCGAGTTTTAGAACGGAAGCCTGTATGCTCAGCTTGGACGGTGCATTTCTACGGCACGGCGTTACGGATCGGGACCTCTCCTTTATGACTATGATGACGGGCGGGCATGATATCCATTTTGGTTTGTCTGGAATGTACAAATGCAAGGTCTTACGTGTAATATGTTCTTCTGAATCGGAGCACCGTGGCGTATGTTTGTTGTGACGTTCATTCTTACCTCGAGAATACGCATCTAGGGGACTGTTCGCAGTGACAGAGCAATAGTGATTTGTGTGATCTTAAGCTCATTTTGATTTTCAATAGTCAATGTCAAGTGCGGAATGTGAAAGTCCGTGCTATGGTTCATGAGACTGAATCACCTCATGTTACGCTTGGTTAAATATCTGATTTATGACCATGGTGCTATGACGATTTTAAGGTTACAGGCGTTGTATAGGGTAGGCGTTTGGGCACTGGGCAGGTGTGACGGACAGTCACGTGTGTTGGCATTCTCTAAGTCCGTATCTGTGGCTGGCGCATCGCGGAGCTTTCTTCCAAACACACACCACCACGTTACTGCCTGCGAATCAACAGTCAATCGCTTGCACCCTGCCAATTTGTGCAGGTCGGCTTAGCTGTGGACTCATGTCGCCTAGGTTTCCCATGTAGAGGCTCGCGCGTGCCATCCGCACACGCGCCTCACTCACACAGCGGCTACTCCGTCGGTGGCTCGCGCTGCCCCGAAGCATGGCGACTTCTGCGATAGAGCCCAACGAGACTACCGAGGTGACGGCCAACCGCCCAGCTCCGCGCAAATTCAAGGCTTCGGATCTGCCCTTGCCCTCGGCAACTCGAGCGGCCATCGAGTCGCTTGCGCACAACTTCAAGAAGGAAGGGGCGTACGACTCGATTCGCAAGCAGGTGTGGGATAAGTTTGAGGCCAGTGTACGTTTTGATCACCTCATTGCACTGCAGAGCCTGTGATGCTGACTAGGACTAGGACTACGAGGCTCAAGTCACCAAGGCCATCCTCGAAGTCGCCGAGCAGGAAGTGGAGCGAAACCCTCAGCAGCTTCTGACACTGGACCGTCGTAAGGCTGCGGCACTCATTGATGGAGCCCTGGAGCGGTCTGGCGTCTATCAAAAGGCCGAGGACGTCATTGGTCAGCTGATTGACGTTGGCGCAATCGAAGAACGCATTCGCGAAATCCGTCGTGCAGAGAATGGCGAGGACGCAGCCGAAGCTGAACGAATACGTGGATCGAAGACAAACGAGGAATACGCCGCCGCTACCGAGGCAAGAAAAGCTGAACGCGAGAGAGTCCGAGAAGAATTGAGGCAGAAGGAAGCTGCCATCGAAGAAGAAAAGCGGCGGATTGCTAAAGAAGAAGTCCGGAAAGAGGAAAAAGAACGCGAAAAGGCCGAGCTTAGGAGGCAGGAAGAACGCGACGAACGACGAAGAAAGAGAGAACAGGAAAGAGAGGAACGAGTTAAGCAGCGCGACAAGGAACGTGAAGAGAGGCACAAGGAGCGAGACCGGCGAAACCGAGACCGGGACGGCGATCGAGACCGAGACAGAGATCGAGATCGAACGCGAGATCGCGACGGCGACGACCGCCCCAAGGTCAAAGAGGCCGTGTCCGCAGAGCTCAAGGAGGCGCTTTCGAAAGAAGACAACGAGAGGCTGGAACAGGAGGCCCTGGCTGATCTGCTTCGCGAGAGTAGTAAGGCTGCTCACGCGCAACCAGAGCTGGAGGTCGATTCTGCCTTGATACCACCGCCGCGGAGAGTTGGTCCCACCTCAGCCATTAACCCTATTCGAAGAGACTCTCCAAGAGTACCGGATCCTCGCAAGGCCAGCGAGACGGCCGCCAGGACTGAACGCAGGGAGTCGCGGACCCCTGCCGACATCAAAATGGCTGTCTTGAGGGACGAGAAGAGAAGTACTAGGAGTGCTTCGCGAGCTCGTGACAGGGACCGGGACCGGGTAAGGGAACGGAGCCGGAATCCAGAGTCAAGCGACCGTCGCCGCCGTGATCGACGGTCCCATTCACCAAGGAGAGATGGTAGCCGGCCTCGCGACAAGGATAGGCGCAACAGGAGCCGCTCCAAGTTGAGGCGCGATAGGACCCGGTCTCGACAGAGGAAGGATGACCGACGTGACCGAAGTCATTCGCGCACAAGGCATGATCGCTCCCGAAGGAGTCGATCGAGGCGGCGTGACCGAACCCGGTCTCCTATCAGATCCGACCGTCGGGATCGAAGCCGGTCTCGGGACAGGAGAGACCGTAGCCGCGACAAGGACCAATCTCGCTCGCGCCACCGTTCCGACAGGTATGATAGAAGCCGTTCCCGAGTCAGAAAGGATCGCAGCCGGTCTCGAGATAGTCGCCGAGGCGCTGGTGACCACTACGACCCTAGAGAGGCCGCTCGTTCACCGGCGCGTCGACGAAGCCGAGACCGTACTCGCGACAGGGAGCGAGAGCGAGAGAAGGACAGGGACAAAGATCGCGACAAAGACCGCGACGAGCGCGACAAGGACAGGGAACGAGGTCGACGAAGCCGCTCACGATCGCGAGCTGGTAAGTCGGTTGTCCGGACTGCTTCGGCAATCCGGGACGAACTAGAGGAGTGGAAGCGTGAAGAAGTCAAGAAGCGGGAGAGGGAGGCTAAAGCTTACCTGGCTGCCCAGAAAGACGCCAGAGAGAAGGGCCTGCCGGTGCCCGGGGTGGACGACAGAACTACTGGTAAGACCCCCCCTTTTCTTGAAACTGGTCATTTGCGCGAGAAGCTAACCTGTGTGCTCCAAGGCCGCGACGACCGACGGAGAAGTCGATCCCGCAGCCGCGACAGGACCAGATTCCGGGAGCCAGACCGGGACAGAGACCGTGACCATGACCGTGACCGGGAGCCAGACCGGGAACGGGAGAGGAGTCGGGACCGCGAGCGAGAGCGGAGAGACCGCGACCGCGACCGCGACAGAGATCGAGACCGCAGTCGGGATAGGCACAGGGATCGAGACAGGGATCGAGACAGGGATCGAGACAGGGACAGGGACAAGGAACGGGAGCGGGAGGGAAGAAGCAGGCGAGACCGCAGCCTGTCGCCTCGCCGAGACCGACGCCATCGCAGCCGCAGTCGCCGTAGAAGCCGGAGCCGCCGATGATGAGAGAGGCATTCACCTACGGAGCTGAAGACGATTGCGCAAGAGGGAAAGGGTTTTCAGAATCATGATATCCGGATTTGCTTTCCTCTCTGCCCTATGTATAGGGACATTTGTACGACCAAGGTTCTGCCAGGGGCTACGCATGGCTTTGATGGCGGCATCTACAATTTGATCAGGACATGTCAACATACCAACAGTCTTAAAAGGCCGGCCCATGTGTGTCTTTGATGAATAATCTTTGTTCTATTTCATGGTGCATTAAATCGTCATTCGGTCCCGAAAAAGGCGGGCAGCGAAAAGGCGGTCCTGGCTTTTGGATCGTAGTGCCGCAGGGCCATGACGACGATGAACAGGCCGCTGACGGTGAAGCCGGCGACGAGGAAGAGTCTGCGCGTGTTAAGAGCAGACGCGGAGCGGCCGCCAGGCGAGGCGGGCCCGAGAGCGCTGGCAGACCAGGCGAGGGCGATGGAGGCGCCGCGGGAGAGCTGGTCGTAGCCGACTGAGTAGTAGGTGAGGCCGGCGAGGGCGATGGTGTAGCCGACGCCCTGGAGGAGGGAGATTTTGGTGCGCCAGATGATGATGGAGACGATGATGAGGAGGATGTTTTTGAAGATGCCGGTGAGGGTCATGACGAGTCCGGACGTCTTGCCGATCTGCGACTGTCAGTGGCCGAAGCCATATGGCTTGGGTAGAGGAGAAACGTACCAGGAAGACGCTGGCGATGTTGAGCAAAAAGGCCACGCCGGCGTTGAGGAAGAGCATGCCGAAGCCGACGCTGGTCAAATCCTGCCACTGGAAGCGCGGGACCTCGCTGGGCAGCGCGACAAGGACGTTCATGACGGCGCAGACGGGCGCGTAGTAGTACAGGCCGACGAGTGGGTCCATCTTAAGGCCCTCGCCGCTGAGCATGACCTGTATCATGACGACGCGGACGGCCTCGAAGGCGATGCCGCCGATCTGGTAGAGGAAGCCGATCATAGAGAACTGGATCTCGCCGAAGGAGGCGAGGGCGACGCCCGCGACGATGACGAGGATGTTGAGCAGGGCGGCGAGGCTGGGGTCGGCGACGCGCCAGGCCCACGAGGGGAAGAGGACGGCGACGGGGGCGGCCGACTTGAGCATCTGGATGAAGGCGACGGAGAGGTAGAGATAGACGAGGTTGGAACAGACGAGGGAGCCCGAGTAGAAGAGGCCGATGGGGCAGATGGTGCGGAGGTAGAGGCGCGGCGTGATGGGGAGCTTGTGGCGCGAGTCGAGGAGGGTGGTGGTGCGGGCGAGGAGCTGCGTCGCGAGGGTGGCGAAGACGAGGTGCCAGCAGGTGAGGAGGATGGCTGCGGATGTCAGTCTGGTTTGTTGAATGGTTCAGGGGTTCACGGGTTCGGGGCGTCGCGGTGTAAGACGTACGGTATCCTGCGATGGAGTGGTCAGCTTCGTTCTATATCCGGCGAACCGTGATTTCAGGGGTTCTTACTGAAGCCAGCAGAGTCTAGTATCCATTTATTGAACAGAATAGTCAGATTCGAAAAGAAGATCCAATTGCTGTCGGCATCATCGTCAGCCAATGCCGGGTTGAGCACCACCACCAGCGCAGACGGGTCGACGCACCAAATGTGAAGCGCGGGATGCAGTCCCTTCCGCGCCACGGGCAGCGGCCGCTTGCCCATGGCAGCCTCCTCGTCCTCGACCCCAAACGCCGTCGCCGGCACGGCCGTAGCCGACGACGACGAGSACGTCGACGACATGATGCCGGTCCTCGATTGATTCGACAAACCCGCGAGAAGAGAAGCAAAAATAAATAAAAACAGCGAACAAGAACGACGAGCCGCTATGCGCCGCACGTGCAGCAGCACGTCTCAAAGCGAGGGACTCGACAGGATCGGACGTTACTTTTGCCCCGTCGTCGTTGTTGTCTGGCGATGTGGTCGTCTCACGCAGGGGGAAGCAAAGGGAGGTCGGGTCGCGGTCGAGTTGGGACGTCGTCGGGATACGTCGCGCGCGGGCTGGGGCGTGGGCGTATTTAAACAGGGGCCCCTTTTCCAGGCATGGCTGTGCTGTTCGGCCTCCGGCTGAGCGACGGGAGCGCGGGATGGATGGAAGAAGGGTCAGACCAGACCAGACGCAGACCTTAGGTAAGGTTTTTAGCTCCAAGCCAACCCCCAATGGTTGTTGCGCCGCAAAGCTTGGTCACCGCCCGCCTGCATGTCGCTGCGCCGCTGCATGGCCCGCAAGCACTCGCACGCAATGGATCCCAACCCCAACCCAACACTGGGGGGTTCCAGTGCGACGCGCGCAACCGTGGGAGCGACCGGCGCTGGGCGGCGGGCCAGCAGTCAGGTGTCAGTCAGTAGGGCTGCTGCGACGTGGGACCGCTGCCATGGACGCCCGTCACGCACGTCAATGGAGCCAGGATGGGGCGCGGGTCCAGGAGCCACGGATTTGCGGCTTTGCGGATTTGCGGAGAGGCAACTGCTGGAACACGCCGTCCAAGGGGCTAGCTGGCCTGACGTTGGTTTAGTGACCTAACCCCCTGATCCTGCGTCCTCGTAGCGTTCTAGATCCCAGCCAGGGCCGCACAGAGCCTGCGCCGGGTCCCGTGCGCCAGGCCTGCTCCTCCACTGCCAAGCCGGCGCCATCCAGAGAAACTTCCGTGCTGGCCTGGCCGGACGAAAAGGGAACAAACAGCGGCCACCGATGCGCCGCCCCTTGCCCTTATCTGCCATCTCTCAACAGACGATGAGCACTGGAAGGCTCAGGAGCAAGAGAGGAGCGAGAGAGGGAGGGAGGGACGAGACAGCTGCGGATCCCGGCCCCAAGCCTCACCGGGCGCTACACGCCGAGGCGTTGCCGGCTGCGCCACGCGAGGCGGTTCCTCGCTTCCGGCATCCAAAACTTCTAATATTAGGTAGGTCGCCAGCCGCGTGCTGCCACCGCATCATCTTAGTCAGTCTGGACGCACCAGCCGCGAGTGACCACTGCTTCTTCGCTGCTGGCTTTCCCGTCTCCGGTTCTCACTTGCGGCTTCTGCGGCGCTGGGTGCGGCGCGCCATGAAACCGAACGACGTCAGAGGTCAGTGCTGCGCTGCCGGCCAGCCCGCGAACGGGCATCACGGTGCATTCATTGTACGGGGCGTGATACGTTGATACGAGGCGGGGAACAACCTGAAGAAGACGGCGGCGGCGTCTGCTCCGCAAGCCTCATGCGCTCCAACCTAGTCGAGTCGCCCAAGCCACCCACCATTCCACGTCTCTGGAAACCACACGTAGATGCCATCACTGTCCGGCCCTCACCCAAATTACCAGTTCTCTTTGCAGGAACGTACAGGCGACGCACGAATCTCGCAGCCGCACGGCAGCCTGCCGGGGGTGTCGCAGACAATGTCTGGCAGCGAGGCACGGTACCAGTTGCTGCCTGGTCATACGGCGTACTCCGTTCTTCCGGGCTGCTCCGTGCCAAGTCGTTGTTGCACACGCGCCTCCCGCGTCTGGGGCATCGTGTGGCCCGGGTGGTGGCGATGCCTGTAAGCGCCCGTCCCTCTTGTTGGCTTCAATGCCCGCACAACCTGTTTCTGGATGACGCACCTGGCCGCTTACAGCATAACTCTTCGACCGTGAATCCGATGGGGTTGTACGGGGCAGAGCCTGAGATGCCACGGCAGTCGTCCAAGTTCCTGGGAGAGCTACGAAGTAGGGCCACGCAAAAGTCATCGTCCATCCGGGTGCATACATTTATATTGCTGGCTCATGCCGCCTCGCTACAGTTCCCCATCGCTGTTCGGCTATCCTATCAAGAGTCCTTGATCCGCCTCAACGGTATCCTCCGTTACCCGCCTTTGGTCAAAGCAAGCCCTAACGCCGTCGCTATGCGTTCCAACAGAGAGAGACCACGACGTGTTCGTCTCACATGTCATCATCATGGCCATAAGTCACCTCTACTCCGCCGCCGTATGAACCTCGGAATCCCCCGCTTCCAACAGTCTTCATCATAGCCCGCCGGCAGTGCAGTCAAGTGAGGCACGGCCATCTCCTCATTCAACGCCCCGGTCCCTCACTCGCGGCATCGGCAGATGTCACGTCACAACCAGCACCGCTCAAAGGTGGCTCGGTGGAGTTGGCCTCGACCACAGACGAGTCCTTTGCACCAGCCGACTCGCCTTCGAGTTCGTTCGGAGAAGCAGGCGCGTTGGCATCCTCCATGGTCTCAGCCCCGCTCTGTGACACCATGCTCGGGTCCACGCATTCGTAGAACAGCATAAAGACGCCCGGCGACAGCGAAAGCACCGTCTCTTCGTCAATTTTGTTGACGTTTTGGTCGCTGAGCCTCCACCAGCCCGTGTTTCCTCCCGTCGCAACATCTGGCGGTTTCGTCTCGTCCGTGTCACTTCCCGTCGCCTCCTCATCGTCGATGCCATCATCAGTCGCCGAGTTTGAAGATTCTTGACCGTTAGCTGCCGCATCGGGAGCAGCTGCGCGGTGTTCAGGATATTTCCGGTAGCAGACGTAGTGGCCGTTTTCGTGCCTCCCGGCGTGCGTTACGGCTGCACGGAGCTCGTATATCGGCCCATTCAGTCTCGAGGGGCTCAAATCACCGGCAATCATCGACGCCCTGGGATCCGACTGCCACTTCTCTTCGCTTGCGTCACCCTCACCGGACGGCTTTGCGGCACCAGAACTCCTTCTCGTGGCTTCAGAGCTACCCAAGCACCAAGGGCCGAGGTCCAGAGTCAGCGGAAAGCTGACGGGAGCCGAGTTCTTGATCATGTCAAACGTCGCTGGATCAAAAACAGACCGGTTGACGTGAATGGCAAGGCTTTGAGGGGGCCGGGCGATGACAATCTGCTTCGTCTTTGTCGAGCTGACTTTGCCTCGACTTGAAATCCTGCAAGTCTCCATCAAGGTCTTGTCGCTGAAATCGTCGTCCTCCAGCGCAGTTTCAACCGCCCCCAGCCTACGGCGAGGCTCAGCCAGCTGCTCGGGCGAAGAGCCGCAATCCTGCATCTTTCCCACCAGCTTCGTCAGGAGCCTCTGCGCCTTGAGAAGCGTACACTTGGGGCACTCCACACCCTCAATCGTCTCGACGTTGCTGTAGGAATCCAGTCGCTCGTAAAGGTCATGCCGATTCTTGTCAAGGCCGAGACTTAATGTTAGGCAGTTGAACGGAATCATGGACAACCCCTCTGAATAGCCGCACTGGACGCAAGCAACTCGCTGCGCCAGCAAGCCCTCTAATGGGTTCCGTAGCGGTTTCATGGCCGATAAGTCTGGAGTCGAAGACAAGCTCTGGTAGCCGCTATCATCGCTATGTTGACTAGCAGCCGACTCGTCCTTGCCACAATCCGCTTCTAGGCCAGAGTACCGGCGCGTCTCCTTGATGGCTTTGGCAACCCCTTTGTCGATGTCGTCCAGCATCTTCGAGTAGTACTCTTGCGCATCTTGTTGCGTCCATGTGCTCATGGACTTGAGCAAGCTCGGCGTCCATATCGTCTTTCCGTTGTTTGATACGTCGTTTAGATCCCAGATAAGAGTACGTAACGTCCGGGCAACGTCCTGGTCGAGGTTCTGCGCGTCGACGGTTCGCACACATGCCGAAAGATAGTCTGTAAACGACTCCAGGGCGGCCAAGCCTTGGAGGATGCAGTTTTGGTAGCACGAATTGTCTCGATTACCCAGACCCGGCGGTCTCTGGCAGTCGGGCTTCAGGCCTAGGACGCTTCCCGTCATGGACAGTGCTCGGCTTCTTGCTCGGAAGACCGATGACATCAAGCCGCCGGAGCGGTCCAGCCCCAAAATCCTCCTCATGGCGTCGCGTTTGGTCCCATGCGTACGTGGTTGCGCGTCGAGCATCGGTCGAGGGGTCGACGGAGAGTTCATCCAGCCGTCCATCGCAAATAGAAGCGGCGCAGGAATAATGAATACAAGGCAATCCCATAGAAAGGCGCCGAGCGAGCAAGCAGCGCTCTCGAGCGCTCCCTCCGAGCCGTGGATTTTGAATATGATGGTGACCAGCAGCGCGAGCGCCGACAGGATGACGCTCGGCTCGTTCCAGCGTTCTAGGATATGATCTCGCAAGTGCGGCTGCCGATGCGCCGCGATTCGGTCCTCGTAGAAGTTTCCGAACTTGCTCTGTTGTGGATTCATGCTGCGAGGTCTGCAGAGTCCCTGTCTGCGGTTAGGAGCTAGGGTGTCGCTATCATGGGGCTGCAGCTGTCGTGGTATGGAGACGCTGCCATGGCCAGGGAGCCAGGGAGGAATCGACGCGATTGGTGACGCTCCGCAGCACCGAGGCGCTTCAGCGATAACTCGTGTGATGTTTCTGGATGCAATTCCGGGTGAGAAAGATGTGAACTGGCAGGTTGAAAGCTACGCCACGAACAAAGTTGTGGAAGGTCCGTTGACGCGCAACGTCATCAAAACTAATATTTGCGGCTCCGGATTATCTATCTATCCCTGCGGCTAACGTCAGCCTCACGTGGCCCTACATGGGCGTGGGGCGCCGGTGTCACCTACCCTGTTTCCCTTCAACACGACATCGTTCCACTTACAAACCTCAACCACGACAGCGCCAATTACTTTGTATTAAGAATCCTGGCAAGAGGAATTTTCCCATGGCGCTCTCCTTCGGGGCATTGTATAGAGCTACAGGGTAACTGATGTCTTCTTTTCCGGCTCTTTTATTCGTGGCTAACTGTAGCAGTTTAGTTGCTAGACGAGCTCTCAGTGGCCGAGGTCCGAGTCTCTTGCGGCACGCCCCGCGAGCGCATCATGCCGCACGATTCTACGCCACGACCATAAAGACCGACTCTCGTGGATTCACGCTCCAGACATATGAGTCTGGAAAGGAGATTCGGACTCGACTGTAAGTGGATTTGAATGCTTCATCATTTCTAACGGCTGAACTTGTCGTTTAAGGTCTAAATTATGGCTTCGGTACGCCCACCCGTCGGAACGTCATCGCCTTGAGACTGAGACTGCATTAGCGACAACTGCCGGTGCAAACAATGCGTGAATCAGGACACCATGCAACGGAATTTTAACACGTTTGAGGTATCTCATCAGTGCCGGTAGATTCGCCCCATCCATTGGCCGAGCGCTAATGGCGTCACCTAGATTCCTGATGACATTGCTGCAAAGGAGATCGCACCAAATAGCGAGGGCGTTGAAATCTTGTGTAAGCATAGTTGCGTCGTATTTCATGCGCGATTGACTCCAAATGACCGACGGTAGGGTCCGACGCGCACAAAAGCAGCTACAGCTGGGCTTGGCTCCAGTCAACACTTCCTGGTGGCGAGAACAAGACGCTGTCGAATGACGTGTAAGCCTTCGTGGCCGAAAGGGACTGCGAAATGAGAGATAACTGATCGTATAAATAGAGGGAAGCGCTTCTGGAACAGCTCCATCGCTGCAAGCGCGCCGGAAGTTGCCTTTGAGGATGTAATGAACACGAATGACAAGAGTGGGATGGCGGACCTCACAGACAAGATTGTAAGTGACCTACTTCAGTATATCAGTGCCAATGCTCATGATTATAGCGAGTCTATGGGTTCTGCTTCGTTGCAAACACCCCCAAAACACCAGAGGCAACCAACGAGCTCCTGGAGAGCATCGGGCCCGTTCGGCACACTCACTATGGTGGCTTCTACGACTTCGTCCCAGACCTCGCCAAGGCGGACACCGCGTACACGAACCTGGCCCTCGCCGCTCACACGGATACCACGTACTTTACCGAACCTGCAGGTATGCAGGCATTCCATATGCTCTCTCACACGCCGCCGCCGAACCAGCCATCAGCCGAAGGCGCCCTGGGCGGCCAATCACTCCTCGTCGACGGATTCTACGCAGCCCACCGGCTTCGGAGGGAATCTCCAGATGACTTCAACGTCCTCCGCAAGGCTAGAATCCCTTGGCATGCCAGCGGTAACGAGGGAATCGCAATAGCACCGGACAAGGCATACCCAGTTATTGAGGCTCGGGGCAGGATGCTGCACAGGATCCGCTGGAACAACGACGACCGGGGTGTCGTGCCCCTCGACATTGACGTAGATGAATGGTATCGTGCTGCGCGGAAATGGGACGATATTCTGAAGAGGAAGCAGAACGAGTACTGGTTCCAGCTCGAGCCCGGCCGTGTGTTGAGTGCGTTGCCAACTTCCAAACCGCGATAGTGTGACTGCTAACCGGCTATCTTTAGTCTTTGACAACTGGCGAGTTTTGCACGGGAGGAGCGCATTTGAGGGGCTGAGGCGCATTTGTGGCGGATACAGTAAGTCTTCTTTCCTGAGACCCCTATGCAGGACTCCTACCGGGACAACCTAGGTGCAGCGCTGACGTTGAACATAGTCAACCGAGACGACTTCATCTCGCGCTGGAAGACGACCAACTTCCCTAGCGAAGAAGTCATTGCCGCCAACATGCAGCTAAAGTAACAATATTGGTTGGCAATCCACAAGGTAGAAATAGACACTCTTCCGCCCCACGTGCCGCCCCCTTGTTCGCACTGGTTGACCGTCACACCCAGTAGCCGAACAAGCTATTCACCAGCAGTTTAGCACCGCCCGCAGCGCATGCCACAGAAATAGAGCTTTATACAATAAATTAACATCCACCTCTTCCAACGAGGAGACACAGTGGCTGGCTTGACGCCCATTAGGGGAGTTTTCGTCTAAGAGGCGGTTGCACCCGATTTCCACGTGTTCGCTGTCGAGACTTCCCCCGTCTCCTCGTTCTTTAATTTTTTTTGTCTCATAGCACCTCTTTTCTTCTATTTTTCTATTATTCTTTTCGTTTGTTGTAATTGGAAGCTGTTGTGGCGACGGCAGACAGATCGCTGTTCCGTTGGCACATGCGTACCAGCGGACAGTTAGACCAATCTACCTACTACTAGGCATATTCTGGCCGACAGTGTCGGTCGGTACTTGGAAGAACCCAAGCACTCGTAGTACAGTGTAATAAAAGCCGGGCAGTAAGTATATAGGCGGAGAGCCTCACAACCGCATGACGTCACCCCAACTACGGAGTGCTTTGTTTTCATGGGTATTGACAACTACGGAGACGTATTTGGCAATGCTTGAGGAGGCACAACAGGAGACACCGGAAACTGATCCTCCAGCGGCGGGCCTTGGCGGGAGACAAACACGAGCGGTTGGTCCAACCCGGCACCCAACCACCGCGAATTACGCCGCTGGTGCGGCTACGATCTCACAAGCGCCGCCGACTGATAGGCCCGCGAGTCAAGGCCGTCCACAAAAGCACCACTGACACGGGCGTAGGCCGCTCCACATGTTGTTTCGTCGTGCATTTGTCTGACCAGGCGCGAGCCGGTGGACAGGGGCAGATGGACATGGACGAAATCAATGGCCGATGAGACGGCGGCGAATAAATGTCGCACCTGCTTGAGTGTGACGTCTGTGAAGCCATAAGACGTGTCGCATGCCCCCGGCCCTGATCTTCACCTCCTCACTCTCTGATCAACGTCGGTGACAGGCAGGTGGCCCTCCACATCTCCACAGCCCACTTACACCTCAGACACAATGGCCGACATGCAGGACGGCGCGTTCCGCCATGACAACATGGACATTCCCAAGGGCGACCGCGTCCTGCCTCTCTTCTCTCTCAAGGGCAGGACCGCCATCGTCTCGGGCGCTGGCGCCGGCATCGGCCTCGCTGTAGCCCATGCCTATGCAGAGGCGGGCGCCAACGTCGCCATCTGGTACAACAGCAACAAGCAGGCCCTGGCCGAGGCCGAAAACATTGAAAAGACCTACGGCGTCAAGTGTAAGCCGGTCTCCAAGGGCCTAGTATCTGTCTCTGGAAATTCCGCGACTGACAGAGGCGTTGGCCAACAGCCAAGGCGTACCAGGTCGACGTGGTTTCGGCCGAGGCCGTCGACCAGGCCATTAACGAAATTGTCAACGAGTTCAACGGCCGCCTGGACATCTTCGTCGCCAACTCGGGCATCGCGTGGTCGGACGGGGCCTTCATCGACGGGCCCGTGGAGACGGCGAGGAAGGTCATGGCCGTCAACGTGGACGGCGTCATGTGGTGCGCAAAGAGCGCGGGCGCTCACTTCCGACGACAGAAGAAGGAGGGCACGACGCTCGACGGCAAGCCGCTGGAGAACTTCATTGCCGGCAGCTTCATCGCGACGGCGTCAATAAGCGGCAGCATCGTCAACGTGCCGCAGCTGCAGGCCGTATACAACGGTTCCAAAGCGGCCGTCATCCACTTCTGTAAGCGCCCGTAGAGACGGATGGCAAGGTGAAGATGTGCGCGGCGCTGACCTCGCGTTACACAGGCAAGAGCTTGGCCGTCGAGTGGACGGGGTTCGCTCGCGTCAACACGGTGTCTCCCGGATACATCCAGACCGAGATCACGCACTTTGCGTCGCCCGACATGAAGAAGCAGTGGAAGGATAGGACTGTCATGGGGTGAGTTGCTGCCCGCGGCTGCGGCCCATACATGCATGCTAACGATGGCCTGTGCAGACGAGAGGGCCAGGTCAATGAGCTCAAGGGCTCGTACCTGTACCTAGCGAGCGATGCGGCGTCGTACACGACCGGACTAGACCTGGTTGTCGACGGCGGCTACTGCTTGCCGTGATGGACCTCCAACCGGGGGAGAATTCGGTTGGACACTGGGTTGGCCATAGAAGGCGTTGTCGCGCATGACTCACCATGGCCGATACGGCACAGGTAGCTTGGGCAGATAGATTAGAGAACTGGGATACCCATCAACATAGCAGATTGGACGAAGCAAGGCATTGTCTCTTTACCGAAGTGGCGTCTGTTGGCGTTGGCGACACGACACGAGTTCCCGCGCACTCAGGTACGGGTTACTTGATGCTTACCTAATGGCCTGAGGCAATTGAAGCAGAAGCGCATCATCGTGCCCCATGCTGGCGGCCTCTTTCACAGTGGGGCAGTCGAGCTCTGGCTGGGGCAGTGGCGGGGTCTTGAATGTCAACTCGGTGCTGTCTCTCTTGCTGGCTTTGTTCCTCCGTCAGGCAGCTGCAGAGGGAACGTCAATTCTGAGGGAGTTGACGAGTGCGTTGAATCCGTTGATGGCTTGAGGCAGGCCGCAGGCTGTCACCCTTTGGTTTCCGAGCCTCGGCACAGAGCACCTGCCCTTGCTTCAGCTGCATCCTTCGCCAAGTCTCTCTGGGCCTGTGAAGGCTGTGACGAAATAATAGAGGGGAAGCTCGACGGCAGCGGCGCTGATTGGGCAGCAACTTTGGCTGACGCCCACCTGTCATCCAGCGTTCAGACCCCAGTGTCTGTCTCTCCTCTGCACCACACCACGCGCACCCACCTGGCCAACCCAAACATCCGCGTCGTGTCAGCCCCATTTTGTATCTCTTCGACGCGGCAGAAGCCCACCCGACACCCGACTCGCGTGCGACGASGACGACGAGCTCCTCTCGCTGGCCGTGAGCTCCCTCTTGCGATTCCGCGTCCTCGATACTCTGGGCGCCAAACCCCCCCCCGGAACCTCTCCTCTTCGCAACACGACCAGTGCCCTCGAAAGAGCCACTGCCTCTCGCCCAGCATGGATCACGATGGCGAGACCCCATCCGTCGAGGTGCGTCGCACCCAGCAGGTCGACAACGCCATCCGCGCCATCCAGGAGAAGAAGCCGGTCCCGGAAATCGACTTTACCATCCATACCATGGAGGACGGGACCCAAGTGAGCACTATGGAGAGAGTGTGCAAAGGTGCGTCGAATGTCGACAATATAGCTTCTTTCCTTGCGCCATCAGCTATTCCAGCGCCTTCAGCGAATTGTGGCTGACCCGTGGTCGCGTGCCTTGCCTCCAGACGTCCAAGCACCCGCCATGTTCAAACCCACCGAAGAGCAGTTCTTCACGGATGACACCCAGACGAAGCCTGACATTAACTTCCTCAAACAACACTTCTACCGCGAGGGTCGCCTGACCGAGGAGCAGGCCCTATGGATTCTCAGGGCGGGTACCGAGCTGCTGCGGGCCGAGCCCAACCTCCTCAAGATGGACGCTCCCATCACCGTCTGTGGCGACGTCCACGGTCAATACTACGATTTGATGAAGCTCTTCGAAGTCGGCGGCGACCCGGCCGAGACGCGCTACCTCTTTCTCGGCGACTACGTTGACCGAGGATACTTTAGCATTGAATGCGTCCTGTATCTCTGGTGTCTCAAGATTCACTATCCTAAGACTCTGTGGCTCCTCCGCGGCAATCACGAGTGTCGCCATTTGACCGACTACTTCACCTTCAAGCTCGAGTGCAAGCACAAGTACTCGGAGACCGTCTACGATGCCTGCATGGAGTCATTCTGCAGCCTGCCCCTGGCGGCCGTTATGAACAAGCAGTTCCTCTGCATCCACGGTGGCCTCAGCCCGGAGCTGCATACTCTGGACGACTTGAGAAGTGTTCGCCATCCATCCCTCCGTTACGGAAAATCCTCGCTCCGGTCTTAAGATCTTGACTGCTGACCTGGCAACAGATTGACCGATTCAGGGAGCCTCCTACACAAGGGCTCATGTGCGATATCCTCTGGGCCGATCCGCTCGAGGACTTTGGCCAGGAAAAGACGAGCGACTACTTCTTGCACAACCACGTGCGCGGCTGCTCATACTTCTTTTCTTATCCCGCTGCATGCGCCTTTCTCGAGAAGAACAATCTCCTGTCCGTGATTCGCGCCCACGAGGCTCAGGACGCAGGGTACCGGATGTATCGAAAGACGCGGACTACTGGCTTCCCCAGCGTCATGACCATCTTCTCCGCTCCCAACTACCTCGACGTCTATAACAACAAGGCGGCGGTCTTGAAGTACGAGAACAATGTTATGAACATTCGGCAGTTCAATTGCACCCCACACCCTTACTGGCTCCCCAACTTCATGGACGTCTTCACCTGGTCTCTGCCGTTCGTCGGCGAGAAGATTACCGACATGCTCATTGCCATCCTGAGCACGTGCTCCGAGGAAGAGCTCAAGGAGGAGACGCCCTCGTCGACATCCCCACACTCGCCGCCTGCGACCACTTCCAGCGAGGATCCCAACTCGATCGAATTCAAGCGGAGGGCGATCAAGAACAAGATCCTTGCCATTGGCCGCATGTCCCGAGTCTTTCAGGTTCTGCGAGAAGAGGCGGAGAGGGTTACGGAACTCAAGACTGTTTCTGGCGGAAGGCTGCCTGCCGGCACGTTGATGCTTGGCGCGGAGGGTATCAAGAACGCCATCAGCTCGTTTGAAGATGCTCGAAAGGTTGATTTGCAGAACGAGCGCCTGCCACCGAGCCACGAGGAGGTTGTCAAACACCAGGAGGAGGAGCGTGCGACTGCGCTCCAGAAGGCAGCCCACGACGCTGACAACGATAAGAAGTTGCAGCGGCTCTCCCGGAGGCTGAGCACGTGAGTTTTGCACCTCTCACAATGGTGCGCGTAAGCAAAGACTGACCAATTCCCAGGGACCGTAAGCATCGATCACCTTGAAGTGATGTTGTGGGGTGCATCGGATGGGAGGCGGATGGACTTGCCAGTTGGGTGGGATGAGGGCACATGCCCCATAGCGACGTTTGTTTCCGCGCGGGATTCATCATGGCCAAACGGGGGTCGGTCAGGGTCGGGCGGGACGGTCACGTACAGCATCGCGGGAACGAGTTGAGACGCGCGCAGTAGACATGGCATCGTTGGACATGGACGCATGGCTAGAGGGCAGTACTATGTCTGATAGCGTTATCGGGAGTAATCCAGCTAATGAGCGCGCAATACACCAACAGTACCATTAGTCGTTGCATTGGCTGCCCGGCAGACTCATATACTCTGACACTCCCCTGATGGTGCAAGATGGAGCAGGCGGCACTGCGAGCCTTGTAAAACAGATTGAACGCCAACTAATCCGAGGTATCTGGTATCGTAAACAGCGAATGGACTTGAACGCTCCCGCGAGTTCAACTCAAGCGTCCCTCGCCGGGGCCTTTGCCGTCAACATCTGACACGGCAACACCCCATACAACATCCTAAACCCAACCTGGGCGACTTCGACGCCCTCCCACCCGAGCGCCTAGAGCGTCGCGCGATGGTCCTTGAAGTAGCCGTACAAGTCGACAATCACGATGCTGCCCCCCGGTGCGCACACCCGCGCCATCTCCTTGACGGCGGCGAGGCGGCCCTCGCGCGGAGCGTTGTGCAGCGCTAGGTTGGACGTGACGAGCGCGAAGGCGGCGTCGGCGAAGGGGAGGCGCGCGGTGAAGCTGGCGGTATGGAGGACGGTGTGCGGGACGACGGAGAGCGCGGCAGCGTTTTTGTACGTGGCGAGGGGGGAGTTGCCGGTCTGGTCGGCGGTGCTGAAGATGTCGATGCCGTAGGCGGGCGCGATTCCTGCTTCTCCTTCTGACGAGGCGAGGAGCTTCTTCTTGCGCTGGGCCGTCTTGAGGAGCACCATGCCGCGCCCGCAGCCGACGTCGAGCGCGGGACCGGCGAAGGCGCTGTCCGGGAGGCCGTCGAGGATCTCGTCCCAGACCTGGAACTTGCCCCGGAGGGAGGCGTAGAGGTACAGCGGCGCGGCGACGAAGGAGGCGAGCAGCCCGAAGAGCGAGTCGAGGCCGAAGTCGGGCTGGGAGGGGATGGCGGGCGGCGGGTTGGCGTGGGCGAGCGTCTGGATGTGGTCCTCGGGAGAGGATTGCTGGTGGGCTTCGTCGTAGACTGCCATGGTGTTGATGCTTTGTTTCTCACGAGTGTTGTTTATTGAAGGGGGTATGAGGGGGAAGGTGATGCTAGAATGGTCATGTCAATTCAAAGTCGAAACTGGCCTCTTTGTGTCCGTCAAACCACATCTCTGATGATGCTGTACCCAGCTGAACAGACGATTCGACACTTATACGAAGCACCGGCGCCGGTCGACGCGCAGGCTTATGGAGGCAAAAGCCATCCGAGGTCAGAATGGGCCAAATATTAGGCCGCCGTATGAGACGCCTTACCAAAATGAGAGTGTTTGATGGATGGGCGGCGGGTACCGAGCCACGGTGCTACTGTCTTGTCCAGCATCCTTCGATCGACGATTAGCGCCTGCAAGGTCGTAAACGCAACGCCTACGGCTGCATGGGTGCAATTTGCCCTCACGCGATGACGTGCAACCACCCGCTCTTCTCAAGGAGTCGGAAACAATGGACGGCAATTAGGTTTACACTTTGCTGATAAGTAAAGAAGATGCCAGTGAGGGTCTTCCCTGAGATGCCTCGGCTTGCGTCTCTTCATATCGTTCCCGCCGGCTTCCACAAAGTATTCGATGACCTGACCTTACACCCATTGGGAGCGCTGTCCGAGCTTTAAAATATGCAAGAATTTATGAGGGGCTGTATGAACCTTAATTCGACTGCTCTGTGCTTTTGCAAAATTTGGATAGTCCCTATTTTATCAGATTTCACGCGTCACTGCATCAAGGCCACGTGCTCGGACAATGGCCTATTCCAACTTAACCAGGCTGTTGCCGACTCTTGCACAATAAAATCGACTTCGAGTAGCATATCTTCTGGGAATTCTTTTCCGGATGTTCCTACCTACACGGCTTCTTCGGACCCGTCGGCGACATCGAGTTTCATCGGCACTACCACAACACCCATCTCTGCCAAACCTACAAGTTCAACAACCGATAGCAACTCTCCTCAGCCTGAGGAGACCTCGCCCTCCGACAAAACCTCGACCGGCTTGACACCTGGGGCCGTGGCTGGGGTATCGGTGGCAGCAACGGTTGGTGTCGGCGCCGTATTCCTAATTGTTTTGCTTGTGCGACGTCGCAGGCGGTCGATAAAGCGGGAGGAGGTGAATGCCGCCGACATTGTGGAAGTGGAGGCGATTGAACACGCCGGCATCCATGGTGCAGACAAAGACGGTTCAGATGTGGCTCGTTGTCAGGCAAATACGCAAGTCTTTGAACTGGATGGAGGCCCGGTGGCCAACGGGTAGTGCAATATGGGGATGAAGAGTGTTGGGAAAGTTGAACAGAGACAGCGTACAGAGGGTCTCGATGCTCAAGCATTGGCAAAATGAGGATACGAGTGATTGTGTAATATCGGTTTGACTTTGGAGAGGTGAAAGGAACGATTGTCATGGCTCGTTCATGGGCCAATCTGACGTTGCTGTCGAGTGCAGAAGATATTATAGCTCTACGACTCACGGACAAAGATAGAAGCTTCTGGCAGGATACATGTCCGCACCCGAAGGGGAGAAGGGCAAAGTTCGATCGGAGCAAACTGCAGCAACTCAACTATCCACTACTTGATGCGGTCGTACGAGCCGGAGAACAGCTATGTCTACTCCAAGGGTTTTCCCGACGAAGGTCACATTGAATTCTAAAACAACGACCGCGCGACATTGTCCGGCACCGCATATAGCCTCCCGTTGTGCGGGGTCATACTCTGTTCAAGGGCTACAAAGTATCCGACATTGCCCGGCAGGAGCCTCGGAGCTGGCATAACTACCGATGAAGGAATGCCGCGCTCGAAGCCTGGTGGAAAGTGTCGCCGGGTTTAGGTTTCGGGTTCTAAGGGATTGCCCGTCGAAGGGGGAGATCTAGAACAGATCAGTAATGCAGCCGTCGATTGCCAATGGAATTAGGTTACCAGGTTGGCCGCGTCCTGTGCAAGAACGCCTAGTATTTTGAAGGGATGAACTCTTTATTTTATTTCTTAGTCTCTGCCGTTGCACATGCGCAAACATCAAATGAGTCCAAAGTCCAGACTGCCCTGGTTGGTCTTTTTGGCGACCCGCCCCAGCCGTTCAGTTCAGAGGACTTTCTGGGCTAGCTCAATCAAACCGAAAAATGCCTCTCGCTCTGTGTCTAACTTGGCCAGCCCAAGGCCAAGCACAAGGGTTCTTCTATCATCGGGGGATTGCAGTGACAGACGGCTTGCAATCTGCGCGGCGTATAACTGCCCAATGGTTTCCCGATCCGATCCTCCACCTCCAAGCAGTGTTTTGGGGGTCAAGTGTGTTGAAGGGAGGAGCCCATGGCTGAGGCTAGGCAAAGTCATCCCGACTATGCCTGCTGGGGAGCCTGTTAAAGGGACTTTGACCTGGGCTAGGTTAGATAAAGAAGCAATCATCAGGTCGATGCTGCTTACCCATTGGGACAGTCTGCCCTCCTGGCTAATCGTGACGAGGATTTTGTCTGAGAAGCTCAACAAGGTCACTTCCGTCGCGACTCCGTTAACGAGGCCTGAAGCGTGGCGACTTGGGACTGGAAATTTATCTTCCCGAATATTGTGAGCTGCCATTTGATGCTTGGTCGTTGTTCAATGCTGTATGTACGAAGTATGAGAGACTCGTGGGGTCGTGGAGAGGTCCAGGGTAGTAAAGGACCACGCCCCGCACTAGTATGAATTAGGCTGCAGATTTTGGCGGTCACAAGCGGCAAAATGCTTCGCAACCAAAATTTAATGGGTCGACACCAGCTCTTACGATGCTGAAAATTAGAACATGAGATTCTCAGCATAAGAAAACAAAATCCAAAATTGGACATTATGCGCTAAGCGCCGTACCCTCAGCCAACAATGGCAAAATACGTGCCCCGGCAGCGGAAGCACAGGGTGCTCGCCCGTGAAAAGGCGAAGAAGAACGCCCGCCATGAAGTCCAGGACACCAACCAGGAAATCCTGCCAGACAACAAGCAGGTGCTGGAGGAGAAGAAGGCACGCATGAAAGAGGAGCTGCGCCAGGATGGACTCAAAGTCAGCGGCAAAAAGGCAAAGCGCCTCGAGAAATACATCGACAACAAGCTTCGCAAAGATGAGAACCGGGAGTTGCTGGCGAAGCTCGCCGCGACCAAGGTCGACACTAGCTTGTTCAGCAGCAGCAGATCCCTTGGCCAGGGTCGCGAGACTAAGAAGCAAGCAATGTCGCGCGCATTGAGGGCGAAAAAGGCGGGGATCGAGGACGAAGACGCAGACATTGTGCTCTTCGAGAAGAGGAGGGAAGTGGGCGAGGACGAAGAGCAAGACGACGAGAGCGACGACGCCGTGGATGAGGGCGCCATATTGGATCAGCCCTCTACGAAATCATCCAGTACCCTTATTTCAGCGCCAGCTCAACCCGCCAGCAGTACCCCTGGACTGATTGGTGCTGGCTTGAAACGCCCCCTTGAGCTTGACGATGATGGCCGCCCAGTCATCAAGAAGAGGCAGAAGAGAGGTGGCGTCAAGACGAAGCTGCAGCCAGTGCAGGTGGAGTCGCTGGTTGATGAATCTGACTATGAAGAATGGGGTGGATTCGGCAGTGATGGCGATGCTTCAAGTGCACCCGACGACGACCAGAACGGAAGTGGAGAATCCGAGGAAGACTCTGACGGAAGGTCAAGTGAGGGCAGTGGCGAAGAATCAGACGACTCAATGGACGAGGATGGCGGAGACGGTGAACACAAAGCTCAGCGATCATCAGCCTTCAAAGCCTGGGCTCACGAGCAACGCAACGAAGCCCTTGGATACAAACCAACCGACAGCACCGCAGCCGCCTTGGAGATACCTAGACCGGAGAACTTTGTGCCCAGAGCCCTCGAGCAAGATCCCCTACCGATGGAGCTCAAGCCGACCGCGAGAATCGACAGAAAGGCATTCAGCATAACAGTGACCAGAACCCCTGAAATCCAGGAGGCTCGACTCAAGCTTCCTGTCGTCTCCGAGGAACAGAGGCTGATGGAGGCAATTCACAATAACGACATTGTAGTCATATGTGGATCTACGGGTTCCGGAAAGACCACGCAAGTGCCCCAGTTCCTCTTCGAGGCTGGATATGGCTCCCCAGGCTCCCCAACGCCTGGCATGATCGGCATCACGCAGCCGCGAAGGGTTGCTGCCGTGTCTATGTCAAGGAGAGTGGCAGAGGAGCTGGGCGACCACTCCGGTGCAGTCGCCTACCAGATTCGGTTCGAAGGTACCGTGGACTCCAAAACCGGCATCAAGTTCATGACCGATGGTGTCCTCCTGCGAGAAATTGCACAGGATATCACTCTGCGCAAATATTCTGCAATCATTATCGATGAAGCCCATGAGAGGAGCGTCAATACCGACATTCTAATTGGCATGCTCAGCCGCGTCATCAAGCTGCGGACTGAGCTTGCCCAAGAGGACCCCACGCTCAAGCCTCTGAAACTTGTTATCATGTCCGCGACGCTGAGAATAGAAGACTTGACGATGAACTCGACGCTATTCCCAACGCCGCCTCCTGTCTTGGAAGTTGAAGGCCGACAGCATCCTGTCACACTTCATTTCTCTCGGAGAACCTACCCCGACTACGTCGAGGAAGCGTTTAGAAAGATCAGCAGAGGCCATCGGAAGCTCCCTCCTGGTGGATTCTTGGTCTTTTTGACCGGGCGCAACGAGATTATACAGCTGAGTAAACGGCTCAAGTCTGCTTTTGGCGGTCTCAATTCAGCAGAGGGGCCAAAGGTGCAGATCTCTGCAAGCGACGCACCTGTTGAGGTCGAGGACATTGAGTTTGGCGATATCGATGACGGTGCTGGCGATGGGGTGGACGAGGTTCCATCAGACGATGAGGACGAGGAGGAGTTTCAGATCGAAGAAGACCAGCAGGAGGCACCGCTCAAGATGCAAATCCTACCACTGTACTCTCTGCTGCCAACCAGAGAGCAAATGAGAGTCTTTGAACCTCCACCAGAAGGCACTCGCCAGATCATTCTTGCAACCAACGTTGCTGAAACGAGTTTGACGATTCCAGGGACACGCTTCGTGTTCGACTGTGGGAGGTCAAAGGAACGGCACTATGACCGTCTCAGCGGTGTTCAGAGCTATGACATTGGTTGGATTAGCAAGGCCAGCGCAAACCAGCGCTCTGGTCGTGCAGGACGAACAGGGCCTGGACACTGCTACAGATTGTATTCGTCGGCTGTCTATGAGCGGGATTTCCAGGCATTCGCGGACCCCGAACTCTTGCGCATGCCCATCGAGGGCGTCGTCTTACAGTTGAAGGCGATGAACCTCCAGAATGTCGTCAACTTCCCGTTCCCTACGCCTCCAGACAGACACAGCCTAGGGAAGGCCGAGAAGCTGCTCACGTACCTGTCTGCCCTCTCAGCTGGCGGCCAGGTCACTCAGATTGGCAAGACCATGTCTGTCTTCCCCCTGTCACCTCGTTTTGCTCGAATTTTGCTAGTGGGCCACCTGCACGACTGCCTACCGTACACAATCGCACTGGTAGCAGGCCTATCGGCGGCTGAAGTCTTTATCCCAGAGAACCAAGCCGTGCCAGCACTGGCAGCCAAGGACGACGCGGCCATCCGTACGAACGCGGATGTCCTGGCCGAGACTCGCCAAGCAAACGTGCGGCGGATGTTCAACGAAGTGCACAAAAACTTTTGTTTCTTGGACGACAGGTCGGACGCCATCAAGCTGCTACAGGTGGTTGGCGAATTTGCGCACGAGCCTACGGAGCAGTGGTGCGAGAGCCACTTTGTCCGCTTCAAGGTCCTCAAGGAAATCCAGCAACTGCGGAAGCAGATCACGGAGCTGCTACGGGCAAACATCCCGTCCTTTGAGAACCTGAAATACCAGGACAAGCTTGACCCCCCGTCGCCTAAGCAGGTGAGCGCACTGAAGCAGATGATGGCGGCTGGATTCGTCGAGCAGGTCGCCATCCGGGCGGACCTTGCACCGAACCCACCGGAGCAGTACAGGAAACCCCGCCGGGCAATCGATGTCCCCTATATCCCGCTCATTCCTTTGCACGCTGGCSCAAGCTCTGAGACGGACGGGTTGGTTTACATCCATCCGACGTCTCCACTCGCTCACCTGAGCCATCAAGAGTGTCCCGAGTACATCGTGTACTCATACCTGCAAAGGGCCGCCCCTTCAGGCATGGATCCAGAGAAGAAGCCCAAGACCAGGATGCAGTCGTTGACGGACGTCACGGGAGGGCAGCTCTCTGGTTTGGCAAAGGGGACGCCGTTGATAAGCTACGGGAAGCCCATCAAGGAGATCAAGGCCCCCTCGGCGGTAGATGCCGGAACGACGAGGGAATGCTGGGTCGTTCCATATCTCAGGGCAGAGAGCACGGGAGGGCAAGGCTGGTCATTGCCTGCGAAGAAGGTCAAGCAGAAGAAGGTCCCTGGCAAGGGCTGGGTTGTAGAGTAGACGCGGATGAGCAAAGTAATGATGCTCGACGACGAGCAGACTAGTACGTGATGGGCGGGATTGAATCACATGATTGCCAACGTCAATGAGGCAGCGCTCTCAAGGTTTAAAAAGGGCCGAGGAATATTATGACGCGGCCCGCAACTTGTTCCCAGCATGGTTCGCACGCAGCCCAAAGCTTTCATGCCCTCCCCTCAATTCGTGTCCCCATCCCAAACGAGGAGCTCTTACCTTTTGAAGCCGAGAGGTTTGACCGAGTTTTGGATAAAATATTCTTGAATAAACCCAACCCGGGATAACAGCATATTCTGCACCAGGCGTTGACGATGACTTTGTTCCCCGGCGTGGCGCTGGTGACGGGCGCAGGGTCCGGTAAGCCGCGGCCGGCAATCCCGTTCCTGCATTCCCGCCCTCGTGTGCCCTGGCATGTCTCACTGATCAGCGCGCTGACGGACCTGGATCTTCAGGCATCGGGAAGCAGATTGCCATATCCTTTGCTGCAGAGGGGTGTCGCCGGATTGCCATCTTTGACCACGGCACGACCGGCCTCGAGGAGACGAAGGGGCACATCGAAACGGCGTTCCCGGGGGTGGACGTCCTGCCCGTCAAGGTCGACGTGCGGGTCGAAACTGAGATTGTCGATGGCATTGCGCAGGTAATCCAGCAGTTTGAACGTATCGACTATGCCATCAACTGTGCTGGTAAGTCATTCAKCCATCCATCTCACGTGCAGTTGCGCCACGACGCCGTGAACCACCCGGTCTAATCATAGAAAGGAATATTCGGCCCAACAAAGCCCTCCCACGAGTGGCACACGTCCGAGTTCGACAACATCTTCAACACCAACCTGCGCGGCCTATGGATCTGCTCCCGCGAGGAGGTAAAGCACATGATGGCCCAGGAGCCGCTGCCGACACACGACGGACGGCCCGGGTGCCGGGGCTCGATCGTCAACATGGCCAGCAACCTCGGTCTCGTGAGCAAAGACGGCACGCGTGCGTTTAAACCTCGTTTGTTGTCCGTGGTTTGGTCCGGGTGTTGACGTTGCACAGCGGCGTACAATGCGTCCAAAACAGCGATTATCAGCATCACTAGGACTGATGCTATTGATGTAAGTGCGGCCGACGTCGGCTCACGGCGGGCTGACTGACGAGCATGGTAGTACTCTCCACACAACATCCGAGTCAACTGTGTCTGCCCTGGCATCATCGAGTAAGTTCCGCTATGTACAGGGGTTCACCAGAGGCTCAGTCTAACCCTCGTAGTACGCCGCTGACCGCCGAAATCCCCGACGATGCGCCCGGCGTGCTCATCGCGCCGATGAAGAGAAAGGGCACGCCGCAGGAAGTTGCCGACGCCGTCCTCTTCCTGTCTAGTCCAAAGGCATCGTTCATCCAGGGCTCGAGCTTGACGGTGGACGGAGGTTATGTGATTAACTAGACATCACCGTTTTAGAAAAGTTGTTCAAGAAGTCCTATATTAACAAGGCCGTGTCACTGTCGTGAGCCTCGATGTTGGGTATCAAAAGTTCTATATTCGCCGCCCCATTTCCCAAACAATCAGCACCGTGCCAAATGTGCCACCAACATCAAGAAGCTGTTGGGGTCTGGGCCGGCGTGGGCCCGTTGCTCATCTTGCTCTTTCTCCGTTTCAGCTTGGGCATCGTCGCCGATTTTGGCGTCTTATCCGCCTTGCCGTCTTTCTTGTCGTCGAACTTGGTGATTAATGTTGGGCCATTCATGGCGCCGATACCAGACTCTGTACCCGCCTTTGGCGGAGGCACCGCCTTGCGTCCGGTGGAGGATAGGTGAAACTCCCCTGGCCGCCCAGTAATGGGGTTCTCGTCAATGTATTCGCCGCCGTGCCGCATGTGAGTCATAAAAGCCTCCTCAGACGCTCTCTCCAGCGATAGTTCGCCGTTCTTTTGTAGAGCTGGCGTTGGCTTGGCTGGCCCGTCGGGCATGGGTGTATTTTCTTGGGAGGCTTGGCCCTGGCCCTTTTGTCGGGATGAGGCCTGGTTCGTGGGGAGATAATAGACATGGCCCGTAGACGGGCGCCACTTTCGAGCGCTCTCAGCTGCAGGCAGAGCCTTTGCAATGGCTGAGGATATCGTCATCTACGCACGATTAGCAGCTGCAGTCGGTCATGCGGAAAGGGAGACTCACGATTCGTGACGCAAGGATATCGGCCAAGTTTGGAGCCATGTAGATGTTCTCCCCCACTACGAAAAACGACGCGTGAACCGTAATCTCATCCTCGTCCTGGTACCGCTTCCGGCGCGTCTGCTTGCGAATCACCCACACACCAGTGCCCATGCCCGGCCCCGTCTCAGCCGGTTCCTCTCCGACAATAAACTCCAGCCCCGACATGGTCTTGAGGCGGCCCTCAAAGACCTCGCGCGTCTGGATGAAGTGGTACATGGACGCGTTGTTCATGGCCTGGCTCATGATAATGGCGTTGTTGGAGGTGCGCTCGAAGAAGGGTGACTCGGCGAAGTAGAAGAGGATCATGTTGGAGTGCAGGCCGCCCATCTGGGCGACGATGGGCGGTGAGCGCCATTGAATTTCGTCCAAGGGGGGTTCGTTTGGATTGGCCATCGCGGTAGGGAGCTTTGCGCGCGGCGGTGGTTGTTTCGTGGAGTGTTGAGGTTACGAAGTTTGGAGTTGCGCTGTTGCAGGCGGCTCAATGACGTGGGTTGGTTGTGGACGTGCACTGCGGGTCCTTCGGCGCCGCTTAATCTCGAGCCAGTGGCCTGAATCTGCAGAACATCTTCCAATCAAACACCTCACGCATCGCTGCTTCAACCACGCAACCTCACGATCGCGCCGAAGCATATTCGGATACCTTGTTCAATCTGGTAGCCAGAAGTGGCCTCCCTGATACAACTACTCTGCGCAACCACCGCCATGGACCTGCTGTCCAGCATCCGCAAGTCTGGCTCCAGAGGCGGCGTCAACTTTAGCTGGGACGAAGTCGCCAACTCTTCGCACCGCGAAAACTACCTCGGCCACAGCCTGAAAGCGCCAGTGGGAAGATGGCAGAAAGGCAAAGACCTGAACTGGTACGCCAAAGCCGACTCCACGACGGTGGACACTGGCGAAACGGAGGAGGAGCGACAAGAACGGGAGCGAAAGGAAGAAATACGCAAGGTCAAAGAAGCGGAGGAAGACGCCATAGCCCGCGCGCTTGGGCTGCCGCCACCGCAACGGAGCACAACTGGAGCGAACGCGGTGGAGGTTGGAGTGCAGAGGAACATCGGGCCGGCGAGCGGACCGCCAGCAGACGAAGCTGAGGCAGAACCAAAGCGAGAGCGGTCTCGACGACACGGAAACTCGGATAGGAGAGAAAGAAGGCGGCACAGAAGCAGAAGTCGAAGCCGCAACTGCGACAGAGGCCATCGGCGACGAAGCCGCGATGCAGAGTGACCAAGGGATCGCAGTCACGACAGACATGGCCCAGGACGGGACGAGCATCGGCACCGACGCGAGCGCAGCCGGAGTCGGAGTGGCGAGCGAAGGGATCGACGCCGCAGAGGCGGGAGCAGAGACAGGGCGGAGGTTCGACGTTCGAGATCCAGAGAGTATCGGAAGCGAAGTCTGAGCCCGGCCCCCCGGCGTCGGGAGGACTGAGCAGATCATCCTTGACCGTTCCGTGATGAATACATGGAAAATGAGATACCCGATATTATCCACCGCTGCTGTTCATTTATATACCCTTCCACCCTAACTGGGACACTCCTACCGACTCTGCAGTAAATCATGGCGCGTCGTGAGCTCCAAAAGCAACCTGAGGTACGAAGTACTTCGTAAAGCCTAGGTTATTATTAGCGGCAACCTTGACGGCCGTGGCCTGGAGATCTCCTGTTCCAGTGGACTGTGGAGGCAACAGGGGACGGGGGCTCATTGGCTTAGTGGGCCTGCAGTGCGCCGCATGACACTCTGTCCAGGGACCGACGGCACCTGGAATCCAGTCTGCACCTTGCAAACAACGACATCAGCTGTCGACAGCTATTTATTCTCGTCAACCTGTCCTTTGTTTCCTTGGGGCGACCTGGGACAAAGCGTATGGTCCATGAGGCAAGGTTCCATAGCCTTTCGTGCTGTCTTTGACCTAGCGAACCCGCTGGTCGACGAGGTGCACGCACTTCTGCCTGCTTCACGTGTTCTTCCACGTCACCAGCATCACCCAACGCCGCCGCTCGAGAGCTTGTACATACGACCGATTCGATATCATCTCTTACATAAAATGCACATCTGACCACCAAGAGTCGCGATAATACCGAAGACGAGCACTCGCCATGGACTACTCGAGCCTCCGCGCCGCCGCGCTCCGCGACGGCGAAGATGAGGAGGCTGTTACCGTCGATACCCGCGCCCTGATAGACAAGGTCCTGGCCAGATACTCGGGGGAGTGGACGACGTTGCGAGAGCTCATCCAAAACGCCGCAGATGCCCAAGCAACGACCGTCAGCGTCAAGTGGGAGACGATCCCGTCAACACAAGTGCCGCTGCCCAACACGACGAGCCGCTCCGAGCTGCTGAAGCATGTCATCTCCAACCACACCCTCCGCCGGCTGGTTGTGCAAAACGATGGACAGCCCTTTACAAAGACGGACTGGGGACGCCTGAAGAGGATCGCCGAGGGCAACCCCGACGAGACCAAGATTGGCGCGTTTGGCGTTGGCTTCTACAGTGTATTTGCGGACTGCGAGGAACCGTTTGTCAGCTCTGGCAGTGAGGCCATGGCCTTTTACTGGAAGGGCAACTCACTCTTCACCAAAAAGTCGCAGCTCCCTGAAGACAAGGCCAGTCGACATACCACCTTTGTGCTGGATTACCGGAACACGACGACGCCCTTGCCGAACCTGCTCTCCGTTAGCCAGTTCCTCGCGACGAGCTTGACCTTTGTGGCGCTGCAGAATGTCGAGTTCTGGATCGACGACTATCAAATACTGTCGCTGAGGAAGGCGTCCTCTCCTAGCGCAGAGCTCCCCCTGCCACGAGACCTCGAGGCGCGGACAAAGGAAGGCCTCATGAAGGTGGTAGGTGTCGATCGAACAAGCACCCAGATCGATGCGTCGTACATGAGCGTTGTTGGCTGGAAGCCGCAGGTGGCTACCTCAGCTACCAAGAGCTCAGATTCTTATGGCTCTACTGCCGAAGCACCATCCTTGAGATCCTTCTTTGCCCGACTTACGTCGAGTACGACTCATGGCGGCTTTAAGTCAAAAGCCCAGAGTGAGGACAGCGCCGTGCAGCCAAAAATAGCTGAAGATGTCACAAAGACGAACTCGTCTGCGATATTCCTTCGAGCCACATCCGCGAGTATCCGGACTAACGTCTCCCCTTCCTTCGCCTCTGAGCTGGAGCGAGCCACGAAAAAGCCACCGCCGAAGACAACGAAGCTCTCTATTCTGACAGCATCATTTGACGAGACTCATGCCTCCGAGGCATCAGCTGCGGATGGAGCATTCACCAAGGCAACGGACGTGTTTGCCTCTGTTCTGCCAAGCAAGAAGCCAGGAGGTCGCATTTTCATTGGATTTCCCACCATGCAGACCACAGGCGCCGGGATGCACGTCTCTGCGCCGTCAGTCATTCCAACCGTTGAGCGAGAGGCCATCGATTTGAACGCAAGGTGGGTCAGGACATGGAACGTCGAACTCCTGCGAGCAGCTGGAATCATCACCAGGCTAGCTTTTGCCAACGAGATGGACGACTTGAGCAAGAGGCTGCGCAACTCTGCGGAGCCTGGCAAGAAAATTTCCAAAGAAAATATCGCCAAGTTTATGCCTGAAGCTCTTCACACCTTGAAAACATTCACTTTTGGCGACTCCACCCCCAGCGGACAAGTCGGGCAGATCATGGAGGAAGCATTCTGGACGTGCTTCAAGAAGGCGTCAATCGAGATGTACTCGAGCCAGGGCGTCCTGCCAACCACGCAAGTTCGCCTTGGATCCGATGACCTGAGCTCGTTTGTGGACAGTATCCCGATCGTGCTCGAGGAGATGAAGGATTCCCCTTTCGTGCGAAAACTGATCGACTTTGGCCTCATTTCCCACATCACTGTGACTGATGTGAAGCAGGAGCTTGAGGCCTAGGCTCTCACCAAATCGCAAGCCATAAACTTCATCTCATGGGCAGGCAAGAAGAGTTTGAGTGGGGAGCTCGACCCGGGAAGCCGTTCTGCTCTGCTGGATGTCGCCGTTGCGACGGTCGGCAATGAAACCGACCAAGGGGAGATTGTTGCGCTTGGAAGCATAAAGAATTTCCAAAACGTCAGCAAGATTCCTGCGAATTTGCCGATGCCTCCGACAACCATCCCATTTGCGTTCACAGTCAATTCTCCCGTTGCCGAGCTGCAAGCTCTGGGGTGGGTGGCTTTGGAAGTACTTCCGTGGCTGAGGTTTCTAATCGAAACAAGCCGATCGGGGCGGGAAGAGGAAAGCATCACGAGATCACCCAAATTTGCAGTTCAAGCCTTGACAGTCCTCTCAAAGAACTGGGATCTTATCAATACCAGGGACAGGGAGGCAGTTGCACACCTGGTCAAGGGTCACCCGGTAATACCAACCAAACTGGGAATGAAGCTGCCGATAGAGTCCTTCTTTCCATCGGTGAAGCTCTTTGACGACCTCCCCGTCATTCAGGGATGCGAGAAGGTGAAGGAAAAGTTCCTGACGGCAGTTGGAGTTCGAAAGACTGTCGATCTCGACACAATCTTCACCCGACTCCTGAATGCATCTGGAGACGGCGGCCAGAAGAAATGGAGCCACATGGAGCTGATCAAGTACTTGGCCTCCGTGCAGAATGACATTCCGTCGGACGATCTCGTGAAGCTGAGGGACTCCAAGATTTGCCCAGCGGAAGCTGGCCCCAAGGGCATGGAGCCAACCAAGGGCACGGAGCAGTTGTACAAGGTCTCTGAGCTGTTTGAACCAAGGGACTCGCTTCGGGCGCTGAGGCTGCCAATCATACAATGGCCTGGCCCTCCGGGTAGCTTTCGGTCCAGTAGCCCCGAGGCTCGATTCTTGTCGCGCTTGGGTCTCCGTGTGTATCCGTCGGTTCCTGAACTTGTCGAGATGATGGCATCCAAGGACGAGGKTCTGCGTACCTCAGCAATGACGTACTTTATAACCAGCCATCACTCCAATGGCTATGCTTCGTTCGACCTTGGAGATACCCGCAAGGCTATACTGCCTCTGCAGGGCAGCTCGCAACTTGTCCCGCCTCTGGCTTGTTTCACGAATGAAAGGGCATCTGTCCTTGGGTTTGATATTCTCAGGAAGGATCTCCATGACCACGCCAACGTAAGCTCATACCCAACTGATTCGGTTTATGACACGACGCTGACAATGTGTTCAGAAATTCGGTGTAGCTAGGGACCCTCCAATCGTAGAGTGTGTCCAACGGTTGCTGGCCAATCCACCCAAGGACCAACGTGCTGCCACCACCTTGTTCGGGTATTTTGCCTCCCGAATCAGCGAAATTCGTGATAACAGCTTGGCCAAGCTTCGAAATGCATTCATTGTGCCTGTTAAAAGGCCGAGTATTTCTCGAGTGTCAGAAAAGTCGGGGAGCTGGTCGTACATCACCCCGTTACACACCTACTTGGGCACGTCTGCGACGTACGGCGAGATCTTTGACTTTGTCGACTTTGGCCAAGAGGCCAACGCATTCTTATTCCACTGCGGAGCAAAGAGCGAGCCGACCAAACTGGAAGTGGCGCATATGGTGTGCAGCGAGCCAGCTAGGCTGCTCGGGGTTTTGCAAAGCCCCGAAAAGTACCTTGACTTGCTCAAGTCCCTCGCAGAAGTAGAGTCCACCCTTCAGCGAGACAAGGACCTCTGGCGAAAGATGAAGACGTCCCCATGCTTGCTCGCTTACAAGGAACTGGCAAGTCCAAGCAAGGGAGAGCTTATCGATTTGGACGAAGAAGAAGAAGCCCCCATCAGGCAGTACCAGCTTGCCTCTGCGAGTCAGATTGTGGTTTTGGATGATATTATCAGCTATCGGCTTTTCAAAGAGAGCCTAATCTGCGCACCGGAAGAGGACATACTGGAAACGTTCTATCTCCAGCTTGGCGCTCAGAAGTTGAGCAGCCTCGTTCAAGAAGATGTACGAATCGGCCATCATACGGCGAACCACAAGAAGGCCGAGCCACTGAGGAAACACGTGCTCGAGAGATCKAAAATTTTTCTATACGAGTACGTCAACTATCGTCGAGACGGCATAAAGCACGACACCAAGTGGCTGGATAAGAACCTCCGCGTGGAAATGGTGCGCTCCGTGGCACTTCGTCGCAGCCTCAAGGACCACCGCCAGTCCCACACTGAGAAGAGGTCGGCCGCAGGAGCCCATGAGCAAGGGTCGTGGATTCTTTATGTGGCTGACGAGGGACGGCCCGACATGTACCAGGTCGGTCAAGCCATCTGSCAGATGCTCCTCAAGCGGCCGAACCAGCAGGCGTATCTGTTCTTCGAGCCTTTTCTCACTCTGGATTTGTATGGCCTGCGCGCTCGTGGGTACAATGTCGAACGTATCCTTCGTGCCAAGGCCGCCGAGGCAAGAGTTGCTGAGGAACAGAGGCGCAAAGCGTTAGAAGAGGAGCAGAAGAGAATCCAACAACGGGAACAGACCTGGACAGAGCAAGGGAAGGCAGCGGAGCTACCGGCTGCGGCTTCGGCTGCTCGTGAGGTGGCCAGGACGCCGGACAAACCAGCTATGCCAGGTTCTTGGGGTTCACCAGATGACTCTGCCCATGACAACACCAGCTCGAAGAAGGGTGGGGGCCTGTTCTCCAACCTTACTCGGCGATTGGGCTTGGACAACAGCCAAAGTGAGAATGATGACGCGCGAAAATTCATCAAGCCTGCTCAACCTACTCAGCCCGGTCCGTCATCTGAAGTGCAGAATGCTAGCACTGGCATGCGGCCCCAGCAGGACGACGGAAGAGTGACCAGTCCAGCAGTTGTCCAGCAGAACCTGCTCAACGCCATCAACGCGACTCGTGCCCACGGATCCAATAGCGTGTTTTCACAGCCAACTGTCAGCGAAGTGAAAGAGCAGGCGACGTACTGTGACCGGGCTACGGCAGCAAACATCATTTTTGCCGCCGAGGCGTCCAACGGTATGAAGGTCTTTGTGGCCAAGGATATGGCTGCTAAACAAGCCGAGTTTTTGTCGACCAATATTGGAGCAATCAACTCCTTTGCGGCATTGCTGGTCGAGATTAGCGGCATTTACTCGCTGGCTCCCCCTGTGACTCACATATTTTACGATGAGTCTGGCGGGACGATTGCATTCAACACGAGTGGCAGCATTTTCTGCAACTTGAGGTTCTTCCTTCAGCTGCATGCAGCTCAATTGAATGGACAGAATCCCGCAGCAGCCAAGTCTGAGGCAGGGACTTGGTGGTGGGTTGTCTTTGCTCATGAGTTGGCCCACAACTTGGTGTCGCCGCACAACTCTGAACACAGCTATTACACGTAAGTTTCAACTGCACGCAGATATGGTGTGTGATCCAGGCGCTGACTTGTGCTTAGTGAATCGTTTATTCAGCAATACGTGGGCAAGATGATTGCGAAGACGACAGAGTGGGCGCAGAACGGGTCTGCTCTGCCTCGACGATCGCTTCGGCCGCTGCCGGCTTTGTCTGAGGCAAACCGCCGTGGTCCAGGTGATACCCCGCCTCCACCATACACTTTGAGTGCAGAGATGAGGGATAATATGTTTGGCTAGACGGTTGCGTCTTTGCATCGCGTGGACTTGTGCAGCATGGATGCAGCGTGGTGTTTTGATGTCTTGGACGAGGTGGTTAGATCACTGCAGTCCTTGTACAACGCGTGAGCGATATCTGTTGATATACTGTACTAGTATGTAATAGAAGATGAGAACTTTACATCACTGCAAGGAATCAGTCGTTTCAACATATGTGCACCAGAAGGCAGCTGTATCGAGGCTGGAGTGATTCTGTGTTCAAACCGGGATTCATGTGACCTCGCACGTGACTAAGACTTTAAGTTGCAATTGGAGCTTGTCCATCCTCCTCCATCACGACGTCCCCACGGATGCGACGCAAGACACTCAACCACCTCGCCCGCGGCCCCTAAATCGGCCGATTCCCTCGCTCAAACCGACAAATCAGAACACGCACAAGCCCTTGAGCGACCAATTGCCCGCCATGGTCCACCGCATCGCCTTCTGGAGCTGCTTCGGTTTGCCCACCCCGGGGTCCTCAGACACCTGTCTCTGCAAGAACGCGATTGCTAACGCAGCCCCGGATAGGCCTGGCCGTGCGCTTCTGGCAAGTTGGCATCGAGATGCGCCCCTTCTTCAACAAGTCGTCGCTGTGGGCGTACCCAGCGTACGCGCTCGGCGGCGCGAGCTTCGGGTACTGGCTGCAGGGCGTCGACGACCGGCAGACGGCGACGCTGGGCGAGCGAAAGGCGTTCCTGCTGGAGAAGCGGGCGCGCAAGGCGCAGCGGGACGCGGAGAGGGAGGCGGCGGCGGCGGAGTCGTGAGGTATCGGCGTGGGAGGAAGAATATGAAGATGGAGGGGAGGGGGAGCGACGGGAGGGCTGTACGAGAGGGGGGGGGGTTGTACATATGGGCATAGAGGATGGACTGGGGTTCGTTCCGAATTGACAATGGTTTTGGTTTGTTCAAATCTGGCTGGGCTGCTCTGGCAAGGAGACATGAGGCCAAAAATGCATGACGGGAGGATCCAAAGGACAAGCGACTCTTTGGCCCCAGGAGGTCGACGAGTGGTTCAAAAGATTTCAATGCATAATGGATCACAGGCTCTGAATACGTCGCACGAGATGTTGAAACGTCCTCAGCTGTATTATCTACAAACAGGACGATGCGCCTACAGCTCCTCCAGCTTCCTCAAAATGGCCGGCACAGACTTGGCCGATGTATTCCCCAGCTCCGTGACCACGACCGAGATAAACTTGTCCCTCGTGGTGTCAAATAGCAGCCGGAAGCCCTCGTCCGTGTTCCTTTCCGGGTCGATCTCGTTGTAGGTGAGCGAGTCGATGGACACGCGCTCGGTAAAGTTGATGCTCTCGCACAGGGCCACCACCCGCAGGCCCATGTCTGTCGCGAGCGCAGCAATGTCGCTGGTGCCCGCCCGCGCATACATGGCCCCGTTGCTAAACATGGCCTCGGCGGCGGTGAGGACGAGGGTGGCCTCCTGGAGGTTTGTCCGCAGGGCGCCCAGGTCGGAGGCGTACGTAACGGGGATGCCGGCGGCAGCGAGCCTCTTGGCGTGCTCGATGCCCACACGCTCGTACGGGTCATCGACCAAGATGACCTTGAACTGCTTGCCGGCTTCCCTGGCCTGCAGCAGCGCTCGCTCCACGAGATGGTGGTGCGTGTAGGTCAGGACAACTTCGTCGTCCTCGATCATGTCCGCGGCGGTCTTGACGATGACAAAGTCTGCCAGGGTGATGCGCTCGTGGATGAAGTTATCAATCGACTGGCACAGCAGCTTCTTGGCGTCCGAGTCGGGGAGGTCGATGTCGATCTTGCTGATCTGGAGCTTCAGCCAGCGGATGGCGTTGCCCATGGAGAAGCACATGGGGCGGCATGCGGTGAGATACTCGATTTGCGGGTTGAGGACGTGGGAGGTAAAGTGTCGAGAGAAGGTCGCTCCGTGGGGAGTCGTATATGAGTCGATCACCTGTCCAATGTTAGAGCCTGGGAGCATCAGAGCGCTGTGGGAGCGCGTACCTTCTTGAACGCCAGCAGAGTCGCTTCCAGCCTCGTGATACTATCCGTGATGGCAAACGTGCTCATGTGCTGGCCCAGGGCGAGGACCACTGGGTTGACGTCCTTGTCTGCTTGCGTGATGGCTATCCGCCGCGCCATGGACAGGTGGCTGAAGCACTCTGGGACCTTGGGCCTCACTTCCTTGACCATGGGCGGTAGCACCGATCGCGACGCCGACCAAACGTGGTGTCCTGGGCCATCCTGCTTGGGCTTCGCCTTTCCGCCCTTGCCGTCTGCCTGCTGTCCGCCAGCGCTTGGTGGCGGCGGCGGCTGTGCTGTTTTGGCTGCTGCTCTCCTCGCGGCCTTTTCCTCCTTTTGCTTCTTTTTCAGTTCTGCGTTGGACAGCTTCTTTTCGCCGGCCGCTGCGCCTTGCGCTGGCTGGTCCTTAGATTGGTTCTTGGGCTGCTGTTTCTGCTCCTTCTTCTCCTTCTTCTCTGATGCGTCGCCACCGGGCGCAGGCTGGCCTGTTTCCGCAGCCATGGAATACGAGGCTTGGTCGGGCCGCGATGCCGTATGCAGAGGATGTCGCAGCGAGGGGCAGTGAACACAGGTGGGTGGGTGGTCGAGTCTGTCGCAAAAGCCGATGCCGGGCAGCGATCGATCTGCTCCTTTGTTTAGATTGCGATTTCTGGTAATTTTGGGATCCCGAGGCCCCGTTACCTGGCAATTCGGCGGCTCAAGCAGCTGTTGAGGGCGGCTGGTGTGACGTTGGCCGATGCTGGTTTGCTCAAGTTTGAGTCACTGTTTTCCAGTGCAGGGAGCGACTGGGCTGGATGGCTGCCCCGCGCTAAGACACGACTGCCAGCAAAATCGCAGCATGGGGCACTGCGTGTTGCTTGCTTGTCTGGCTCGTGGGCAGGGCTTGAGATTCTCAGAAGATGGATGTTATTGAAGTTACGTTGATGGCGTTTGCTGCTTTTTTCGTGATATTTGAAGGCGTAGGAAGTCACATGTCTTTACAGTGCACTTCTACGGCAGTTGTTCTACCTGGACTGCCAGCACCTGCGATGTTCTGCACCCAGGACGGCTGGCCTCTGGACTTAAGAGGATATGATGAGATACTGCACCATACCTACTCGTTTTTGTGACGGTCGTGATACTTGAAGATAATGCGTTTGTACTGTTTGCTATTTCGTCCACGGTCTCGGAAGATGCCGCAGAGCAGGTCTATGGGTGTCTACACGTCCCTCAGGCACAGGCGAGCCCAGACGTCAACCATCACGACAGCATCTCCCGTATCAAACAATAGTTACGGCCGTGAGCCTTCTGTTCCAACATCAAGTTGGCACTCCAAGATCCCTCGATACGAGTTCGCGGCCAGCCCGTCTCTTGCTCTTACGGCATTCCGCAGATCAATCCTTCTTCGCTTCGGCCCACCAGGAGCCAACCGCAATGAAAGACAAAAGGCGTTTCCGGGAAAACGAGGAAGTTCCAAAAATTCCCTCACCAGGCGAACCCAATGAGGAGTGGTCATAGTTTAGTTTTCAACTAGCAAAATTCCTCTCTCAGCTTATCGCTTCACGGAGAAGGAAAACGCCCGTGCACTTGGATGGAGAGGAAAGGAAGAAAAGAAAATTGAAAGCGAGGAGGGGTGGAGGGGCTTTTATAGCCCTCTGGGGAGGGCCCAGTGGCCTCAGGCACAGCCGGGATCAGCAGCTTAGGTAAGGTAATCTTGTTCGCCGGACAGCGCTGCTGATTGGCCCAGAGGCGCCAGGCACCAGCTCCATGCGCTCGCTGAACTCTGCTGCAGCCACCATCGAGTGACTGAAAAGCCTCAGGTCATTCATGCTGTCAGTGAAAAAGGGCTTTGCACAGCGATGCCCGAATTTCCATCCCTTTGACTGTGGAGGAGGAGCAGAGGGGTTACTGCGCGTTACGCGACGTATACAAAGGTTGAGCTCAAAAGAAAGTGCRCCTCTGGATGTACCGTACCAGGGTCCCTGTTACCGTGCGAGCCCGAAGCTAGCTACTGTCGGCTCTCGGTGACTCTAGCAATCGAGGCTGGGCTCCAGCTATCGGGGCGAGCGCTAGCAAGCCCGGAAATATAGTGCGAAGTGCAATATCATGTACTGTACAGCCCTGGTCCTGGAACATTCAGAGGTGCACTTTCTTTTGGGCTCAACCTTTGTATACGTCGTAACGCGCAGTGACCCCTCTGCTCCTCCTCCGCAGTCAAAGGGATTGGCTGGTTTGAGTTTTCCCAGGCGGAAGAGGACGTCATCATTCACGAGTGACTCGGATGCAGCTGCAGCTTCTCGTGTTCCACTGCAACATGCATCTCCGAGAGTCGGCTCAGGCACTGTCATTTCTCGTAAAAACATCGCAGTGATACGACAGCTGCATCGCTTCTTTCTCCAGGTCCTGCAGGGCAGGCTCGTGGACGCCAGGCCACCCTCGGCTTGCGTACGGATTAGAGTGAATGCTTTTCTTTTAGGTGCTACTTCGTACAATGGCTCTGCCCCACCAGAGCCACCGACGACGACCTTAGGCCTTCTGTTCGCCTCGCCACGACGTCGAAATGCAATAAAATGACGACATTCATATCTTCTGCAGCTTCATGCTTCCTTTTCTAACCCTTTGCATGGCCTGGGTTGTATCTGTGCCATTGCTGATGATGTTCCGTTACACGACGTGGCATCCAGACAGTCGCTGGTCTGTGGAAATAAATTGAGGCCACCCGACAGCCGGCCCCATCCTAGCCGCCATTGTCTGTCTGAGGCGCCCTGATCCTGATCCGGATCCGAGCTCCAAACTCCAACTTTTATGCCTCCAACCTCCGCTATGAAGTTCAGCCGCGCGTACTCGTCGAGCCTCAACGGCACCATCCCGGTGGCCAAGGCCAAGTACGTGCCCACGTCGGGGACGTATCCCAAGGGATTTGCCGCGGCGGGCATCTTCGTCGGCGTCAAGCCTGGTAACACCAGCAAGCCGGACCTCGCGCTCGTGACGTCGGATCGGCCGTGCGCGGCGGCAGCCGTCTTCACCAAGAACAAGTTCCAGGCCGCGCCCGTCACCTTCAGCCGCAAGGTGCTCCAGGACAGGGCCAATGCCGGCCTGCGGAGCGTCGTCATCAACTCGGGCTGCGCCAACGCCGTCACCGGCATCGGCGGGCTCGAGGATGCGGCGAGCATGGCCCGGACCACGGACCAGCGCGTCGGCAGCGAGGACTCGACGATTGTCATGAGCACGGGAGTCATTGGGCAGAGGTAGGGACGCCGCCGCGGCCAATTGGGCCTCACGCACTGACATATCGTCCAGGCTGCCCATCCAGAAGATTGTCGACCACATCCCGGTCGCATACCACAAGGCCGGCGACTCGCACCGGCACTGGCTGGACTGCGCCAAGGCCATCTGCACCACCGACACGTTCCCCAAGCTCATGTCTCGGTCCTTTGAGCTGCCGTCGTCGCCGGGCATTGAGTACCGCATTGCCGGCATGACCAAGGGCGCGGGCATGCTGGCGCCCAACATGGCGACTCTGCTCACCATATTGGCCACCGACGCCCCCATAGCCCCGGGCGTCATGTCTCCTGTCCTTAGGCACGCCGTGGACCGGTCCTTCAACTCCATCACCATCGACGGCGACACCTCGACCAACGATACGGTCGCCCTGCTGGCCAATGGTGCAGCCGGCGGCACCGACGTGTCGTCTGAGCAGTCGGAGGACTACACCGTCTTCAGGGGCATTCTGACAGACTTTGCCACTGACCTGGCCAAGTACATTGTCCGCGACGGCGAAGGCGCCACCAAGTTTGTCACCATCCGCGTTGTCGACAGCGCCTCCGAGGAATCGGCCCGCGCGATTGCCCGGTCCATCGCCCTGTCGCCGCTCGTCAAGACGGCGCTGTACGGCAAGGACGCCAACTGGGGCCGCATCCTGTGTGCCGCCGGCTACTCGCTCATCTCGGCCCCCGGCCAGCCGGCGAACGACGTTCCGGAGATTGTTCCGGAGCGGACCAACGTGTCCTTCATCCCGACTGACGGCTCCCCGGAGCTGAAGCTGCTGGTCAATGGCGAGCCCGAAGTCGTCGACGAGGAGCGCGCCAGCGAGATTCTGGAGGCGGAGGACCTGGAGATCCTGGTGAAGCTGGGCACGGGCGACAAAAGCACTGTGCACTGGACGTGCGACTTTAGCCACGACTATGTTACCATCAACGGCGACTACCGTACCTAAAAGTAAATTGGAAATCACACGTTGATGGACGGCGCCGAGGGACATGTTGGATTCACTTTCACTTCGGCGCGGGCGTTTACATTCAGCGATCCATCCGTTCTACAGTCGAGACGTAGAGGCCTGTTTGTTCCTTTTCTTAGACATTTACCTGTTTGATTCGTACCCATCCGTTCCACCTTTTCAAGCCTCCGAGTAAATCGACACCAAACTCCGGTTCCTATAAGCTACGCACTCAGCGTGCCCTTGGTGCTCGGCACCTCGCCCTCCTTGCCCTTGACCCGCGTCGTGGCCATGCGGATCGCCACGGCCAGGGCCTTGAAGGCGCTCTCGGCGCGGTGGTGGTCGTTGTCGCCGCGGATGCAGTCGATGTGCATGGTGACGCGGGCGGCCTGGGCGAAGCTCTGCAGGCAGTGCGGCACCATCTCGCAGCTCAGCTTGCCAAGCCACTCGCGCTTAAGGCCCAGCTCGATGACGCTGTAGGGCCGGTTGGACAAGTCGACGACGGCGCGGGAGAGGGCCTCGTCGAGGGGCGCGTAGGCGTACCCGAAGCGGGCGACGCCCGAGAGGGTGCCGAGGGCCTTGTTGAAGGCGTAGCCGAGGGCGATGCAGCAGTCTTCGGCGGTGTGGTGGTCGTCGACTGAAAGCAACAACGACGTTAGCAATGAGCACCAAGGTTCGGGGGCAGGGASGGACGGACTGTGAAGATCGCCCTCGCAGTGCAGGGCCATGCTCCAGCCGGCGTGCTTGGCCAGCGCATGCAGCATGTGGTCCAGGAAGCCGATGCCCGTATTGACGGAAATGGTCTGCGAGCTGGTCGACTGGGCGGCGTGCGCCGTGGTGGCCTCGAGGAGCCTGGGGTGCGTGTCCGAGGGCAGCTCGCCGCCGTCGAGGTTGAGGGCGAGCATGATCTTGGTCTCGTTGGTGTCGCGGGCGAGCGCCGCCGACCGAACCTTGGCTGTCGAGCCCATGTTGGGCTTTTTGGTGCGTTTGCGTAGGGTTGCAGGAGACGAGATCGCGTGCGCTTTCAATTGGACTGCTGAGCGATATGCAGGAGCTGCAATGCTGATGAGGAGAGCGCTGACTCGGATCTGGCAGCTGAACCGCCTGTGTCGGAGCCGTTATCCCAACTTTTTTGCCGTCGCTTCCATTGGCCGCAACGGCGCAGGTGTTGCGCTGAAGCTACGCCGCTATCTGCTCTGTGCACCCCTCGTAGACAGTAGCTCTGCCACTCCACTGCCCGCGCTTGCTGGTCGCACCTGGCAACAACAACCATGCATGGTTGTCGCATGTCGTCTTCAACTTCAACGCCGATGATGCTGTCCCGCTGACCAGACCACAGCATCCGCCTTTTGCCCCTCCTCTTCGTCCTTTCTTTCTTCTTGTCCTTTTGGAGCAGCCTATGATTGGAGACTGAAGGAAGATGGAGAAGTTTCTGAGGGATTGGAGACAGGATGCCCTCAACAAGGCGCAGTACGAGTCGGCCATCTTCATCGGCGACAAGCTGCTCGCCTTGACAAGTAGGTGGCTCGATGTGCCACAGTGTCTGCGCCATGCAGATTGCTGACGTGCATGACGCTGCAGATGATGACCAGGATGCCTTTTGGCTCGCGCAAGTTCACTTTGCTACGGGCAACTACACTCGCGCGCAGTCATTCCTCGCCAAGCAAGACCTCGTCGCCCGCAACCCGTCCTGTCGATACCTTGCTGGCCACTGCCTCATAAAGCAGAACCGATTCGAGGAAGCCCTGACGGTGCTCGGCGAGCGAAACCCGACGCACCTGATATCCAATGGCCCCAGCAACAAGCGCAAGGTCCAGCAGCCGCGACCTGGGCGCAGGCGCGGCGACGACGGCGACGAGGAGGAGACGGCCAACCGGAGGTTCGAGGCGGCCATGTGCTTCCTCCGTGGCATCTGCTACGCTAAGCAGAATGCCTTTGACCGGGCCAAGGAGTGCTACAAGGACGCGGTGCGCATCGACGCGCGGTGCTTCGAGGCCTTCCAGCAGCTGATGAAGAACTCGCTGTTGTCGCCGGACGAGGAGTGGCAGTTCCTCGAGAGCCTCGACTTCGACTCCATATCCGTCTCTGATGACGCCTCGTCGTCGCAGGAGGCGGCCGACTTTACCAAGATGCTCTACACCACGCGGCTGTCCAAGTACCGGAACCCGGCTGCGTTCGAGACGGCCTACGACTCGCTGTCGACGCACTACCACCTGGCCGCTAACCCCGACCTTCAGCTCGCCCGAGCCGACTTGCTGTACACGCAGTGTCGATACCGAGACGCCCTGGCCATCACAAACGCGATCCTGCAGGAGGACAAGTACAACTTCGCAATATATCCCGTGGACCTTGCCTGTCTTTACGAGCTCAAGATGAAGAACCTTCTGTTCCTGGTGGCACACGATCTGGCGGACACACACCCGGAAGAGCCGTGCACCTGGCTGGCCTTGGGCATCTACTACTTTGCCATTGACAAGATTGCCGAGGCCAGGCGATACTTTAGCAAAGCGAGCATGATGGATGCGCACTTTGGCCCCGCGTGGATAGGCTTTGCACACACATTTGCGGCCGAAGGGGAGCACGACCAGGCCATTTCGGCCTACTCGACAGCGGCGCGACTGTTCATGGGGACACATCTGCCACAGATCTTCCTGGGCATGCAGAACCACGCGCTGAACAACATGACCCTTGCAGAAGAGTTTCTCAAGACGGCATACGGACTGTGCAAAACCGACCCGCTCCTGCTCAACGAGATGGGTATAGTGAAGTATCATCAAGACAAGCCGAAGGAGGCCGTCCAGTACTTTACCGCGGCGCTCAAGATTGCAGACGAGATTGACAGCGAGCCATCAGCGTGGCTGTCGGCGCGAACGAACCTGGGACATGCTTATCGACGGCTCCGCCACTTTAACAGAGCATTGGCGGAGTTTGACGAAGTGCTGCGCCTGGGCGGCAAGGATGCGGCCATATTCAGCGCCAAGGGCCTCATCCTGATGGAGCAGAATCGGCCGGAAGAGGCCGTGGCGGTCTTGCACCAGGCTCTCGCCATCAATCCCCAGGACAGCACCGCCACCGAGCTTCTCAACAAGGCTCTGGAAGAGACGGCGCTCGTAGACTGCGCGGCCGAGGACGAGGCCGAGGACCTGGCCGAGTTTGAGCAGCATCTGGAACAGAGAAAGCTGGAGGCGGCGCGAAGGCTCAACGGCAACCGGGTCGTCGGGCGCGGCTTGAGCGACAAAGGGAAGGGGAGGGTGGCGCTGCGGCGAACGCCCCTCGACGATGAGGAGAAGGGCGAGAGCATGATGGACATGACTGATGATGATGAGTAGCGCGCTTGAGGCCATGACGGACGGACGAGGCGTCAGGGAGGATGGGGCTGAAAACACATGGGCGAGGTTTCATGGAACGGCGTTTAGTGGATGGGCATCTGCATGTGGCTGCGCGGTGGCATTGGGCGGTGCATATCGCTCTCAGGGTATCTTGTTTCTTGCAGGTAGGTATGTATACTAATTCATCATGATGTGCCAGCACGACGAGACGCCTGTTCTGTCGTACGAGACGAGCTATTCAACTCTATGTGCCGAAGTCATCCGACGGCTGAATTGATGGACAAGCCGCCCAACAGCTCAGCCAGGTTTGCCGGCGGCGGGAGCTGTCGGCTCAGGTCTCGAATAATCCTTTCAAACTGCTCGACCTCGGGGAGTTTGCGGGAGTCAATCTTGATGTCCGCAAGGTTCAGCGCGTCGAGCTCGGCGTCTACAAGCCAAGTCAGCGCTCTCGTCAGATACGGCCCTTGCTTCAACACGCAAGCGCGGTGACTCGCCTGTGAACATGGCCCGAAGACCATCGCGGATGACTCGGTCGTCGCGCTCGCGGCCGCTGAGGGAGAGCAGCATGGCGGCCATGGGGAGGGTCCATGGGTCGCCGAAGCAAGCGCCCGCAATCACCAGGGCCTTGCGGACGTCGGAGCGCTGCGTCGCCGCCGGGGGCTCCCGGAAGGCGCCTCGCAGCTCGACGACGCGGTTTGCCCAGCCCGACCAGCCCGCCTCGTCGCCCAGCGCGGGACACAGGTCGAAGAGCCCCAGGTCCATCATCTGCTGGAGGCTCGCCTCACAGCACCGGCCGCGCACGTCGAGGCTGCCCTGGGTGAGGTACTCGCCAAAGTAGAGCCGCGGGCCGGTGCGCCAGCCGTACAGCACGTCCAGGTCCGGGCAGTGCGGCCTGAAGGCGGCGATGAGCTCGACGTGGCGCATGAACGTGGCGCGCGGGAACGTGCGCGTGTCGACGATGAGCAGCCGCATGTCGGCGAACCGGGGGCTGTCCCAGTCCGTCTCGTGGCGGCGCAGGCCGTGCTGCAGCGCGACGAGCAGCGAGCTCGTCCACGACATGAGGTTGCAGCCGGCCTGGTGCGCCGTCTCCCAGCGCAGGTGCGCGTTGAGCAGCGCCGCCGCCGCCGCCGCCGGCCGCGCGAAGAGGTCCTGCTTGTGGCCCTCGGACGCGTTGCTGCCGCGGCTCCAGGCCGGGGCCGTGACCTGCGCGGTGGACGTCGTCCCGACCGTGCTGGGCGCGTGCAGGCGGAAGAGGTAGCGCGGGATGCGGTCGAGGGCGTCTTGGATGGCGCGGCTGGGGGACCGCGGCGGGGGGGGGGACCGCGGCTGGAAGAGGAGCGGTTCTGGCGCGGCGGAGGAGGGGGGTGGTCGGCTTCGCTCTGGTGTTTTGAAGTCTCGGCCGCGATGGCCCGAGGGCTTTCGTGGAGTCGAGGCCTGCGAAGACATGGTTGCAGCACAATCAACCAACGACACACTGCACAAACGAACGGCACGAACCGGCACACAGCGACAAACAGCGATCGGCGTGGATTGAGTAACTTGAGCGCCTTCCGCGGGGGTTCATGAGCGCATTATAAGGCCTCGCTCGTCTGCCAACCTGGCCGCATCAACGGGCCTCTGGGACTTTCAGCTGATGCATAGCCAGGGGGTGGCGACAACCAACATGCGTCTTCCTTCCAAGGGCGCCAATGAGACGAAAGTGGTATACGGATCCCATGCACGCTGCAAATAGCAACTAGTTCTCATGGTAGAGCAGGTTTCCAATACCGTGAGTTTGCACATTGTTACCAGGTGTTGCAGTCGACACAAGCTCGGCGCGCGGTGGACCACCCTCCCGTGCTTCCCCACACCCCACAGGGTCCACAGGCCCTGCCCCTCCCTCCTCCCCCGTTAGCACGGAGTACGGATTAGCGCAAGCCTAGATTATGAATCGTCAGCGGTTGATTGGAGGGCTCTCATCTCCTATAGGGCTGGCCCGCGAGTGACGACAGCTGCGGCAGCTCCAGCTCCAACAGCCGTCTTCCCTTCTCCTTCAGAGATCCATCGGCAACGCAACTCTGCCGTGTGCTACCCGACTCCGCGTCGCGCGTAGGGCAATCGCCGCTGGGCACATCACACGACGCGCAACCGGGTCGCGATATCGGACGGCAACGTCCATCTCGTCGACCACCACCAGCACCCGACGCACCGCTCGAACAACCACTCGCCGCATATCGCCACACCACCATGTCGCGCCTCTTCCCACACACCGTCTACGCCGAGGACCAGCCCCTCGCGCACACCATCCTCACCACCCACGTCCTCACCCGCGCCGTCACCATGGGCACCCTCATCGGCCTCGGCGTCACCGGCACGCGGCAGCTCATCCCGGCCCTGCGGCGCCCCGGCCCCGGCCCGCTCCCGCCCCCGCTCCCCGCGCGCCTGCTGCTATCCGCCTCGTCGGGCAGCCTCATCGCAGCGGGCGTGACGGCCGTGGGGCTCGCGTTCCGCATGCAGGGCCGCCAGCGCATTGAGTGGCAGGACCGCAGCTGGCGCCTGCTTGAGAACGAAGGCCAGCTCGAGACGGACGACTGGACATACGTGGGCATGGGGGCCGCCGCCGCCGCCGCCGTGGCCACGGGGAGGGTCAGGGCGCTGGGGTGGAGGGGGCTTGTCGGCGCCATGGGGCTGGGGAGCGTGGGTGGCGTGGCGGGATATCTGGCGTGGAGGTATGGCGTCAACGGGGGCAAGTTTCCGGAGAAGAACAGGAGCGAGCGGGAGGGGGGCATCTGAGTGACCAAGAAGCTTTGGTGAGTGACGAAGCCTTGATGCCGACGGGCCCCGGTCCGAGACTGACACGGTCAGGGCGTCTCGGCGTATGGACATGCTGTAACGATATCGCGGTTGACTCTACGGAATTGTATTTGTATGCTTTGAGCAGGCGCGGTCTGCTATGCTGCTTCTATCCACTCGTCTACAGCTTCGCTACAGCTTCGCTACAGCTTCGCATGCGGCTCCGCCAGCTCCTCGATCCGCTGGAACCGGTAGAAGAAGTCGAGGCTCTTGGGGTTGAGTAGCGTGCCGCTCGGCTTGACCGTCTTGCCCGAGATGATGCTCTTGACGGGCAGCTCGACCTTTTTGCCGTTGACGGTGACCTGGACAGGAACATGCAAGAGTCAGCTGTGCGCCGGCCGCCCCTACATCGGGAGAGGCGCGTTGGACTTACCGGGACCTCGGGCACCTCGAAGATGAACTTGGGCACGTGCCTCTTGGTCAACTCCCGCGCAATCGTACCCTTGATCCGCGCCACCGTGGCCCTGTCCAGCGTCTTCCCCGGCTTCATGATCAGGAACAGCACCACCGTCTCGTCCAGGTCCTGCGGCCTCCGCTGCCCGACACACAGACTCTCCGCCACATGGCCGGCAAAGCACCGCTCCAGCACGGCGTAGATGTCGGCGCTGCCGAAGCGCACGCCGCTCGGGTTCAGCACGCCGTCGGAGCGGCCCAGCATCAGCACGCCGCGCGTCTGCGGGTGCACCACGCAGAAGTCGCCCTGCGCCCAGACGTCGCGGAAGCGCGCAAAGTAGGCGTCGCGGTACTTGGCGCCGGGGGCGGGCTGTGAGTCGCCCCAGAGGTAGAGCGGCACGTTGGGGAACGCGGCCGTGGAGACGAGGTCGCCGGGGCTGCCGGGCGCCAGGAGCGTGCCGGGGCTGCCGTCGGGGAGGTCGTGGTCGAAGATGGCAAAGGGCACGCCGAGGCTGCCGCCCACGCAGCCGCCGACGTGCACGGGGAGCAGCGGGTTTTCCAGGACGAAGCAGCCGGCCTGGAGGCGTCAGTCTTAGGCGTCATTCTTGGGCATCACTCGAGGATGCTGCGAGAGAGACTCACAATGTCCGTCCCCCCCGACATGTTGCCCAGCTGCACATGGCGCGGAAAGGCCACGTCGTAGAACCAGCCGAACATCTGGTCCGGCAGCACCATGCCCGTGCTCGTCACGGCCCTCAGCCGCGAGAGGTCCGCCTCGCGCTGCGACACGACGCCCCCCTTCATCAGCTCCGTCATCCAGCGCGGGCTCACGCCCAGCAGCGTCGCGCGCTGCTGCTCCGCGATCCGCAGCAGCACCGCCAGGTCCGGCAGCAGCGGCGAGCCGTCGTACAGCACCGCGCGCCCGCCCACCACCATGTGCACCACGCTGGCCAGGTACATGACCCAGCCCGTCGTCGTATACTGCAGCCCGACGTCGCCGGCGCGCAGGTCGCGGTGCAGCACGCCCTCCTTGATGCTGTTCATGAGCAGCGGGCCCACGCCGTGCACGATGGCCTTGGGGATGCCCGTCGTGCCCGACGAGTAGTACACGATCATGGGATCCTGGAAGCCGACGCGCGCGAGGGGCGGTGGTGCGCTAGGCGCGGCCTGGAGGAAGTCCTCCAGCCGCTCGGTCTGGGGCAGGGCCGACGTGTCGTACGGCCTGCTAGGGAAGCGCTGGACCMCCACCACCTTTTCGAATCGGTCGCAGTCCTTCATGCCGTCGACGAGGCCCCTGATCTTGTCGCGCAGGTCGATGGCCTTGCCGTTGTAGAGGGCCCCGTCGTCGAAGAAGATGAACTATCCTGCGTCGTCAGCAGCCAGACGCCTCAACACCATGCCGGAACATCGTGAGATGGGCTTACCTTGGGAGTGATCTGCGCCGTCCGCTGCAGCAGCCCCCCAACGCCCATGTCCGTCGAGCTGCTGCTGAAGACGCCCCCCAGCCACGTTGTCGCCAGAAACACCACCAGCGTCTCGCACGCGTGCGCCCCGACCATCACCACCCGGTCGCCCACGCCCACGCCCCTCGCCGCCAGCGCGCCCGCCAGCCGCGCCACCCTCGCCCGCAGCTCCCCCCACGTCACGTCGACCACCTCGGTGTTGCCCTCGCGCACCTCCGTCAGCGCCACCCGCGCGTCCTCCTTGTGCAGCGTCGAGCGCGTCCCGGCGCCGTCGCCCGGCCCGCGGCTCCAGAGGAAGTTCTCGGCCCAGTTGAGCCGCACGCCGGAGAACCAGCGCGGCAGCTGCGAGATGGGCATGGACTCGTCGACGACCTGCGTGAAGGAGCCCTCGTGGATCCAGCGCTGCGAGTCCCAGAGCTGGCCATAGAACTGGCTGCGCTGGTCGCACGACCACCTGTAGAGGTCGTGGAAGTTCTGCCCATGGCATGTCAGCTTCGGGGTGCTTCCAGGATACGACGGGTTGGATACCTCAAGCGCGAGTCCGTATCGCCGGTTGGCCTCTTGCATAAACTCCCACATGGCCGTGCCCTTGGGGTTGGGATGCTCCCAGAGCTTGCGCGGCATCCTGTCAAGCTCCATCTTCTCGCTCTATTAGCTCTGTCAACTCTCTCACTTAAACTCAATCCTCTTGCACAGCTTGCCCGTGGTCTCGGCCTGTGTCAGCTCTCTCGCGTCGGAATAACAGGGTTACACAGAAATCGGTGATGGATGCAAAGCCAAGAACAGCAACAGCATATCACGGAGGGAGTCATAGCTATTTAGCGAATAAGTCCATCACAGCCCCGCTGCGTTGCTGCCCCAAGCCCCAGGGGCCCAGAACCCCGGGGATGAATGAGGCGGGTTTGAGCGGGGTCGCATCAGCACAGCGCCAGTGCCGATGCGCCCGCAAACTGCGGAGGAGGTTGGTTGCGCAACACCACTCGGCGTCCACACTCCGACGTCGGGCAAGGAACAAGCCGGGCGCTTCGGGACCCCGGGCCGAAGCCAAACGCAACCTGTGGCCATCGGATCCGATAAACACCAACAACTCCTGTATCCTCGGTTATCAGTATTCGCCCAAACAGTGCCGTTACCTCGCTGGCATCACAACCCACAACCCACACCCACAACCCTCGGAATTGCGGTCAATTACTCCTACATATAATACAATACACTGCTCAAGTACACCGCAACATGCTACGGCTTCAAACGCCGGGCCTTCTTCAGGCTTCACATATAACCCACACAACAGGCAGCACATATGCCACGTTGCCTCCCCAAACGCCGTGCTCAAATCGTTCCCCAAGTCCGGCCGGCCGCCGTCCATTACCTGAACCCCTTCCCCTGTGCCCATGTCCCCTTTCCCATAGTTTCATCGCCCCTGAGCTCCATAGAATCCTCCACGCCTCGTGCCTTATAGGTATGGCATCCACAGTGCATCGCACTGCGCCAGGTTCATCGGGTTCACTGCCTTGGCAATTGCGTCAATCACCGTCTGGTTGGCAGGCAGGTTCCCGGATGGGTTGTGCGCCAGGCTCGCCGCCCGCTTCACAATCGCGTCGCTGTTGAGCTGCACCGAGTCCCTCAGCTGGCTCTCGCTGATGCCGTTCCGGTGGCTGCTCGTTAGCCAAAAGATCATCTCGTCGCGCACGAATAGTGTCAGCGCGTGCTCCAGCTCGTGCTCCGGTTCCGTGAGGCACCGGGCAATGGCCATGAGCGAGCATGCAAAGATGCCCTCCGTCGCCAGCGGTCCCATCAGAACCTGCAGGTTCGGCGTCAGTCGGAATGGCACCGGCTCCGGGTTGGTGAAGAACGGCTTCGACGCATTCATAAACGACATAAGCTCAGAACCCCAAATGTTCCCCGACCCTCGAGCAATGTTGATCTTGGATGGATATCTGTTATGCATGTACAAGATGTACGTCATGAATGTCAGCGCCGACAGTTGGTACGAGAACTGTCGCCGGAACAGCCAGAATTCGGCAAACTGCGGGAACACGGCCTGGAAGTAGTCCAAGGCGATCGTTGAATGCACCCACTTCTCCTGCACGGCGTTGAGAACCTCCAAGCGCGCCGTCGGAGTCAGTTCGACCTTGCCCTGCTGTGCGACGCTGTTAGTAACCACCCCGACAGGCCAGTCAGTGGCGGCGTTACGTACCGAATTCTTCGTCTCCAGCACCCCCCGCAGCTTCTCCAGAGTGAATAGCACAGGGTCGTCCTTGGCCAGGCCCACGCGCCTGCAGTGGTCTTCATACACGGCCTGCAGTGTGATGTATGAGGTATCCTCTTGGACGATTCTTATGTGTGGTGCAAGAGGAACCATGAGCGGCAGGGTGAAATGGAGATCGCGCCGCCGGCTCTCCTTCTTGCGGCTCAGCGTTTGGTTGAGGTGCCGGAAGAGCTGCAGGATCCGCTCCTCTCGTCTGCAGTGCCGCGCCGCCGGGTGCTGCACCGCCCAAGAGTGGACGCTGCCGTCGTGGCCGCGCATCTTGAGCCGGCGGTACGAGGCGCTGTAGGACCGCACCAGGTCGACGTTGGGGAGGAATCGATCGATGCGGATAAAGTCCTGGTTCTTGTCCTTGTGCTGGAGGTACTGTCCCGGGATCTCAACCTCGTCAAACTTCTGGTATCGGAATTCGCTGAGATGCGGGGAGAATGCCTCCAGCGGCGCGTGGCAGACACGGCGGTCCAGCTTCTCCTCAAACTTTGTTCGCCAGCGTCGCAGCTTGTGGATGTACTCGTACATTGTCGGCTTCACCTCCACAAAGTCCGCCTCGAATGACTTTTTGATGTGGTTCGGCAGGATCGTCTCAGCAAATCTAGTGATGTTCGTCTCCGTTGCCGCGGGAAGCTTCACGCTCTTTGCAAATGAGGCTGGCGTGCGGCTGACGTACGTGAGAGCGTCGTTGAGGAGCGCGACGATCAGGCGGTATGCATCTTCGTCCGGAGGGCATTTGAAGTGCTTCTGGATCTGGTCCACCATGGTCTCCATCGAAAGAGCGAGCAGGGGGAAAGCCGTCTTGAGCACCGACATGATTTCTTCCGTCAGTTCCCAGGGGGGTCTCTTCTGGCTCTGCCCAGATTGTTGGTCCTGGCCCTGGCCATTTGGAGCTGGCGTCAGTGCTGCCGAGGTCGTTAGCACCGGCGTGGCATACGACGCTGCGTTGGCTTCGCTCCCCTCGGTCTTGACTTGAGTGGCGTCGCTCCCGTTGGCAGTGCCTGGTCGTGAAGCACCTCCCTCAGGCTTGGGGGCCTCCTGCTTGGTTTGCAGTGGCGACGCACTGGGCTTGCCGCTCGAAGCTATCGACTGCGCACGCTGCTGTCGGGCTCGCTCCTTGGCCTCCTGGTTCTTCCGGATGAGGTGCATGTCTTCACGGTTCGTGCGGAGCTGGAAGTACAGCGCCTGAGGATACGACTTGGCGATGCTCAACAGGATCTGGTAGACACGCGGGGCTTCCTTGTGACCTAGTCCCGTGAGCAGCTGAGGAATGAACGTGATCCAGTACCATACTGGTGTCTCGCCCTTGAAGTCGTCGAAACCCATCGCGATCGTGCCCTTGGCATCGTCCAGGCTGAGCAACCAGAGGATTCTGGCCAGGAGCTTTCGAGACTTGGCGTTCTTGTAGCTGCCAGCAGCCTGCAGGTAAGAGGTGAGGGCCTGCCGAGCTGCATTCAGGTCCGAAGGATCTTCCTTAAATTTCCTGTCGTTGAAATAGCCCCATTCAGCCCAGGCCTTGGCTGCCCCAATGTCAAAGTAAAGCGCAGTGCCATAGGCGTGATCAGCCTCGTCCTTCTGATTGAGCTTCTCGAGAAACATGCCCTTGAGTGTATAGAATTCCGCCTTTTGTTGTTGGTTGAAGTAATTCAGGTTGGTGTTGTTGATGACGTCCAACCCGCTGGACAACTCGTCAGGATTCTCGTAGTGGCACTTGGCTTGCTCTCGAAGCTTGAGGAAAGCTTCTTGAATCTCGATATTAGGCAAGGTGTAAATTCGGCTTAGCTGGCTGATGCAGACTTCTGGAAGGCTGTGCTTACGAGCCACATGGGCAAATCTGTTGATGATCCAAGCCGTCTCGTGATACCCACGGTAGGCGAAGGAATTGGCGCCTCCCGCATTCTGCTGGTTCTGAGGGGGAAGCAGCTGCAGGTACGTCTGGTTGATCATGCTGAAGATGTGTTGTCTCCAGGTGACTAGGTCCTGCCAGGCGGTGATATCGTCCCAGACATTCGGCAGCCTGTCACGCCATGCGCCCAGGAGAAGCTTGAGCTCGCCAGACTTGACGTCGAGGTTGGATGAATACGTGTTTGCCAGGCTCTGGCAGATGACGCTCGCATCGTGCAGCTCCACAAGCTGTTGGAAGTTCTGCAGCAGAGGGCTGTGTGCATTGGTCAGCCTCTCTGGAAGCTGATGCCATTTCCGTATGGACAATTGGATCGCCTCGTCGCAGACACGAGCAAAGTCGACACCAGTCTCTTGCTGGTTGTGGAACTTGAGCAGGGACATGAACGCCTGGAAGAACGCTCTGCGAGGTGTCGGTGCGTCCATGACGCCCTTTATCACGTTGTCAAGTGCTTCTCGGTGCTGGGCATCCTGCCACATGTCCGTGTTTCGCCAAGCACATTCAAGAAGCAGGTCTTGGAAGTTCTCGTGCTTGGCAAAGTCTTGCAGGATCTCCCACTGCTGCAACTTCTGAGCGCACAAGACCCAATGGTCCTCCCAGAGCATGTACTCGGCCTGCGAAAAGGGTATGACGCCAGTCCTTGCCTTAATTTGGGCTGTCTCGTACAACTTTTGGGCCTTATCCCACATGCCGTTCTGTTCGTACGAGAGACCAGCGTTAGTCTCGACGAACTGACAGCGCCGACGCCATGTCCCATAGAAAAGGTCGTCTTCTTGCAGTGACGCGTACAGCTCAACGAGTGCGTCCAGGTTGCTCTCACGAACAGTGGCCGATTCAATCTCTGGCCTGATGGCCGCGTTTTCGAGCTGCACCAGTGCCGTGTACCAGGCGTCATACGTCTTAGCCTCAAACTTCAAGACGTGTGGGGGCAGCTTGCACTCAGGCCAAGTCTTCGCGGCTCCCTCAACAAGTGACTGGACGACGTTTGGCCGCTTATCGATCTGGCGGCTGTGATAGTCTTTTGTCAACAACGCTACCATGCCTCGCTCGAGGTCCGGTCGCTCGTCGCGGGCAGTCGCAGACCAGTAGAGCGGGAAGATGGTCACCCAGAGTTGATGAGCCAGCTGGGTATCGACATGCTGCAGCTGCACCAGGGGTTCGATGATGTCTCGGACCTTGACCTCGCCAAGCTCAGCGATGAACCGACGATGGCTCGCCATGAAGGACTCGAATTTGTCGTCGGGCATCATGTTTGGTTCCCTCGAGTCTTTGTCCTTTGGATAGACCGTGGCCAGCTGTGAGGCAGGCATGACTTTGAAGTCGCTTGAATGAAGCTGAACGTTTGTGCTCACTTCCACGGCACCCAAGAGGAGTTGAGAGGCCTGAGCAAGACAGTACGAGTCGGCGAGCGTGTCCCAGTTTTGCGAAGTCAGGACATAGGAAAGACGGACGCTGGCAGTCTTAGAAAGGCTCTTGTCGAAGATGGCCATGAATCGATTGCGCATCTCCACATCCGCAGCCCTAGTGCCGATGAGAAACGCATGCTCCATTCGCACCGTCAATTCGGTCCGCGTGATCTTGGGGTCTTCGTAGATCCTGATCACGAGCTCTAAGAACTTGGAGAGCATCGTCGGGTCCGCCCTGTGCTCAAATGACAGCATCTTATGAAGCACAGCCGTCTTTTCCTTAAGAGTAGGCCACGTTCCTTCGGACCGGAACACCCAGCCTTCGACCATGCTGAGTATTTCAGTGCAGAGCTCGATATGCATCGACTTCTCCACCAGAGTCGCAAGCACGCTGAGGAATGGTCGCCTGTTGTCCCCGAGATGCTCCATGCGCAATGCCACTGTTTGGATCTCCTTGATCATCAGTTTGGTCTGAATCTCCAAGTCGTAAGCAGACATTTCTCCGGGTGTCGGGTTGCCATCCTGGGCACGGTTGTTAGCGCCTGCAGCCTGGGTGGCAACTGCGTTGTAGTGCTGCACATGCTCCCGTGCGTGCTTGCTTTGCAGGGCTTTCATCAGAGACGGGATGTGCTGGTCAATGACTGCCGGCTTGCGATTCCCCAGCGACCAAAGAAGGTTGACACCAGAGACGTAGGCAGTGTTGTTCATGGCCTCGGTCGCCGCCTGCGATAAATACGAAATTATCTCCGACGTCTGAACCTCCGCTTCACCCTCTGCGTCTGCGTCTTCCATTGGAGCATCTTCTGGCACAGCGTCGAGAACGCGCTTGACGATAGCCTTCAACTCCCGATCGTCGTCGTACTTCCTATCGGCAAGATGCAGACAATCCTGAATCTCGGGATTCTCGCACTTTAGGCACTTTTCCAAGACCTTCTGAACCGCAGCGTAATGCTTCTGCACCCACTCGTCAGACTTGAAGTTGAGAACAATTCGCACAACCTGCAGCGTATTGATGATGTTGGTGAGGAACCTCTCGTCAAACTTCTCCTTGTCCGTCGGGTCAGCGCTGAGGATGGCTTGCGTCTTGTCGCTTCCGAGAATGACATCGGTGACGTTGGGGAACAGATCAAGCTCAAGATCGCCCCAGTACTGAGGCTGCACCAGGTTGTACAGCAGGCTCATGGCTATCTTGCAGAGCTCAATGTTTGGTGGCGGCTGGGGGACGGAAGTAGTGTTGGTGTCACGAGGCTTTGCCGACGGGAGCTGGTATCGTTCATTGAGCTGCGCGATGAATTCCACCAGATACTTGACCATCTTTTGCCGGAATATCTGGGGGATCTGATAGTCGTTGCGCTCCCCTGGGGCAGTCTGCCTTAAAGCAGGTGGTGAGGACATGGGCTGATCAGCATCCAGCTTGCGCTTTCTCGAGTTTGGCGACAGGGACAGCTCTCGTGCTGTCAGGGTTGGCGAGTTCTTGCCCTCAACTCGCCACTGCTCCCATGTCCAGATAAGCCACATCATGTTCAACGCGAGCTTCTTGCTTTCATGAGAAGGGTTTGGTGGAGCCGCAACCTTCCTCAGGGATGTTATGAGCAAGGTGGCGTACTTGTCTCGTGCGTCGAAAAACAACTCTGGATGCCTGACCAAGAAGTGGAAAATACTAGTCATTTGCTGCACGTTCTGGCCCTCGTCCGCAAGAATACGTCGTGGCGCAACGGCCCAGGGCACATTACGCTCGTTGGGGCCACTTCCACACCGCTTGGGCAGCACGGGCGCGATGAGTTCCAGGGCCTGTGTCACCAACGCACGCCCCTCGTTCTGGTTCGTCTTGAGCAAGGAAAGGTAGACCTGGCTGACTATCTTGGGTGGCGTCTCGTAGTGTGCGATGAAGTATCCAATCACCACGTATGCCGCATGCTTATTGATGACATCGTCGAGGCGGATAAAGGTCCAGCCGAACTTGATGATATCCTTGCGGGCTTCTTGGAGCGTGGTGTGGTAGTATTTGACGAGCATTGCAGAGAGTTGGAGAACCTCGAATCTGGTGTGGTCGATGCCAGGATGTGCTTGGTCATCGGGGGCCATCTCAGGATGGACTTTCCAGATCTTGGAACTGACAGCATCAATCACAGACTTATCCATGAGTCGCTGCGCCCTGCTTGGCTCCGGATGGTTCCAGTGTCGCATAACGTCCATTGCCACGATGGGGTTGACAATGTAGTGCAACAGGAAGTACTTGGTCTTGTTCGACGCAACCTTTCCCGAATAGGTGTCCAGGCATCGCAAGAAAGTTGTCTTCCAAAAGTCCATGGATTCGCTGCTGATGATCTTGCTGTATATGAACGAGAACAACGACTGTGTAGAGCGAAGCTCATCACTTGTCACGGACTCGATCAGGTTGAACAGAGCATCCAGGTCCTTCGGGTTTCTGTCGAGTGACTTGACCAGAACATTCATCAACTGTTCCGCGGCCTGGTACGCAGGCAGGCGAAGGTTGGCTGGAAGAGTGTAACTTCGGAGGTGATTCTCCAGGTCTTTGCCGATAGTCTTGAGCCACGAAAGGTTCTCCTTTTTGTCCATCCAGCCACTAGTACTCGTCGAGTGGCTAATCGAGTCGAGAATATGGATGGTGTTGACAACGGCAATGAACTTCTTCTCCTTGTTCGGGGCCATCACTTCATTGCACTTGCCTCTCAGGCCCTCAATGTTCTCAGCGGCAACCTCTCTGAGAGCTGTGCTGTCTGGGTGACGCAGGACTTGAGCCAATAGCCGTCCGTATTTCAGGTCGTCCAGTTTCGCAAGCAAGTATGCCCAGATCTCCTTGGGGTACCGGTTCAGGTACAGGTACATTGGGGCGCGGAATGGGGATTGAATGGTCCTCCTAAGCTTATCCTCAAGCCCAAGAAAGCAGTCGATGAGACGTTCCTTGAAGGCCTCCGCCGGGGCCGGGAGAAGATGGAAGATGTTGAGGATAGCCGCGATGACCTTCATCTGAGGGTGTTGCTCGAAGAAGGTAAACGAGATTTGTTGCCACGCGCTGGGCTCCACGATAGACTCTATCTGGTCAAGCAATCGAGCCCCTATCTCGACCTTAAAGTAGCTAGTGAGCAGCTTGAGAAGTCTCGACAAGTTGTCCAAGCCATGCGTGCTCAGCCTCTTTGGATCTGAGAGGCTTTGCAGCACGGGGCGGAGACCGCCCTGCAGCAAGTCCTTTGGCAGCCGCCTATCCACCGCGAGGACCGACTTCAAGGCATCGTTAGCCGCAGCAATGGTCGGCTTAGACTCCGAATATAGACACTTGAAGAACACCGACAAAATCTTGCCCTTTGTGGGAATGTTGGCGAATTCGTCAAATGTCATCGCCGTGCTGAGCAGCTTGATGCACGAAACTCTCAAGTTGACAATGTGCTCGTGTGTCCGGAACTCCGCCGGCTTGTTGGCGAGTGACTCGTCGTTTGCATCTGCCAGAGCCAACGACTCCATAAGCAAGCGGTTCAGGTTGTCATCAAACTTGACCCAGTCGTTCTTGAGGCCCATGTGATACGTCATGGCATTGATGTATCCGATCTGGATGCTGAATGGCAGCGCACGCAGAGGTTTGGAGTAAATGGGTTGCAAAAATCTCTCCTTGTAGGGATCGAGGAGCTCCCAAACCTCGCATCCTGCAGCCTTGGCCACAAGCTCGAGCGCTTGCCGAGCCGTCTCTCGGACAAACCTGTTCATGTGAGAAAGCTCATTATTGAATTGCATGCAGATCTGAGCGAGGCGAGGCTGCTTGACCGGAGGCTGGCCCGGTGGTTGCGTGATGGGCAGTGCATCCTCCTTCTTGATGTTCTTCGTGATGCGTTTCAATAATACCTCCAGGCTCGTCTGTGCCAGACACCTAGTCTTTTCCGGTAAATCCTGAGGCATATCCTTGATCACGTACATCAGGGCACGGATGAACTCGGTTTGCTTGTATGCTACCCAGGCATCGCCAAAGTCGAGCTCAGTAAGCAGAAAGTTGATACCCAGGGCGCCGCCAGTCTTGGTGAACCACTCTTCTTCGTAACAGCTGTGACAAAATGTGCTGCTGAGATGACTGAAGAGTGGAAGACGGCCAACGTTGTTCTCCGAGCCTAAAATGATGGCCGCGCACTTGTAGAGCTCCTGAATCGCCCGTTTCGCTGCCTCCCGCACATCAGGATGGTCTGATGCAAGAGACTCAACAATTGCGTCCGACAAGATTCTCGTGTCGATGTGCAGGGGGCCCTCGCCAGCCTTTGGATCGAAGGGGCTGAAGTTGCGCTTGAGATCGACCAGAGACCGACCAACTTCGATCAGAGCCAAGTGCCGGCAGATGTCGAGGAGGAACACATCCGCATCATCTTTGAACTCCGGCATTGACTCGGCGAACATGACTGCCTTGAGCAATGTCTTGGTTATCTTGTCCTGCTCGTCCTTCTTGGGAATGGACTTTTCGCGGGTGGAGACTTCAAACGGCGCGAAGTTGATGTCCATCTTCCGCGTCAGCAGATCTTGGGCTTGCAGACGCACAACCCTCGGCAGGTCGTCGGGAAGCTGATCGTATCCGATTCGCAGCCTGAGCTGCGACTTGACCAGATGGAGAGCCTGCTTCTTGTAGTACTCATCGTACTGGCGAGTCAGGTTGTTCTTGCCCAGCTTTGGCACCTCCATGAGCTTTTGAATGGCGAAATCAATACCCAAGTCTGCCGGAAACGCACGGTCCTTCTTGGATCCAATGAGTCGCATGTCGAAGCTGGATGAGTCGTCCGCGTAGTCTGTGTAAGTGAGAGGCACGGCGCCAGTCATGAACTTACGATTCCGGCCGCCAAGCTTTCCAAGAATTCTCATGGTCGTGTGAGCGTGGAAGTGGCTGTAAGGGTGCGGTTTGAGATGATTGAACAGCGCAGTCATGAGTTCGTCAATCACCGGTGCCATGATGGGATCCAGATAATCCGCAGTCAGGTTATCAACGCACAATTCCAGAGTTCGGAGCCCCTGGCCAACTAGTTCGGTTCCTGCTCGCAGTGCGACGACGAGAGGGCGCATCAAAAAGCTCAGATGTGGCAGCAGATGGCTAAGCCGCGCAGGCACAGTGAGGCACAGCTCGACGTACAGGTCCCGCTCAGAGGGCTTTCTGGCGGCCATGAGAAGGTTGTTCAGGACGTCCAGCAGCATCTCAAGTAGAGGCAGAATCTGCTTATAGAGCTGCTCAAACTTTCCGCCGCCAATGCTCCTGAACAGGGAACGCAGGAGGAGGAAGTAGTTCATGGGTTCCTCTGCCTTTGTTGATAACTCGATAGACTTGGTGACAATATTGACAACGTGCGGCAGAAGGACCTGTTCATTTTGCCCGGCAAAGAGAGTGACGGCCATAAAAGCCAGCTTAAAGAGTCGCAGAAGAATGGACGACTTCTTGACGTCTGCTGACCCCACCTGATCGATCCGTTCCATGAGAAACTGAAGAAGCATGCCGCAAAAGCTCGGCGAAGTCGCCTCACTGGCAAGGAAAAACTGGGGTATATGTAACAGCGCGGTGTGCTCAAAGATCATGTCGTACAGTCGTGGGATTTCTTGTTGGAAGACTTCGTGAAAGGTGGCGGGGTCGATACAGTGAAAGACGGTGGCGAACGTCTCCAAGAGGTCTTTTTCCTCTTTGCTGCTGGAGACCATGTAGAAGTTCGCCATGTATTCGACGGGGGACATGTACTGGGATTCCGAGGCAGGCTTTTCGATCTCGTAATACCTGAAGACGTATGCGCCCTCCCGAAACAACTTAATGATGACGTTGACCTCCTCCGCGGTGAAGCCGTACGATACATCCTGCCAGTGCGACGGCGCGTTCTGTGGATCGATCGGGGTGCCGATGTTGCACGTCCTCAGCTGGTAAAAGGTGTTCTTAAGCCCATTCATAAGGTTCCTGAACAGAAACTTATTGTCCACCACCGGATCGGCGCCTCTGTCGCGAGGGTTGGAAATCTTGATGGGGACCGCAGAGAAGATGTCCGTTTCGTCCCAGTCAGGATGATTCTCCTTGTCAGCGAGGTACGTTTCGGGTGTGCCCGCGTCTGCCTGTTGGTGATACTGCTTGGAGAGCTTGACAGCGTTCGGGTACTGGCGGTTCATAGCAGCAAACTTGTCGCCAATGGCATTTAGAATCATAATAAGATAATGCCTCGCATCCACCTTGTTTGGCAGTTTAGCAATGCATTCTGCCATGTTCAGAAGCAGCTTCGCGCTCATCGTCTGGAAGCTGGTCCCAGGGAAGTTGTCCTGTAGATTCCTCGTGTAGACCTCTACGGTCTTTCGAATCTGCTCTGGGCTCAACGAGTCTCGAACATGATGAATAAGGTCGGCGAGCATACTGTATGCCAAGGGTCGCATAGTCTCATATACTGTCAAACCGTCGCCAGTTAGAGTTCGTTCATCCAACAGTTCGTCGATCTTTGGCAGGAAGATTTTCCGAAAATTGTAGTTAATAATGTGACGGATGGCAATGAGCAGCTCCTTCCTGGTTCCAGACTTCTCGCGGGGGCAGTCTTTCAGCAGTCGAACGACGACTTCCGGCAGAGTCTGCAAGAAGTCTTGGAGTTGTGAAGAGTACTGGCGCAAAAGGTAGGCGAGGAAGCTCATGGTTTTCACCTGAGCCGTGATGAACTCGCCAAACGCCGCTCTGTTCTTAACAGCAGGGCTCACGCCGGTGTGGATCTGACCCTTTGCCGCAGCATCGGCATGGGCTTGCCTCTGGGCACTCGCCTGCAACAACAGGACGCCCTTGATCAAGGGAACGAAGGCCTTGACATTCTGCGACACGGTGTTTCGGTACATCTGAAAAATGGAGACAACGATAATCGGGCACTCGGAAAGAACCTTGAACGACTGCATCCCCTTCAGGAGGGGACGGTTCTGTTGCTGCGGGTCTGCTCCGAGGTCTGATACAGAGGCCACTGGCGATCCAGGTCGGGGAGATTGAAAATTCGTCTGCGAGCTCCCGGGTGTCGACGGGGCACAGGTTTGCGAGGCCGTTGCCGATGGTGCATTGTCCAACTGCTCCCGGACAACCTTTTCCATCTGTTCGAAGAGTTCCTGAATCAGGGAGAGAAACTGTTGTACCTTTCCCTGCAGGACCTTGTGTTGGTGGCGCATAATGTCCGAGGTGATCTTGACGCACAGAGTCGCATTGTCTTCGTTGTCCGTTCGCACAAGCTGCATCAGCAAGTCACACATCTCTTCGGCGTAGGGCTCGAACGGCTCGGGGGGGGCAGGCGCGGTCGGCAGCCGATGAAGGACTTCCAAAGTGCAGTGCCGGAGTTTCTGGCGCCTGTGTTAGCAGCATGACCCGGCTTGTGTTTGTGCTTTGCGTTTTGAACCTACCTGCTCCGGAGAGTTGCTTTGAAAGATACATGGTCCACGTAAGATGTTAATGAAGATGGGCATCAAGCGTTTCAGAAATGGCGTGTATATGGGCCCGCTCGTGTAATGATCCAGGCTGTCGCGCAAGGTGGTCGCAGCTTCTAGCTTGAGTCTCGCATCTATGCGTCCACGATATSAGCCGAGTTGTTCCAGGCATGATGGCATGCGACACCACATGGCGGCGCAGGCACCATCGCGAGGGAGAACGTACCTAGATCTGCGGTGCTGAGACGTCTTACGACGTCGTCAATAGTGGTGCCCGACATGCCTGCATCATCAGCGTCCACAAGACGCAACCATTCCTTCCATTCGAGGGAGGTATGGCCTCGTCCTGCTCAGACCTTGACGGTGCCGGATGTCGAGGCGGGCGGATCGCGAGGCTGTCGCGAGAAGTGGTATGCGACGGGAAGGAAGGTGGGCGAATGCAGCACTTTATTATGTCGGAGGAAAATTGAGGCCGTCTCGTTCGGAAGGAGTCGTCTGCTACGTCAGGTTCGGGTTCGGAGTGCTTTGGTGCTGACGATCCGCGTTGCTCGGTGCCTGCAGCGCTGGATCTGGCATGAGGGCGCTCGCGTTGAAAATTACAAGAGCTCGAATCTGGGAGCCGTGGTCACCAATTCCAATGGCGCTAGGCGGTGCAACAACTAAGTTCCGGCACTAAAGGTCTGCACACCTGGGCGTGAGCGTAGGAGCTTAGGTCCCGATAAGATCCATGGCACCTGTCGGTACCACCTCCGACGAGTCCCGGGCACCACTGGATGTTTTCTCGGATTGCGTGTGTGCTGTTCCCGCGTCTTTTGTTTCGGCATAGATACTCTTTGTTTACGTGGCTGCGATCCAAAGGTTCGGCCCAAAGGCCTTCCACCACCAGCCCCACCGTCTCCAATTCGGAGGGGAAGCCGCCCAACTTGCTTGGTGATCTCGTTACATAAAGCTGCCCCCTCCGAGGTTTGACCTTGCTACATTAAGAACTTTACTCACTCACGACCTCAAACGAAGCGTGTCAGCCAATACGCAAGCGGCCCTCCTTTTTTTTTCCCGTGGGCTTCCTTTGCCGAGCTCCGCGTCAAGTGTCAACTCTGACTGCTCCCGGATGCTCTGCCGCCTAAGTTGGATCTTCGGGAACAGAGCAGCAAGATGAGCGGAGAGCATACGGCTTTCTTTTATGGTAGGTTTACAGTCCATGTCATGTTTCTAGGTTACGCGAACGGCAATACTAACGCGCGCAGGCACTCTGGTAAAATATGAACAACTTGCGGCATTCTGCATCCTGGTGCTTAGTGCTGACAGCAAGATAGATGGCCCCAGAGGTCTTCTTCAGTGTGTGCTACGGGAATAAGCTCCCTCCCAAGGCCATCCGCGATCTCCATACGTTCACTCCCGCGATTCTAAACGACCATTGCCGCCATCGCGTTCAGTATGCCGACTACCCTGCCGTGATACCCGAGCAGGGGCGCAGCGTGCGCGGTGTGTATGTGACTGGCCTGACGGATGCCAACGTGAAGAAGCTGGACTACTTCGAGGGGTCGGAGTATGAGCGTGTAGAGGCCAAGGTCTATGTTCTGCAGGAAAAGGATGGCAAGGAGGTCGTGGGCGAGGTCAAAGACACGTCGGTATACATTTTCCTCGTCCCGAAGAATCTAGAAAAGCGTGAGTGGGACTATGAGGAGTTTCGGAGGAATAAGATGCAGATGTGGACGCGAGGAGAGTGGGCACTCGGCGACGGTGAGTCTGTTCCTAGTTGTCGCCGACCGTGGTACGTCTGCTAACTCGTAAGTGTGATGGGGCGGCGACATCATGAACGCCGCTGTTTGAAGGCTCCTCCGCCTTTGAGCGCCAGCGTCGCTCTGACAGAGGGTCAGTTTCAATGGCCACAGGATGTCATGGCCCTCTGGCAGGCCTCTTTTAGACATGGCGGTCAGCAACACCGAAAGGGTTGCAGTGGTCGGGTGGTTGGGTGGTGATGGATCGTAGATGGGAGGGAGAACTAGAGAAGGTCTCGCGGAGGCTGACGGGCAAAGGTTGAATAGAAGCTGTCGCTAGGCTGACCGAGCGCCGAGCTCCCCTGCCTGGTCCTGAGTGGTTGAAGAGAGGTGATATTGAGGAGCTTGTGGACTGGCGCGTCGATTAGGCCAGTTTGCCAAGATCCGTAAGAACCTGTTCGACGCCGGCAATGACTTGTCACAACGCAGACTCTGTCATGTTGGTTCCTGGTTCATGGCGAGTCCGTAGAAGTTTGCTTTGCCAGAAAAAATGAACAGTTGGGGCAATCAAAGTGAAATTGAAGCTAACGGCTGGTGGTAACACCGCATACCTTGTTTGTATATTCCCTTGCTACACTCGCCAATATCACGCCACATACTACCTTATGAACCGGTCCTATATGTGCTTTAGGTCCGCCAAGTGAGACATTTTGCCTGTCAAACCTGGAAATTGTAGCGGGGGAGTCGGGTCGTTGGGATCTCGGCCGGGAGGCCATCGTCAAGGAGCAGTGGAGCAGGCGTACAGAACAGCAGTCGGCTGTCACTTTTCATCGAGCAGCCAAGTGAGGGAGGCGCATTGCAGGTGGTTCGACGGGAGGATCATTTATGGTATCGGCACATCATGCCTAGATAGGCAGCGCACCTCCGTTTCGACCGGAATCTCTGACGCCAAGCTCGGACGACTAAGGAAGCGGGAGGAGTGTTAGTCAAGGCGGCGATGATGCCAGCCCAGGGTGAGTGCAGGGTGCGCCCGGTAGGCATTCCTGCAAAGCGCAGCCAGACCCTCTTCATATTCTGGTAGTAGTATTGCAGCCGCCCAGCTCCTGGAAATCATTACTCGTAGAGTGGTCCTTACAGGCACTTGTATTGCACAAAAGCAGGGCAGAGAGATGAGACCCTGGTCCTGGACTTCGGGTCGGCCATCAGTGTATGAGTACTCGTAGGAGTTGAATAGAGTCTCGAGAAGCGCTTGCACGTGCCGCTTGCCCGCACATGCGGGTTCGTCGTTCATTTAGCGCCGACGTTTGCGAGGCGTGGACGAGTTATGAAGCAGAGACGGCATGTTTCGCCGTTGTGTGCGCTACGCCACGGCGCCTTGGAGATGCTGGCTATTGGGGGATCTAGTCATGCGCACACGGATCTATGCGACGATGGACAAACGAGTATTGCTGGGCATCTACTTCGTACGCCGGCCAATCTGCGGAGTTTACCGACGAATTTAGAGACGACACGAGGCAAACCCTGGCGGTCGCCTCAAGCGGTCGCGTAAGGGCAATCGTGGGCTGGGCCAGGAGTGGATGGGTTCTGCCAGGGTCCAGCGTCAAAAACACTCCGTCGGGACTGTTGGCGTTGGCTTGTCGTACGGAGTACTCACTAAGTGGGTTGTTGGTTTGCTGCTTTACGGACACGATAGCTTCACTTTTCAGACCCGTCGTCTGACCGCTTCATGTCCCCACGGTATGTGCCCGCGCGCACACGGCTGCTCTTCCCGCGGGAATAGAGACGACGAACTGACAAGATCCGTGAGGGGCCGTTGCCACGACCAGCCATCCCTCAGAATGACCCTCAAGCTCCCGCTCTCGCTCTCGCTCTCGCTCTCCCCCGCCCTTCGCGAGCTGAGAAAGCAACAAAGTGGCGGCGTGCCCAGAAAGAACCGTCAACGACCAAATGCTCACTTGAAACTTGGCCCTGTTTCACCAGGGCCTGGCGAGTCCCCACCGCTCGCGATGCAGGCCCCGCTCTCAAAACTGCCAGAACGGAACGTCCGACGACTGCGACTGGCGGGCTGGGCGAGCCTGAAGCCCAAGCTGGTACTCCGTTGCCCTGGGCCTTCGACGGCCGCGCCGCAGAACTGCATGCGGTCCTAGATCTCGTGCGAGGGCGATCCCCCTAGACGAGAGCCCACGGGAACTGGACAGAAACACCGAGGCCGCGACACTGTCTCGCTTGCGATCAAGACGGGCAGTTGCACAGCCACAACTGCAAACAACGCATACAATGCCATGCATGGCGGCTGACACGACGACGCAAATATGCTGGTGACAGAGGCTGTCTTCCACCTCGCAGCCGTGTCTCGCCGAGAACAAGCAACCTCTGCATGTCGTCAAACACGCGGAGGATTCCCTGAAATGCTGGTGGCTCTTGCCAGCCCGCAATCCCACCGCATTCCAGACGGTAGAGGGCCGCACTGCATGACGGACAGGGCCAAGGCTTCCCGTCCGGTCAACCCCCTGAACCTCGTCAGCGCGGCGCGTGCACGACGATATGGGTGGCTCTCGAGGCGTGCCATGCATACGGAGCACAGGGATTGGCAGGTGTTTTGTCGGTCGAGACCCGAGAGCGTGCCAACCACACCAGGAATCTGGATGTTTGTCGGCCAACCCCTGGAATGCGCAGCCGTCAGCCAGAGTCCTCAGGCTCGGTAGTGGCTGGACGATGAGTGGATACGGCGGCCTGACTGGTGGCAACTAACATAACGGGTCGGTCGGGAGAGGCTGTGTCCAGGGCGTCGGCGCCGCCTGATTGGAGGCCACCATCGCCCTCGGGTAGCACGGACGCTGCGTGCGAGGACTCGTACGTATCAGCAAGGCGAAGAGCTTGGGGTTTGGGGCTTGGACAGCAGCGACGCGAACCCAAGCCATTCGCTTGTTGCTGGTCGAGTTTGCCGTCTCCGGGCGGCTTGCTGGCTGGCAGGCGACGGCAGCCGGCGCAACCGTTGAGCCGTGGGAGCGTCGACGTCGTTTCGCCCCGCCTCTCGATGCCTGCAGATCCAACACCTTGCAAGCTCGCACTCTCGGCTTCCCAGCCCCATCCCGGCATCTGGCCCGTGCCCGGCCCTGGCGAGAGGCAAGCAGCAACAAGGCGAACAAGGTTGCTCAGGGGCACGCCGCGGCCGTGGCAGACGCACGCCACTCTGGGGTTCATCGGGCGCCTCTCCACCTCTCGCACGACTGCCCTGCTGGGCCGCTGGCTAGTCGCGACTTTTGCGGCTCTGAAACCAACTTCCTGGCCTATCATATTCCGTCGTCAGCCCTCCCTTCGGCATCGTGGAACCCCTGGCTGGTCCACCACGCGTCGAAACGTCGAGGACTCAGCTGCATGCTTGGCATATACTGGTCGGGCCCCGAGTCCGTTTGTCTTTCCTGTGGCGATGGCATGAATGAGTCCATCCGCGGGCGGTAAGGCGCTCCCCTCCCCCCCCCGGCTCGGCCCCGATGCCCTGGCTCCCATCCAATGACTCCGAATCCATCATCTGTTTCTGGAGCCCTGGCCTTGTCGACGCGCCTCTCTTTCCTTGTTCAGTCCTAGCCTCCGTGGGATGTTTCCAGACGGCCTCTGGTGGCCATCCCTTTGACTGCGGAGGAGGAGCAAGCAGGTCACGATACCCACTTTCCTTGTGACAAAGTAGTACCTGTCGCGTGACGCGCAGTGTTAATGGAACGTTGTAGCGATTTGTACATGGCCCCTTTGCTCCTCCTCCGCAGTCAAAGGGATACCCAGGGACATTGGTATAAGACGCCCGCCCTCTCCCGGATCTTCATCTTGCCTCGTCCTCTCCAGACAGCATCAGTCTTCCCATCCTTTCCTTCTTCCCAAGGTGTCTTGTCGTCGAGACGACTTTCATTCCCTCAATTCTTTTCCGAGGCTAGACCTTGTTGATTCTTACAAACCTTTTCTTCTTTCCTGGCTCTGCAATCCGAGAGATCCCAAGTCTCGCGACACTTGTGTTCCACGGCTCGCGTGCACACCCGTTTGATCCGGCAGCTTTCACTTGTAAGTCTCCACGCCCAGCCGTTGCCTGCTTCGTAGCAAACGAAGAATTTGTGTCGCTCTCCATTCCTCCCTCACACGAGTGGCCGTCGATATCAGGAAAGCTCAGCTTTTGCCATGACATGTTTTGAACGGTGGTCACCACGGTGGACGAATATATTCATACCTTGGCAGATGTCGGATGTACTGACTTCCGTCCGCTGCAGGTTTTGTGCTATCATCCCAACTTCAGCGAACCTGGCGTTCGCCTTTCACCTTACTCGTCTCGACGACTCTTCGCAACTGAATAGACTTCAGAATCTTTCGTCTGGAACGCTTAGACGCTCAACATCGACAACGGCATCGATATCGAACGCTCCTCAAAATGTTCATCAAGACCCTCGTTCTCAGTGGCCTGGCCACCGTTGGCAGCGCCCACATCCTGATGAGCAACCCTGTCCCTTATGGTAAATCTAACCTGGACAACAGCCCCTTGAAGGGGACTGGCTCCGACTTCCCATGCAAGCAGCGTGACGGAGTATACGACCTACAAGGTGCGAGCAACGTTTACGGGCAAGGAAGCACCCAGCAGCTTGCTTTTGTTGGCACCGCAGTCCATGGCGGAGGATCTTGCCAGGTTTCTGTCACTACCGACCTCAAGCCCAACAAAAACTCTGTCTGGAAGGTTATCAAGTCTATCGAGGGCGGATGCCCTGCCAAGGGCCAGGAGGGCAACATGGGTGACAGCGCCAGCGCTGCGGTTCCGTTCAAGTACGACTTCACCATTCCCAAGGAGCTGGCCAGCGGCAACTACACTCTGGCCTGGACTTGGTTCAACAAGATCGGAAACCGAGAGATGTACATGAACTGCGCCCCCTTGACTGTGACCGGCTCTGGGGGATCAAGCGGCTTCATGAGCTCTCTGCCCGACATGTTTGTTGCCAACGTGGGCAACGACTGTGAGACTTCTGCGACAAAGGATGTTGTGTTCCCAAACCCAGGCAAAGACTTGGACCAGTTCGGTGGAGCCACGGCTTCGGCCGCACTCCAGACGCCTGATGGTCAGGGATGCCAGAAGCCGACTGGCGGTAACGGCGGCGGTAACGGCGGCGGTTCTTCTCCTACAGCTGGCCAACCTTCGCCCACAGCTCCCGCTCCCACCTCGCAGCTCACCAATGCCCCGGTTGCTTCCAACCCCCCTACGTCGACGAAGACGGTCGCCGGTGGTGTCTTCATCACGGCGCCTTCCGAGCAGCCCGCCGCCACATCCGCCGCTCCCAGTGCCGTTCCGGTCCCATCTGGCACGAACCTCCCTCAGCCTGCTGCACCTTCTTCTGCCGCTCCCAGCCCTGCTCCCAGCTCTGGAAATGGCGGTAGCAATCCCTCTGGTGGCTTTGCTGCTGGCACTCCTTGCACCTCCGAGGGTTCGTGGAACTGCGTCGGCGGAGCTTCTTTCCAGCGCTGCGCTAGTGGCAACTGGTCTCCCGTCCAGGGTATGCCAGCTGGTGTCACTTGCACTCCGGGCGAGTCCGCTATAATCCAGATGAACAGCAGGAACGCTAGGCGGGCCATGCGCCGTGCTTTCCGATTCGCTTCCTAAGAAGGCGATGACAATGAGTGGGACCTGCTATCACGTCAACTCTTGGAGGAGTACTACAGCATTAGGCCCTTCTTGGATGTGGCAAGTTCGTGGAGGGCTGCTGTCCGTCCGATATTACCAACACGGTGATTGTTGATGAACAATTCGATTGTATATCTTGGGTTAGTTTTGGTTTCTTGGGTGGCAATTTAGGGACACAGGCATTGCATTCACAACTACTTGGGAGATGAAATCTCACGCCAACATTCATTCACATTGTTTATTGGCTCGTGTGCCCTTTGTGTGTATCAAAAACGATTCTAGTATCCAAGGCCATATCCAAAGGCAGCTTGTTCAAGCCTCCGAATAGCTTACAACGAGAACGTTATCTCATWACCAAGACCCGGCTTGCAAGTTAGTCATCTTGCGCCTTGACAGCCACGTCGGAAAACGACCCAAAACTGTTCGCTCTCCACTCAAAGATGACGAAGGGATAGGCACCACATAAGGGTCTAGCTCAATGCCGATGTGCGATTTATTGTCGACTCCCACGTATCGCCCGAAACTGTAGGTGCGGCTCTGTAGTCCCAGGTCGCGTCGGTTCGACCTGGTCACTGCGCGACTGGGGGCAACATATGCGAGGATCGATCCGACGCTTGTGGGCATGCGCGGAAGGACGAAAACGTTTGCTCGGGTGTAGAAGATGGTTGTGACAATGACGTTTAGTGACAAGACTGATAAGGTGATTATCAACGCGGTCTTGTCCAAGAAGATTCTCGTTTCCTGGACGTGGCTCGTTCCCGTGATGGACTCGCTCGGGTTGCCTTTTGCGAATAACCTGGCCCGACCTAGGCCGATTAATATGGCAAACGTCCGACGATATACATCCTCGATAGCGGGAATCAGCTTCGTTGGGTCGGGGGGCGGTTTCGCCGGGTCGAGCTGATCTCTTGACTCGATCAAAACTGTGACCAGGTAGTTTAGCCAGTCTCGTGCGATAGTGTCGTTGTGCCAAAAGAATCGAGGCTGCTCCAAAAGACCACTGGCATATGACGTTAACATCTCCCCGATATGGACATCGTCTGCGTACCCTCGGGTCGTCTCAATTTTGCTTGTTCTGTTGTAGGAAATCACATTTCCCGATGCACCAACAGTGACATCGAACATGGCCGTTTCAAAAAGGGGCTTGCATATCACGAAGCTTGCCTGGACGCTTTCGTTCAACGCCTTCCGCCCGTCGGGGGTTCTGCCCCATCCGAGCACATAGAGATTCGGACAATGGTCGCCTGCCTCCGAATCCACTGGCTTGATATACTCGATTGCCGATCTCCCAAGATACTGTTTCATTGCAAAGTACGCCTGTCGCATCGCCGCACCAGCGTTGATGATGACGTCGGGGCACGATGTTGAATTGGCTCTCTTTTGAACTGGGGCTATCGGTCCGCCAACAGGCACGGGACGAGCAGGAACAGGCCGACAGTTTGCGTTTGCGCCAAATCCCCGAGTCCGCAAAGTGTAAGTGTCCTCGTGGGAGCTCCTGTTTCTGGGGACAAAGTTGTAAGGCTGGAAAAAATACGCCGGCGATATCCAGGGTCCTAGTGGCGTTCCGCGCGTCATGTTTGCCATGGCGACGTGGAAATGTTCTTCGTAGGTGGCTATATTATACAAATGGTCCATGATGAATCCCGGGAACTCGGATACGGATTTGTTGGTCAATATGGGCGATAGAATTGGCTCCATGTGCTCATTGTATTCGGCAATTGTTTTGTCCTCGTTGAAAAGAGCACCCAGGCCAATGCCAAGGAGATTTGCCAGGAGAGCAGTGACGCAGATCAACACGAGCATGAAATGGCGAGCTTTCACAGCCCTCCAGACAGCCAGTTGCGGCGGAATTGCCGTGTATGTGCTGTTGATTGTTCTGGACGGTTGTGCCCTGCCAGCGCTGAGGTCCTGAAAAGGCTGCATGACACAAAGCAGCCTGTTAAGTAGGACCCAGAAAGGCTCAACGAGGGTGGCAAATGCAGTTGGGATGTAGTTCTCCAGGATTTGAAGGACTTCAAAATTTTGGGATGGCCTTGGCAGTCCTGCTGAGATCGTTAGCACAAACCAGTACATCACGCGAAGGAATAATCCGCCAAGTTACCCTTCTGTGCAATTTCCACTGACTTTAGCCAGGCGATCACAACAATTGAACTCAGTAATATGACCATGAAGGTGAAGCCCATCTTGCGAGTCAGGGCGAAAGGGCGGATGGGGTCATAGTAGCTCTCTTGCGTCTCCAGCTCTCGAGTTTCCTGCTGCGAGGCCGGCTCGGTGATGACCTCGATTTGCAAGTTGTCTTTGCCTTCGTCAGATCCGGCGCGGTACGAGAGCCTAAACATCTCATTTCGGAAAAGCTCCAAAAGTGACTTCTCGTTGGCGTTGTCAACTGTGCGGAACGCCTCCAAAGTCTCGGGGTTGTTGCGGAATATCTCGGACAACCTCGAAATAGAGTTTGGGTTCTCACGAAGCTTGGAGGGGGCCTTGTGACACAGCCAAAGCAGAAAGCATGTGAGAACGGTTGAGAGGACAAGGAGCCCCTCGACGACGGCTGAGAACACCTTGCTGACAACGATGCCGGACAGCGGAAAAGTTGAAGAAGCTGTGCGATTGGAGAAGGTGGTTTCGTTGACAAGCAAACGACTGATGGCGATTGAGAAGAGATATTGGTGGGCGCGATTGTAGGCGTTATCGAGGGTCATCGGATCCGAGTACTCGTCCATTGATAAGTTTTGCCCAGCGAGAGCATAGCCGGCCATAGTCGCAACCGGGAAACTTATATCATACCCGATCAGCCTCAGATGCTGATCGATGACTCTGGAAAATGGCGCGTCTCGAGTAGCAGCCTCTGCACCCCAATCCATCCCGTTCGTTATTACAAACTCGAAAGCGGTGGAGTTGAACTCAGATTCGGTCAACGGCCGACGTTCGGAGACTGCTTGCAACGCGCTCGTATCCGGTAGTAGGTCACGGGCACGGGCCGACGCCACGACTCGCTCTTTGTAGTAGTGGCTTTGGCAATAGCGGGCTGTGATGTTGAAGTCGGAGTACTTCATTACGTCGAAGTCTGGGCCACGTCGAGCCCAGATTGCGAGAAACTGGTGGATAGAATCGGGGGTCTCGGGGCAGTCTGGCCCACCTAGAAACAGATCTGAGTATGCGCTTGAGTAATAGCCCACATAGTCCATCGTGTAGTTTAAAACGCCACGAATAGTAATCGTGGCATTGCATCCTTGACCGTTTAGAAAGTAGTATTCGCTCGTTTGTGCCTTCCTCATCACCTCGGCCGGCCAACAAGTGATCTCCGTGGACAGTTTCGTGGTAGTGGCGGTCCAATTGGCTTCCGATGTCTTCGGAGCTGGATCTTTCGCAACGTAAAACGGAAGGAGGGCATAGTCGGGGGCCGTGAATGGGGGATAAGTCTGTCCAAGCCACCCAATGGCATACCCTGTGTTGAGAACCTCGGGCCCCAGGAGCGACGCCTGGTCAGCCACGGGGACTAGCTGGGATCTACTCAAAAGCGTAACTGCCTGTGTTCGAAAGACGGTGCCAGTTCCAAAAATTGAGCTCTGCAATGGCGTGATGAGCCACAAGATGAGCAGCATGGTCGTTCCGGACAGGAACACCGGCCAATGCCTGCCACATGTAAGTCAGCGACCACCCCAGTACCCAGTCGAGGGAACTAATACTTCTTCTTCGCCGACGTCCACGGCACAAACGCCACAAACTCACACGGATAATCCAAAAACAACGAATCCTCGCCCCTCGCGCCCCCGGGCTTCGACAGCTCGAACCACGGCTGCATGCGCTTGACGTCCAGGTCGACCCAGTTCCACAAGAGGCTGTACAGCGCGGCCGCGATGTTGGGCACGTACTTGTACGCAAACAACACCCACCGCGGCACGTCGTCGAGCGACGCCGATAGCGCCAGCCCGCCGTGCGCGCTGCTGCGCTGCGCGAGCGCCTCGATACCTGCTGCGATGAGCAGCGAGAGCGCGGCGAGGGAGGCGAGGATCGGGGAGGTGAGCGAGAGGGGCTTCCAGTCGTGGTCGATGCCTAGGCTTTGTTAGTAGGAAGTATAGCTTAGAAGGGAGGGTTACAAGGATTCACCCACCGTTGCCGTCGCGGAACCAGGATAGGCAGCATCGGGATGCTTGTCTAGGCTTGGCATTCTTTTCCTGGCTCTTTAGACTGACCTCCCGGAACTCGTACGTGATGCCGCCCGCGTTGGGACTCGCTTGCCGTTCCTCCATCGTATCGTCGTCGTGTGTCGTATCAATATGGCCGGGTCGATATGCCATCATCCTCATAAGACCAACATCCAAGGGACGGTATCCAAGAGAGAATATCCAAGAGACGTGGCGCGTGTATCGATAGAGCAACAGGGACAATCAGCCTGCCACGCAGCAGGAACCAGACAGCCCGCCACAGAGACAAGAAAGAGGACGCATATAAGAAAACGGGCACAAGAAAACCTCCCAGCGGGAGCACCAGTCTTTAAGCCCATCCTCATACGATGGCCCCGTGTCCAGCCTCCATCGCGAGCCAACACTTTACAACGCACCCGTCGTTAACAATCTTCCCCGTCCTGCTCACCTCTCCTCGTTAACGGCCCATCCTGTCTGCATGTTGGTTCCAAGCGGCCGTCTCCCTGAAACGCCGTCATGCTCTAAGCGCCGCGACACGTTACCCGGGACCACACCGCGGCCAATCCCGCCGCCTCGACGAGTTATCCACACGCACGGCCGCTTGCCGCGGGGCCGCGCTGCATGGAGATATTCCACCGAGACCTCCGCAAGGCGTAGCAGCGGGTGTTCGCATACGGCCGAACGAATTCACAGTAATTATGCCTCTTCAAACAAATGTGTTGATCAAGAAGCAAAGAATGAGCTGTGGCTGCGGGGGGGAAGCACGAGATTGGACGAAGATGAACGGAGTTGTCGGTAGCTCAAGCCTCAAGAGATGAAGATAAATCAGGAGCGCGTGTTAGCGCCGGCGGTTAATATTGTGGATCTCCCGTCCCGCGAACTGCCTTGCCACCAACCACAACCACAACCACAACCCATACTACCACGTCGCGTTGGTCGACTTGACCAACTTGACAACACAAAACGCCGGCCTCTCTGCACGCGAGCCATTCGGCGGCATCAAGCAGACCAGGCAGCCACTCAAGCACGCTTCAGCCACGCCAGGCAGACGATCAGTCATGTCAAAACCTTGCCAGCCCCTGTATTCTCAGCTAACAACAAGCCATGAACGGCATTGGATAATCGCTCTKGGCATAGTTCCAGACTGCCCCAAGGCAACAAGCCTCGAGACMCAAGTGTTTAATGTTACAGCCAAAAGAACAGATAAACTACAATGCCACCGCCCTGTTGCCCTCGCACATTACCACAGCGACCACGCCGAGGTAGACTGGCGTCATGTGCAGAAAGAGAATAGAAAGGAAGCCAGGAAGAAAGCACAATATGCTGGCTCTCGCACCACTGTGATACTGTCCAGCTGCCCTTCAGCCCCAAAAAGGACCAGGTTCCTTTGGCTGTCGCGACGCCTCCAACGCCCATGTGTGTGTATTGTACTATGTGTGTAAAGAGCCTCTTAGCAGCCCCTCGGCGAAGCGAGTGCTCGCAGAAATAAAGTCATGCCATCGTGGTGTATGTATTATATTCCGAGGTCTGGTGTTTCGAATTGCCCGCCGGCTCGACTCAGATCTCGATCGTCTTCATCGAATCGTCGGCAACGGCCGGCTGCTTGCCATTCATTTTACTCGAAGGCACTTCGTTCTCCTTGTCCTTGTCCTTGAGTTTGATCAGGTCCGACTCAGAGCGCCCCAGGGTCGAGATTCGGAGCGCATTCTTGCCGTCCTCGCTCGCTGGTGGCGTCTCCACCTCGACCAGCGTACTGGGCTCGATTTCGGCGCTGGGGATCTCGGGGATCGTGGACTCCTCCGTGACTCTACTCAGAGGAGGCGGCTTTCCGTATATCGGTCTCATGGGGCTCGTAAGGGGAGACGATCCGCTGAGTCGCTGCATGGACCTACCACGCACGTCTCCGTTTGCTTCCACGGGGCTCTGGTATGGCGAGGCAGACCGCGAGCCAAGGGGTGAGCTTGCCTTGGGCGGTGCCATCGACGCGCGCTTAGCCGCTCGGCGCCCGTACTTTTGGTCCATCCTCCACCGCAGGATGCTGAAGTAGGCCGGCTCAATGCGCGTCTCCTTAAAATCTCTCAGCTTGAGCTCGCCGTTGTCCTCATCCACATACCACTTCCCGCTGTTGAGGTCGTCAGCCACGAGCGCGAGGAAGGCAGCCCAGGAACGGGCCACGACGTATTTCGTGTCATAGTCTCGGCCGAACAGGATGATCTGACCCCATCGACCGCCGGGGCCCGGAGCTAGGTCCACCGCCAGGTTGTTGCCGCCCCAGTCGCGAACCAAGGGGATCCAGCCCACGTGAGCGTACGCCTTCTGGACGGCGTTGGCCGGGACCGAGTCCTGTCGGGACAAGAGGCTCTGTCGCCATTCGTCGGGGTTTCCGGCAGAGGATGAGGACGACGGCCGCTGCTTCGAGGATGACGCCTCACTGCTCCCTCCGAACGCCTTGGACGGTGTTGTGGGCTTGGCGTTGGCCGTGTCGAGCAAGAACTGATGGTTGACTCTCCTCCAGGTCTCCCATTCCTGGACAATCTCCTCGCAGTCCATCAACATGGAACCAAAGATGATGCCCGTGGGGATGCCTCCTCGCTCCTGGCCATCGTGGGCCATGAGGGACTCGCGCACGTCCTGCGGCAGGGAGCAATCCAGCTGGTGCTCCAGGTCGTTGAGGTCATTAGAGGTGGCACCCTCACCAAGTTGATCCCAGAGCTCGGGGTAGTTTTCTTCGGCCCAGGCATCTATCCTCTTCCACGAGTGGCGGACGGGCGGCGGCGGCGGCAGACCATCCTGGAAGGACTGCATTGGCACGTCACCGGGGCTCTGGACATCGAACCCATCGGCCTGCTTGGCGGACATGGATCGCATTCCAGGCGAGTACGGACCGTTGGTCGGGGTCCGCGTGCCGCTACCAGAGGGCGACGACGCGCGACCGGCGTCATCGAAGTACGGGGAGCTGACGTCCGCGCGGGAATCGGAGGCCGTGGCAACGCCAGTAAGAATGCTGTTCCTTCCGTTTTGTAAGGGGACATGGCGGCCCGTCCTGTGCGGCGAATCGAAGGAAGAATCTGCGACGTCGAGTTTAGCCTGTGTTCACGGGTCGACGGAGGGGAATCGGAGGAGGGAGCTCACGCCTATCATAGCTGGTCATGGTGTGCCACAACGAGCGGAGGGCGGAACCAAAGCTGCGGCGAGGAATTAGCGACCCAGTCATACTGGCGACACGGTCGGCATCACGGTAGGGAGGCGCCGCTCACCTCGAGTTCGCCATGGTCGCTGTAGAGGCAGGCTCCGGGCCAAGCTGGCGACAGGCAGTCGATGCGGATGTCGGACGCAGTGCAAAAGGGGGCGGCGTCGCGTCAACACACACGCAGGCTGGTCGACCCTGCAGTGGTGTCTGATGCGCAGCGCGGCAGAAGCAGGGGGGTCGCTTATCGCTGACAGAAAACTCGTCGGGTCGCGACGGGTCAGGGAGCGGCAGCAGGCAACGCTTTTCGAGGGCCTGGCGAGGGACAGAGGGACAGACAACCCGCAAACGACAACGTGACAACGAGTGCAAGTTCCAAAGCTGGAACGCGGGCTGCGGGCGGGTGGCGGTGGTGTTTGGCGGCCACCTATGGATGTTGTTGACCGCGGAGGGTTTGGGGTTTGTGTGGCGGGCGGATGATGGCCTGGAGTGTGGAGGAATTTGCAGTGGAGGTGCAACTCGCCGGCGGTCTCTGGTCCCCTATATTCTCGGACTCCTCCAGAGAAGCCAAAGGCAGCAAAACAAAATGCGGAGGGCGAGGAATTATAAGGCCGATTGTCCGTATGATACGGAGGCTAAGAGACGTGGAGAAGCAGAGTCGAGGATGAATGCGGATTGCTGACTTGGGGGAGATGCATGCAGAGTTKCAGAGTTGCAGAGTTGGAAGAAGACGAAGACGTGAAAGGTGTGTTGTTGGTGGCAGCAGATTGGACGGGGCGCTTGCTGGGCGTGATTAAGTCCTGAGCAGCGCGCCGAAATGGGCACGGGCAAGGGGGAGGGGCGAGCAGAAGCAGGAAATGGATGATGAGATGACCAAGCGTCTGCGCACAATACAAGGACAGCGAGGCAAGCAGGCCTCCATGGCAAGCACCCTTGATTCACGGATCCGTTGTAGCAGCCCAGCCCTGGAGGGCTCTAGCGACTGGGGCCGTTGGGGATATTATGACGGGCCCAGGTCCTTCATCGGCTGCGCTCTCGTGATTTCCTGCGTCCAGCACTCTGGCCCAGCCATCGCCGCAGACGCAGGTACGGCATCGGCAGCGCTGCGCCGACTCGACGCGTGGATGCCAAACACACACGCCAAGCCCGCACGGGATGAACAGCTAGGCAGCCAGCCAACAACAGCCTCAACTGCTTGCTTGTCTGAATAGGCAGCGAGCGAATCAGGGAGAAAAGGAGAAAAGGGGCGCACCCGGCACAGAGGCCATCTCGGGGCCTATTAGAGGATGACCTTGGCCCACCGCGCATCCCGCAGGCCCCGCCCAGGTACCCGCCTAAGACGCGCGCGAGAGCTGGGGGCTCCCCTGCTCCGCAGGGCCGTAGCAGGGATGTTACCCGGATGGGCGAGCGAGCGATTGCAGGAAAAACTCCAGATGATCAATTTCGCAACGACGCAAAGCTACAGGATGCATGACGAGTACATTGACGGTCCTCGAGACGCGAGACGGGTTTCATCGCAGGGCATGAATGGCGAGATATGACGCCCAACGGCGGCCCTGAGCACATGGTCCTTGACCAGCGCCTAGAGCGATAAAACCATGGCGCCACGCGCTGTTGCGTGCCCCTGAGCCTGGGGCCCGAACCCGAAAACTGTGGGGCGAGCCAGTTGGCGGGCGCCCTGTTGAACGTGTGCCGCCCAGCAAGAGCCCCATCACGACCATCGCATCGTGAAGTTCAGCGTGCACGACACAGAGGAAGACGCATTGCACCAAGACCAGTCACGCCAGATACAACATCCAGACGCTTATCAGAGGGGTAAACTGTCTGACCGTGGCACATGGCGTCATCGTCCCAGACATACATCAGATATCCCAGCCCGTGTTCACCCCGCATCCATGTCCATGGCTGTCCCGTGTCTCTGCACCTCAAGGACACCGACGTCACGCTCGCAACCGCCTGAAAACACCCTCTGTGGCCTTGGGGTCGATCTCATGCACGTAGCCGCGTTCCACACCCGCATTCACTTGGCGCCATCGTATCGTATCGTTGAGCCGCAGTCGACAGCTGGGCTTCTGGGGCTTGACCGTGGCGCGTGGCTGCTCATGTGACGGCCATTTCCCGTATTCATGACGTACGCGGCACATGCGGTCAACGACACCTGCGGTTGCAATGTACATATTGATGCAACGTTTGCCTGGCTGCCTCCCGGGCTAGATGCGTCTGTATCGTACATTCGCCGCAACCAGAATACCGCTCTGGATAGAGCACCGTCTCCGAATATGTATCCTCAAAACTCCATGCACACAGACGCTGAACCACAAGCATCCATCATAACCGTCATTCACCGCGCGAACCCCCCCAATTCTGCCCCTGCCCTCACATCTGCCACATGTGCTCGCTGAGCCCCAGCAGCTTGTCGTCCATCCTCCGCTTCGCCGCCGACGCAATACCCCTCTCCGGGTTCGCCAGCTGCTCGCTGTAGCACAGCTCGACCAGTGCCTTGAGCTCGTCGTACGTGAAGCTGTCGGGCCCAGAGTCCCCGTGGCCCGCCTTGTCCTCCTTGGCCTTGTCGACGATGGCGTCGGGCCCCTTGTCGAACAGGGCAAAGTAGTTTGCCGCCCGCGCAAGGTCTACGCCTTCCTCGATGTTCTTAAGGTTCTGCTGCAGGACGAGGATGTTGAGCTGCATGCGGCCACACCCCTTCTCGTTCATGGGCGATGCCATGCAGGCGTTGCCGACCAGGTAGCAGTTGATGAGCAGTCCGAGACCTGTTCGGACAAACGCGACTTCTCTGTCGCGCAGGAATCGCACAATCGTCTCGTCAAACAGAACCAGCTCAAGGTTGAGACTCAAGATCTGCGGATCTGGTTCCCTGACCTCTTGGTCGAGCAGGTATGGCGCCAGGTCCGGCGACAGTGCGTTGCGCAGCGAATAGACGATCCGGCAGCGCACCTCCATGTGTAGGGTCAACAGCGCTGTACTAGCCAGCTCCTCGTATGATGCAACTATGTTGTCAAAGGTCCTAAAGGTCCTCATTAGCCATGCTTTTGGCGGTCCAGATATTCCAATACTCACTGAACTGTCTCCTGGGTCAGCGGTAGGTGCACGGGGCCTTGCTCCGATGAAGCCTTGTTAGGGTCATTCATCAGCGTCCACCGTCGGTTCGCCTGCCGCGGGAGGGTTTGCCGCGATGAGTCCGTCTCGTGCATTGTTATGTGCCTCAAGCCCGAGATCTTCGCGGCCAACCATTTCAAGCTCGTGTACAGCAGGCACAGCGACGTTATGGTGTCCCGGTCTTGTATGATGTCGTTCATCTCCAGCCTCGATTCGTTGGTCTGCTCCATCAATAGATGCATCTCCTTCTCCAACAGTTCCCAGTCGAGTTCTTCGGCTGTCCACAGATTCGTCATCGTCTCTTGCAAGGCATCGGGTTGCACGGCAAAGCGGGCCGCCGCCCTCAGGTTGCTCGCGTCTGTAGCTTGCTCCTGCGTCTTCGTGACCAGGGACCTGTACCAACTGAAGCAGCGGTCGTAGTATCGCATCATCTGGCTCACAATAAGCGAGCTCAGAGCCTGGTCAGGAGGAATCGTGCCCAGCATTCGGCAAAATGCCGTAACCACTTGAAAGAATGCCGTGGCACCCTTGAACACTGGCCTCGGCGCCACCTGGCTCCATGCTGGGTCTTGCGCAAACGAATCTGCTTCGCCAAACACTGTATCGCTCAGCTTGTCAAGGGTCTCGTCCAGCTGTGGTTGGAACACATTGACCAGGAAGTTATCGAGGAACGTGGTCAGCGTGCTAGTCGCGAGGTCGGAGCCGGGTGGCACGATGCCCTTCAGCCGTTGCAAGAATACCAGCGTCGGCGGCAGCAACAGACTCATGTTGAAGACGCTCGGCTCGACCAGAGACTTGTGCGAGCCAATAGTCTGTCGGCCGCTCCCGAAGCCTTGGCCCGTATCTCGCCTTACGAGGCCGCTGTCCACAGTGACGCGGTTCTTCTTCATGTCGGCCGCCGGTTTTCGCGAGTTGCTCGTCAGCCCTGGCACTGTCGCTTGAATAATGTCTTCCAGAGCATCGTACTCCGTGACCATATCCGCCGATTTGGCATCTGCTTCTGAAAATTTGAACAGATGCTCCCGCATGGCGTCCTTGCTGCCGCTGAGGTTCCCTCCCGGAGTCGGCGAGTCAAACTGATAGACATCTGCGTCCGTTGTGACGTAGTTGTGCAGGAGGGACCGAATTTCATTTTGGTACAGGTTCCAGAGCTCCTTGAAACTGCCCAGCAGTGCGCTGTTGTTGCCGGCACCCTCCCGTCTAATGAGGGCCTTGATCGATTCGTGGAATACTCGATGACCCTCGCCAATGGCTTCAAACTTGCCGTAGAGCGTCCACAAAAGATCGTAAATGACATCTGCCCTCAACTGCGTCTCTCGAGTCCCGTACAAGAGCAGCCCGTCTGTCTTTCCTGCACTGCCTCGGAGCGAGCTTGGGTGTCGCTGGTCGACCTCGTTGATTGTCTCGTTGACGACTCCAAACAGTTCGACAGGGAGCCGCTGCTTAAGCATTTCTACAGCATTTTGCAGCCTTCCCAGCTTGTTGAGGGCCTCGACCAGCAATCCAACGTAGTAAAACGTGTCCGCTTCCGGATTCTTCATCGGGTCCTCGGTGACAGGCTTCTCGACATCGATAGACTCCAGCACAACATGGAATGGCGAGATGGAGTTGACGTCTCCATATCCGTCGGCGTGAGCACCTTGGCTCTTGGCGAGGGTCGGCCATCTCTCCTGACAATAGGGCGACTTGAGGTAGAGATGCTCATGGAGTTCTTCCACCAGTATATCCATCAGAGCAGTTTCCTGGTTGGCCAAGTAGCTCCTCAGGTCGTTCAAAGCTCCAATGTCGTCCAACTCGGGCCGTCTCAGCTTCCTCAGCGCATTGTGCAGCACCTCCACCGCTGTCAAGAAGCGCTTCTCCGATATCCGAGCCTCCAGCTGATCAGGCACAGCGCGCAAGTCGTCCAACTCGTTCAGAGTCTGCAGCAGCTCGTCGTAGCTTCGCGACGTCTGGGAGAGCTTCTTGAGCTCCGGGTCCGTCGCGCACAAGCTCGACTTGGAGCTGGCCAGCGATTCCTTGAGGGTGCGCACGCGCTTCTGGGACGCTTGAATGCTGCCCTGAATCTTGTGGAAGGTACCGATCGAACTGTTGAAGCCCTGGTGGTGCTCGTGGACGATATTCTTGAGCGAGTCCTGCAGGTAAGCGTGCGTCTCCTGGAACTTGCGATATTCGTGCGCGCGGCCGACGGAGCTGGAGTCGAGGAGCTGCAGGGAGAGCTGGACAGGCACGCAGTCGGTGTCGCACATGGACGGCCACTCAGAGCGGATGTGCTCCAGCACCTGGGTGATCTGTCGCTCGGCGCTCGTCTCCTGCACACGCGACCGCGACGGCATGTTGCGCACGACGGGCGGAGGGCCTCGCGATGAGGGCGGCTGCCGGGAGCCGTATCTGTCGCTCGAGTATCCATCGCCGTAGGGATCGTATTCATCGTCCACCCGCCCTAGGTTGCCACGGCCGTTTCCATTACGCACCGGGGGGACGCCGTAGCGGTTCGACATGGTGGCGCTCGACGTCGTTGGGCTACGTCGGGGGTTCGGGGGGCTCGCGCGAGCCTCGTCGCTGAGAGGATGATATGGCGAGGCCCGCTCTCGGTATGTGCTTTACTTGCGCCTGGTCCGGCTTGGGCTTGTTGTGGAAGCTCAATACTGAAAGTTCCAACGGTTCTGGGCTGGAGACGTGGAGCTGTCGCAGAGCTGCACGGACCACCTCGCCAGCCCCACAACCAGCCTTCAACCCACCACCAGCGCATGTAAGTAAAGTCCAGGATGCGGCTGCCGCCTTCGCTTTTACAAATTTGCGGATTTAGGGTGCATAATACTACGCATCAGACATTGATTAATTTTGTGTATATTATCTCATGACATATTCCCTTAGATGCACAATCGCCTTTGAGCGAGTTGGCCTCACCAATACTCAATWAGGCTCAACCCTGGGCTTCGGCTCTCACCACTCGTTGGACCTGGGCTCGGGGATGTCATGCGGCAGCCCAGTGCCAACATGTATGGTAGCCGATTAGCATGCTTTCAACTTCCTAAATAGAGTCTGTTGTGGCCCAGATTTGAAGGGCTATCATGTCTCCATTATCGTCTCTCGTTCTAACACGGCTCCCCTATCAAGAGACATCGTATATATACTTTACCGCTAAATATTAAGTATATTCGCGAAACACAACTTCACACACCACAAGACCAATCATCACCACCTTTTTGCCCACAGTAGTGAGAGACATAAACATCCCGATGGGGTCTGTTTGCTATTATATACTTTCGAGATTCATCATATCAACTGCAGCAACACACCGCGCCAGACACCTCGCTCACAACCCCCACCCAACAACACCAACAGCAAAACTCCTCTCCCATGTTCGCAATGCCACTCGCCATCTACAGCTTGCCCGTGTTCGCCGCCTTGGCCGTCTCCTCGTCAATCATGTCCTGCAGCTTCTGCAGGTTCTCCTTGCTGTCCGTCAGGGCGCTGAACGCCTGGAGCGTCACCGGCACGCCGCACTCGTCGTGCTCGCCGTGCTCGTCGACGGCGCCGTCGCGCCGGTCGAGGTGGACGCCCGGCTGCAGCTTGAAGCAGTTGTTCTGGGCTCGTGCGGCGCGGATCTGGCACAGCTCGTCGGTCTTGCAGCCGCCGTCGCACTTGGCCACGTTCCAGCCACGGCTCTTGCGCGAGATGTAGGCGTCGAACAAGCCGCTGTCGGCCTCAAAGCGCTCCGTCACCTGGTGCCAGAAGGCGGGCGTGAGCTCGGCCTTGGCGTCGGTGACGGGCGGGGAGACGGCCTGGCCGTAGGCCTCCTTGGCCGAGTAGAACTTGGTCCACACGGGGCCCGAGGTCTGGAAGGCGGCGTTGGTCATGTCGGCCAAGTAGGTGGTCGCGTCGAGCACGCCAAACGTCTCCGGGTCGACCTCGTAGACGCGGAACGAGGGCATGCCCGACGTCGGGGTGAGTGACGGGGCGATGTACGACGTCATGAGGGCGTTGGCGGCGCTCCGGGCGTTGTAGTCGGCGTAGCTGATCTCGAAGTGGTCAACATGCGTGTGTCCGTAGAACATGGCGGCGATGGTCGATGAGTATCGATTGACGACCTGGTCGAGATAGTTGGACCCGTCGGGCAGGGCATCCTTCTCGCCGAGCGGCATGTGTCCAATGATGTAGACGTTCTCACCAGCCTTCTCCGCCGCATCGAGCTCGTTGACCAGCCACGCGATCTGGAGGTTGGGGTCCTTGTCGTCGTAGTTCTGGTACATCCAGGAGTTGTGGCGGTAGTATATGTTGGTATTGAGCGAGATGATCCTCAGGTTGCCCTTGGGGTACTTGGTCGAGTAGGTACCAATCTTCCCCGCGTTGGCTGCCGCGGCCTGGTCGATCCAATGGGACCACTCCGTGGACAGCAGGCTGTAGACCCATTGCGCGTCTTGGCCGACTGCGTTGGGCTGGAATGAGTTGACGGGATGCGCCTCGTGGTTGCCGGCGGTGCCGTACACCAGCTTCAGAGTCTGGTTCATGGAGGCGTACGCGAGCTCAACTGCGTTGGGTTAGCTAAGCCCATCACGTCTGAAGTGCGAGTGCGACCAAGACTCACTGGACTGCTCGTTGTACGGCTTGCTGGTGTTCCAGATGGCGTGGTCGACGACGTCTCCGGTGAAGATGGTGAAGGCCGCATCAGGCACAATCTGGTTGATGGCCCTGTACATGCTCTCCTCCAGGCTGATGGGCGCGTCGCACTTGTGATCGCCGTTGGGACCGGCGGGACTCTTGCTATTGCCGGGCTTGTCGGCATCCGTATACGGCCTTGTTGCCGCCCGTTAGCACTCCCTCAGTAGTCTCGACGGGCAGAGTCACCTCTCACCTGCAGCAGATGGGCTTTTTGCACTCCGTGCTGGAGCCCGGCACGTATAGCGGGTCGATGTGAATATCGGAGTAGTGCACTATCTTGATCGGGTCCTTGCCGCTGGGCTTGGGGCGGCTGCGAGACGGCTTGGGCGAAGGGAAGGGCACGTTCCAGGCCGCGACCTCGGGGTATCCGCAGAGGCCGAAGAAGGTGGTGCAGAAGGCCTTGGAGGTCCTGGATCCAATGTCCATGTTTCGGATGTCAGCGGCAATGATGGGTCCCTCGAGGGCAACAGCGCCGTCGCAGACATCGTCATCCTGGACCTGCGAGGCGTAAGTGGCTGCCAGTGCGCATGCAGACACCACTTCGGGAGAGACAAACCTTGGCCAGCTTGCAGATGCCCTGGATCACCTTGACAAACGGCCTGTCGCCCAGCGCCGTGAGGCCCTTGAGCAACACCAGGATCCCCTACTAGACGTGAGCTGCGCATCCCAGATACAGCGGTCAAGCCGAAGCGGACCGGGCGGTGAGCTGACCTCACAGCCGGCGCAAGTGGCCGAGTTCTTGAGCTTGTTCCAAATGTCATCAATCAGGCCCCGAGCCTCCAGATCGTTGAGCTCCTCGAGCTCGCGCGAAGAGATGCCATAGCCGGGGACGGCGGCAACGGCGCGGGCGGCGTGCCCGAGGGCCAGGAGCGGCAGCAGTGACTGAGGACGCATGGCAGATGAATGGAACTGCGACGGGGGAAGCGAGCTGTCCTGTCACTAGTCGCTCAACCCTCAGCCGTTGTTGGGGTGTAGGTGCCGTGCCAGATATATATGCCTCCAACACGCGGGAGCCCACGACTCACGTCGACTCGTGTCCGATCCGTCAGGTCTCATTCGGGCCTCGTGGACACGGTCAACAGCCACGCCGCCCGGGTTGAGCTCGCCAGGAGGGCCGTCCGTGTGCCAACCAAGACAGCCATTGTCACCTTCTCAGATTCACCACGAGATCGCGCGGGCCGGACGGTGCGTCCAATGAGAGCGACGGGAGGCCACATGCCTCGGCCTCTACCGCTACCGTCGCCGGCGGCTATTCGGGGGTGCCGTTGACGTCGCCAGGGGGAGAGCATGATGTGCAGATCGGTAAGCGTAAACAGACAATACGCCGTCGTTGGACCTTGCCCCGTGCCTCGAGGCCCCGATCGGCGGGCCAATGGGCGGGACAGTTGGCGATGCATTGCCGTGCTTGGCCTGGCAGCTGGGGTTCGCGTCGTGCGGAGGTGGTTGGAGACCGGGATGGAAAGGGGGGGGGCTGCCGGAGTGGGCCGCCGTTCGCGTTGCCATATGCAATATGCCCCCAGGCTCCTCGAGACAGCAATTAGGAAGGTGCTTTTCGCGGGAAGTCGTATCGCGACGTGGCTGCATGGCGAATCTCTTTGAGTTGTGAGTTCTGAGTTCTGACCGCAAGATGGAGACTTCCGTGCTTGTGCAACTCAACTTACAAGCATAGCAGCAACATAAGACCCAAGACCCAACCCAACAACCACGTTCCGCAGTGCACCCGAAACCAGTTGTGCAGGTGTTTACTCGCAATACGAGCATCGCGGTACGGACGGTCGCTGGACTCTAACCCTCGCCCCGAAGAACCCAAGACCCCAAGACCCCGAACTCGCCTTAGCGGCGTAGGGCCCCCTGCAACGCATGAATGGGTCGGCGTCCAAGCGACCTTGCGACCTTCCGCAATGCCTTCCTATACCTACGAGTAGCCATGCAACTTGCAGGTCTACGAGCACTCGTACACGTACCTGTCAGTCTGCATGCACACGCCGCGCACCGCGCATCGCGTCCCGCTTCCTCCCTCTTCCCGAGTTCATTCAGGTCCGTTTTGATGGCCATGGCTCGGTGTGCACCGCTTGGCAGGCGGACGGGCGTCTATGAGAGAACAACTATCCGAGGGTCCGTTTGGGAGCCTTGACTGTCGTGCTCGAAGTCGCGTGGCATCGAGATACCTACGACTTGTACGTATAGCTGACCCTTGACCAGGGTATGGAGTAGCTTTTACCGAAGACCCAAAACGCTGTCCTCCGTGTCAATATCACAGCAAATATACCAGAGCCCGCCGGGGTCCCGGCGAGCTTAGATCCCATCAAACAACAACGTGCCGCCCTCGGGACACCACGGACCAACATCGTCAGTCCCAATCCCTTGGCTACCCATTCCTCGAAGTACAGATATGCCCCAGCAAGACCAATGCGCCCCCAGCCTGCACACTGTCGTCACTTCGGCAGCTTGTTCACATCCGGCATATTCTCCGGCCCGTCCTGCCGCTCCGTCTCGCTCTCGTGGTTCGTCGGCCCCACATCTCGGTCTGCAGTGGATTGCTTTTGCCGTCCAAGACTCGAGGCCCAGATATGCTCAGCCTTGGCTTTGAAGAATGCAACTACTCCGTACCTACCAAAGCCTCATGTTTTGTCCAATACCACCTATGCGGTAAGACAATATGCGCGGTTTTGTTAGTCGTCGCCATGCTTTGCTGATGCTTCGTCCAGGGTTGCGTGAAACCTTGCCAGGGCTAGGTCTGCATGTAGCACAACGTGTCTCCGAGACATTTTCCGATTTGCCGCTGTCGCGACGCAGCCGTTATATTGTTACATTGGCTGGAAGCAACATGAGTCTTTGAGCGGTCGTACGCCCTGACCCCGTGTGATGTACAGTAGTATACAGATATCCAAGATTACCCGTCTCTATGCGCATTCCGAAATCAACAACGCCGCGTTCTATTGCCTACTCGCCCTTTGCAGAGCCCGTCGCCGTTAGAATGGGAGACTCTGGAGACTGAGGCTTCGTGTCCCACGCAACGTAGACTGGGTTGCGAGCATCTTGTTGCGTCCTCCTTTCCCTATACTTCTCGCCCTTCTTCGTAATGATTGGCAGGTTGCCCTTGAACATCCGGTACCAGTCCGCCGATCTCGCATTGGGATCTTGCGAAAGGATCGTCTTCCGCCGCTTCTTGATCTTTGAGTAGATTCGCTGGGCTCTCTTGTCGGGGAGTTCAGTAATGGCGTATTGGATTGCCCAGTCAAACTCCTTCTCCGGGCTTGAAGGACGCTCCACGAATTGGCCGTTTACCCTGTTGCGGATCGTCACGTACATGCCCAGCAATTCCGGCTCCTTTTCTCCTTGAGCATCGCTCGCTTGTTCCGCATCCTCCGTCGCAGACTCTTGCTCGACAGTATCAGCAGAACCATCCATGCCTGCCTTGGCTGGCTGGTCTTCAGTGGCGGCCTCCACCTTCTTCGACTGCGTAGCCAGTTCGGCAAACATGCGTTGGAAAGGCTTCAAATTGTGCCGATTATCATCAATGCCCTCTGTTACCTTGAGAATCAGGTCTGTCAGGGACGCACTCTCGGTCTGTGATCGCTCCGTTGCTGGAGCTGGTTTTGGTTCTGGGCCTTCGCGGTGCGCCTTGTTGTCGTCCTTCTCTCCCGTAGATACGCGAGGCTCCTTGCTGTTTGATGAATGTGCAGTCAGCGCAGCGACCAGGTCGTCCACATATTTTTCGCTTTCCAGCTCTGTTTTGTCGCTGAGCAGGCCACTCTGCTCAAGAGCGTCTTGGACGGCCTCTCTCACGGACCGGATGCCAAGAGATTCGTCTTCAACAGAATCTTCGACCTTCGCCATCATGTCCTTCCATGCAGCGTCGCTTTGCGGGTCGTTGGCGGTTGTGTCTTCTGCAGGTTTATCCGAGTCTTCTGGCTGTTGTTGTTGCTGATGAGCCTGGGCATTTTCCTCCTCTTGGGCCGACTCGGCTTCGCGCTCCTCATGGCTGAGACCTCGGATCTCACGTTCGAGTTGCTCCACGGATGGCTTGCCGGCCTCTTGAATTCGCGCCATTTCATCCTCGTCGACGGGCTCGACAAAGAAGTATGTCAACGGAACCTTGGTTGGGCGCGTCTCCACGTGCAATCGCAGTGTTCGCCCGGGAAAGCGCTTCGTTGCGCGGTTCATTAGGTCGTTTAACAGAGAAACGCTGCTCTTGAACTCTTGATCCCCAATGCGTCGATCGGGTGTGCCGTGGATGGCGTGGTCCATTTCCGACAGGCTGATGTACTGGAAGCCGAAGATGCGCTGAGTGTTGTGGAAGGCAACGAATATGCCATCCATGCGCCCCATCCGAACCTGTAGAGAGTATTTGAGAAATGCGGCTCTGATCATGTCATAGTATTCGCGCTCAAACGACTCCCATTGACCAAAGGGCTTGCGAATCTCGTACCCGACGCCCTTTTCGTAGCCTCGAACATCCATCCGGATTGACACGACTGCCCTTGTCTTCAAGTCGAACATACCAGACCCAGGGAGTCGCGGGTCGTAAGCATCAAGCTGTGACCGCATCATAAAGTCGCCCAGAGTCGTGTAATGGTACGATTCTTCGGCGTTTCTCTCTTCCTCCGAGATTTGATGCGAGCGAGTACGGCGGTACCTTTCAAACTCGTCCTTGGGCAGGGTAAAGAGCTTCTCCATAGACTTCCCGAGCATACTGAGAATATTCTCCGTGTCGTATTCTTTGTCCGCATCAATGGCATAAACACCCTCTTGGAATCGTGCAAAAGCAGCAGCCGGTCCTCGGGATAGGGCTGTGAAGTTCAGAGACTCGGCTTCCAACGAACGGGACAGATTGTCGAAGCTGGGTTTCCTCCATGCAGAAAGAAGAAAGTGGAAGTGAGACAGGATAGACGTCATGCTTGATGTTGAGCCACAATATTTCATGCCGTGTTTGGCACTGAGCTGACGTAATTTCACATCCTTCGAAGACGTGATGTATGTCTTGAGGGCATCAAAGTCGAACTCATCGACAGGCATGATTGAGGCGAGATACGGGTCGAAGTTGAATACTCGTGAGCAGTGATCCTGCATATGGTAGACTCCGGGGTTGAACAGGACACGGTCCAGGTTGTAAAAGAGTTGCGGGACCTGTACCTTGCCATCCTCCTCCACAGGACGGAGTCGCAGACGCTGCGGCCGAATCATTTTCACGTCCAACACCACCTTTGCTGCTCTTGCTCGCTTGGTCTTTGTTCCAGATCCTTTCTTCGACGGGGTCGCCTCATCCTCTATGAACGTTGGGCCTCCTTCGTGGATAATGTCTCCGTATCCTTCTGCGGGTCCAGATTCCGTAGCGTTAGACTGCATCCTAGAACGCAGAGATGTCCATATCCCAGCTTTTTGTTGCTCTGCTGAAACGGCACCGTCTGTAGACCCTGTCTCCTCGGCCACATTTTTGCTTTTTTGAGACTTCGGTTTGGGCTGTTCTTTGGCGGGACCATTCGGTGGTGACGTCTCTTTCCGCCCGTAGCTTCCTCTCAGCTCTTGAATTCGCTTTGACAAGATGCTCTTCCACGATACTGGGGTAGAATCTTGGGCGTTGTTGCCCTCTGCTGGAACGTCTTGTTGAAAGGTTCGAAGGTACTCGTTCAGCTTCGAGTCCGAATCCTCGAGTGATTCGGCGGGATGAGGCCGCGCATTGCCCTCCTTTGCGCTAGCGGAATTCCCCTTGTTCGCTTGCGTTTCTCGTCTTCTTCGCGACTTGCGGCGGCCTGTAGTCTCTCGCAGTTCGTCTTCCGGAGGGGTTGAACTTTGATCTGCTGATCTCGCCCAGCTCGTCGCCGAAAATCTTCTCCCGCAATACGGCACAATGTGCCGTTGAGAGCCAAGACGGCACGTAGAGTTGGCCAATTGACCAGTGCGACACCGGAGGCGAAGCATCTCAGTTTCTGAGATCCTCATCCATCGAAAGGACTGGCTAATTAGCAGTTCAGGGCGACTCACGAAAAGATCACGCGCGCTGTCGAAGTCGCCAGTACTCCGTACGAAGTAGCGACTTTCTTGGGGCCCGGCTTATCGATAACTAACCGCGGCAGTTCTTCGGTTGGTTTAGATTGTCCACTCTCCGCACGTGATTGGCTATGGCAGGAAACGTAAGTGTATCTTGGGCAGTACAACCACCCTGACATCAATCGCTAACAGCATCCCACCTCGCATCGTCATCACATCGTCTTGCAGGGCGGAAAGCCTTGCGCTGCTGCAGACATGGGCGCGAGTGACTCCAAGATTGTCTTCAAGCAAGGCATCTTTCGGCTGTCGGAGGAGCGCCACATTCCTGCAGACGACACGTACTGGACCTCGGTTTGTACCCAGAACTTCGCCTCGTCGTCGGTTTGGTGCTGACATGGGCTTTAGTTTTGGGAGCTTCCTGAGACTTCAGAGGACATATTCAGCCTCTTCTCGCCTGCTGACATACGGCGCACCCGCGACAAGGCCCTAGAAAACATCGAAACCCTTGTACTGGCGTTGACGTCGCGCCTGTTCATCCTTCGGCACCATCCGTCCTTTCCGGATCCCGAGCTCGCCCCCGAGAGGGATGCTCTGAACTGTGTCAGGATCCTTACACGAATTCTGCCATATCTATACGAGAAGGAGAGTCTAACGTCCTGGGAAGAGCGATTCTTCTGGGGCGTGCGCCGGAAAAAGACCCGCAAAGCTGCCATAGCCAACGAAGTGCTGTTCGACGAGGCCCAAGACGATAAGCCAGATGTCAGGCCCGAGTCGGACGAGTTCGAGGAGGCGAAGCCGCTTGCAGAGGAGCTGATAGACACTCTGGTCGACCTTCTCTTCTTCTCAGATCTGACCATCCCACGCCAACCTCACGGCCACGCGAAAGTGACGTACGCAATATGGCAGAGCGGCGTTGGGTGCAATACAGCGGTTGCAACAACAAAGGAGTACGAGAGTAACCGATGCGAAATCCTGCGGCTCCTCTTGGCCCTTGCCGGACAGAGCATGTACACCACTCCTGGGGTCCTCCCGCAGAGAGGGGTGCGGACATTGACCTATCTCTGTACGTGCCAWGATAAGCAGATTGTGCTGTCTGTTTTATGCTCTTTGCTCAATACGGTATAGCCACACTTTCAATTCACGTCTGGCATCGAGGCTAATATTCCTGACGCCAGGCACTCAAATACAATCCCGCCAGTTGGCGAGTACCGTACAACACATTGATGTTCAAGGACGCCAAGCAGATATTAGTCACCTATTCTTTGCAGCTCATGCTCACCCTTCTTGTATATCCGATTCCGGAGCATGTGACAACGCAGAAGAACTTTTATCGGCACTTTCTCGGTCGCCTACATCGGCCTCAGGACTTCCAGTTCATCGTCGATGGGATGAGCCGCATTCTGAGTCAACCGCTTCAAGAAAAGACATCTTATCTGCCTGGCTCCCAGACCTCTGGGAACTTCGCGCCGGAGATACTGATGCTGTTCTGGGAGACGACGCAATGCAACAAGAGGTTCCGGTCGTTCATCATCGACACCGACCGAGCCCACGACTTTGTCGTTCTAGCGCTATTCTATGCATTGGCGTACAAAAATGACCCAGCGAAACAAGGGATTGTTCGCATGTGCGCGTTCCTATTACAGACCTTGAGCGTGGAAGCAAATTTCGGTCACAATCTCAACAAACGTTTCAAGGGCCAGGACAGTCTTCCTGCCTGCATCAGAATCAACGGTTGCAGAGGCACTTATACTGACTTCCTCATCCATTCCATCTACAGCTTAATCACGACGAGCCAGGGCAGCTTCACCGCAGTGTACCCCGCGCTTCTGGCGGTGATCAACAACATCGCGCCGCATGTCGAAGGACTGAGCGGCGCAGGCAGCTCCCAACTTATGCACTTGTTTTCGTCAATGTCCTCTCCATCCTTCCTCCTTACTAATGAAACCAACCACACGCTTCTCCACTCACTTCTGGAATCTATCAATTGCATTATTGAGCACAAGTACCGCAAGAATCCGGAACTGATATTGGCTGTTGTGAAGAACAAGAAGCGGATTGAGGCCCTGCGAACTTTCACCTTGGAAAGCGGTCAGGAAGAGATAGAAAGGAGAAACAGGAGAAGAAAAGACTCCAGCGGGCCCGGGGACTCGGGCGACTCTGGGTCTGTGAGGAGCTCACTGGAGAGTGCAAGGAGCCCGCCCACTCGGACGCAGACCCTGGAAGAGGTGCCTGAAGACGGTGCCTTTGCCATTGGGGACGACGAAGACGACAGCGACGAGGACCCGCAGCCAACACCTGCGCATTCTACCGCAAGCGAAAATCAGTCTCAAGCATCGTCCACGGTCAATGTCGACGATGCAGTTCCCGTTCACCTTCGAGGAATGTCCGAGAAAGCTCGCGGCAAAATGCCAGCAGGAGCCCGATCGTTCTCTCGGCAAAACAGTACCACGAGTCTCGTCACGCAATCTACGTCAGGGCAGACCTCAGGGGGCGCGTTCGAGCCATCGGCTCATTGGATCGAAAGATGGCTAACAGAGTTGCCGTTGCACACTGTCCTGACAGTCATTCAACAGGTGTCGTGCCTCTTGCCCCGCCAGGCTGCTGGCACAGATGCTGTATCGACGGACTTGGTCCGCCGGGTGCAGGAGATGGACCTCTTTGGGGTGGAGCCTTCACCTCTGCGTATACATTCTTTCGAATGGTCTCAGCTGGCTTTGGCTTGGTATGAATCGCTGCTCTGGGGCGTGGTCTTTAGCAGCGAGATGCAGATAGCAAAGGGCAACATGGGGATATGGACCGGCACGGCCATCAAGCTCTTTCGTGTGCAAGAGACTGCACCAGAGGGGCCTACATTGACGTCTCCTCGAGGAGCCGTAGATGCCGTGGGGAGCAACATTGTGTCCCGAATCGGCCAGATAAACCTCCGCGGAGGATCAGCAAACGCCAGCACCGGCCCTTCCTCAAGGGCTCGAACTTGATGGGATGGCAAGAGGACGAAAGCACCGATAGCGACATGAAGCGAAGCGCACTGCCTTGGCAGAACTTGACACTTTTGAACATCTTGACCAGCCACAACGAAGCCCCTACGGGCGGAGTCACGGAATAAGTGGCTCGTCGAAGCAACGCAACAGTTGAGATGGTAATGGGGCGCCCCAGTAACGGGCCGGCGAGGCCGGCATGTTGGTCCTACATGACGCCGGCAACGAGTTAAGACGAACTCGACAAGGCCAACCGAAGCACCAGGAACATAAGATTGGGCCATGAGCATTATGTAGCGAATAGTTGACGTGGATATGAGCGTTCCGGGAGTTGTCAGGTGGGCATGGTGAAGCATCCTGGCTTGCTTGTTTGCCAACTCTCATATCTTGGAGTTACCCGTCTGCTTCACACTTTGTACGAATTCACAAAGAACAAACGAGGTCTGTGCCATGTGCCCATGTGCTTGTACGAGTAAGTCGTGTTCTGCCAGCCTCTGGAACCTCATGGGTCAGGAAGTTGGCGGAGCAGCCAATGACACGAGTTGGTGAGGCCGTGTTGAGATCCAGCGACCGTTGTGGTACAGCCGTCGTCTACCCTATAGCAACAGCGTCCCGAACCGACTTCACGCGCCCTTTGCGATGGCTCATCGAGAAGAGTTCGGCGCGGCGGCCCTGGATGAGGAGATCAAGCCGTACAAGACTCGTGTGAGTTGGTGCAACGCCGTGCTCGAGAATTTCATTGATATTCCGAAACAAGTCTTGAGCAGTGCCTGGATTTGACGAGGCAGAAGATGGAACTTGCACGGCTGTCTCTGGAGGTCGTGGACTCGCACTAGACAATTCAAAAGAAACGTCAGAGTATCTGCAATAAATGAGTCGTCTCAAGCGGCAACTGGTAGAGACACGTCGATACTTTACTCGCAACATCGCATAGAGCACTCTCTGCGGACCGGCAGCATGTACAAGGATGCTTCTCAGGGGTAATGCTATTAACCACCCTGACGCGCAAGGTGAAGAACAAAAAAGAGCGGATATGTCGACATTTACAACCGTAGGCCGCAAACTAGAGAACAATACTGCGTATGGACCTGTCGGGCGGCTGATGTGAAGATGGTCTCGGCGATTGCAAGTTCGCCCATGCTCCGCATGTTGCCAAATCGGTGGAGTCTCCAACACAGTGGGGCAGGGACTTTTACCGAATAACCTCCGACGGGCCACACCGACCATCTGCTGGCACTGCCGTGCTGTCTGTGGTGCGTCACCTACAACACTGACCTCAGCACCTAAACGAAGGAATCCATCCATCCCCAAACTTCGGAGCTCGTGCTCGCTCGTGCATGCAACCCGGACTGCGACCCAGGCTTCAGGCACGGCCTTCTCTGCTGGATCTGATACGCCATAGGAGGAGCGACTCTATTCCCTCTGCGTCGCCGCTGTCTCGCCCCGGCTCCAGCTACGGATACTCGTTCCAGCTCGCTCCCACAGGCGCTACATCATCGCCTCCACAGTCGCCCACGCCAGCTAATAATCCTAGCCCACCAGAGCCACCACCCTCTGCAGCTATCGAGCTGCCTCTGCCAAACTCTCCACTCTCAACACCGTCTCCCTCTCCTTCAACTCCTCCGCTGTCGCCCCCACAGCCCTCGTCCTCTGCGAGCTCTCCGCCCTCTGTTGATCAAGAGCCCCAAGCGACCGCCGCTCCTCATCGCCCCCCCAAGATGGCGCCTGTGCGTATCCCCAACGGCCAGCTGCGCGGCTGGTGACGGCCGACGAGCATGCTCCGCTGGATCATTGGAGCTGACATGTATGCCGTGCAGAAAGCGAACAAGGCCGATGGCGACGCCATGCACTATGGTAAGGCGCCTCGGATCCTCATGTCTGTGACCGGGTAGATGGCTGACGGCTTGTACAGGCAAAATCTACTCCGTCTCCGGGTCAGTCGAGCCAATAACCGATGTATTGTCCAGCACGTCGACCTCTCATCAGATGCTAACCCATAGATAGCCCCGTCGTCATCGCCGAGGACATGATTGGAGTTGCCATGTACGAACTGGTACGTTGCTGTTGCAAGGAACATTAAGCCTTCGATGGCTGGCTAACCCTAGTTTCCTCGCCAGGTCAAAGTGGGCCACGACAACCTCGTCGGTGAAGTCATTCGAATCAACGGCGACCAGGCCACCATCCAGGTGTACGAGGAAACCGGTACGACGGCCTAGCTCCTATGTACCGATGCGCATAAAACTGACGCAGTCCCAATAGCCGGTGTCAAGGTCGGTGACCCCGTCGGACGAACTGGCAAGCCCCTGTCAGTCGAGCTTGGTCCCGGCCTGCTCAACGGCATTTACGATGGTATCCAACGGCCGCTAGACGAGATCGCCAAGATGACCAAGAGTATCTACATCCCCCGCGGCGTCGCCGTCCCCGCCCTCGACCGAAAGAGGAAGTGGGAGTTTACCCCGTCCATGAAGGTTGGCGACCACATCTCGGGTGGCGACGTCTGGGGAACCGTTTTCGAAAACTCCTTCATTTCCACCCACAGAATCCTATTCCCGCCCCGTGGCCGCGGCACTATCACCAAGATTGCAGCCAAAGGCGAGTACACAGTCGTCGATAAGATCCTCGAGGTGGAGTTTGACGGCAAGAAGACCGAGTACCCCATGATGCAGTCGTGGCCTGTCCGAGTCCCCCGGCCGTCCACCGAGAAGCTCCCCGCCGAAGAGCCATTCATTGTCGGCCAGCGAGTGCTGGACGCTCTCTTCCCCGGTGTCCTGGGAGGTACCGTTGCTATTCCAGGCGCTTTTGGCTGCGGAAAGACTGTCATTAGTCAGTCTGTGTCCAAGTTCTCCAACAGCGATGTCATCGTCTACGTCGGGTGCGGCGAGCGCGGTAACGAAATGGCTGAAGTGTTGAAGGACTTCCCCGAGCTCACCATTGAGGTCGACGGTCGCAAGGAGCCCATCATGAAGCGAACGACCCTCATCGCCAACACATCCAACATGCCCGTCGCTGCCCGAGAGGCCTCTATTTATACCGGAATCACTGTCGCCGAGTATTTCCGTGACCAGGGCCTCGACGTGGCCATGATGGCTGACTCATCGTCGCGATGGGCCGAGGCCTTGCGAGAAATCTCTGGTCGTCTGGGAGAAATGCCTGCCGATCAGGGTTTCCCCGCCTACCTGGGTGCCAAGCTCGCCTCCTTCTACGAGCGAGCCGGCAGAGTCCAGACGCTGGGCTCTCCGGATCGCCGCGGCAGCGTCAGCATTGTCGGCGCCGTCAGCCCTCCCGGTGGTGACTTCTCGGACCCGGTCACCACCTCAACCCTCAATATCGTCCAGGTCTTCTGGGGTCTTGACAAGAAGCTTGCGCAGCGAAAACACTTTCCCTCCATCAACACCAGCTTGTCGTACAGCAAGTACACGAACGTCCTCGACAAGTACTACGAGAAGGACTTCCCCGAGTTCCCCAGGCTCCGTGACCGTATCAAGCAGCTGCTGTCTGACTCGGAAGAGCTGGACCAGGTCGTGCAGCTGGTCGGAAAGAGTGCCCTGTCGGACCCTGACAAGATCACTCTGGACCTTGCCGCGCTGATCAAGGAGGACTTTTTGCAGCAGAACGGCTATTCAGACTACGATCAGTTTTGCTCTATTTGGAAGACCGAGTGGATGATGAAGCTCATGGTTGGGTTCCACGACGAGTCACAAAAGGCCATTGCGCAGGGCCAGAGCTGGGCCAAGGTCCGCGAGGCCACGAACGCCCTGCAGGCCAAGCTGAGGCAGCTCAAGTTTGAGCTTCCCACGGATGGCCAGGATGTCGTCTGCAAGAAGGTTCGTGAGGTCCGTGTTGCCGAGTTGGTCCGATTGCTAACGGCGAGTCTAGTATGAGGGAATCCAGCAGCAGATGACGGACAAGTTTGCGTCGGTCATGGACGAGTAGGGGGTGTCATGTTTGAGGAGTATGCTAGTTCCTGCATTGTAAGCAAGTGTGGTCCTATAGAAAGGGGGCTTGTGCGGAGGAACGGGTCAGAGTACAAGTAGTATGATAAACCGCCGCCTCGAATTGTATCCAATCCAATATTATCATTTCGCTCTCGACTCGATGCTCTCAAGACGTGATTGCATGATTAGTTGCGGTGCTGCGGACCCACCGGCTTACTGTAACCAAACGAAAACTCACCTCGCACCACATCTGTGCTTCTCCTTGGCATTGAACTGCCCGCCATGCTCGACGAGCTCCTGGACGAAGTCGAAGCCATAAACTCCATCTACGGCGAGGACTCCCTCACCCGCGCAGACGATGACGCCTCCTCATCCATATACATCCTGAGGCTCCCTGGCGGGGCATCCTCGCTGAGGCTGCAGTTCTCGGCGTCGTATCCCGACGAGCCGCCCTCCGTGCTGGGCACGCAGCACAGCTCTGGCGGCGTCAAGGGCGCGGGCGCAAGGGACTTGGTGTTGTTCAGGGACGTGCTGGGCGTGGTGTTCCAGCCCGGTGTGGTGTGCTTGTTTGATATGGTCGAGGAGTTTGAGAGGCGCGCTGCGGAGGACGGCCCCGCGGGAGATGACGGCGAGGAGCCTACATACGATGTGCCCCCTGAGCCTCAACCGCAGGACCCCGATCCCACAGCCACGGACCCCCCTCCCTGGATCCTTTCCGAGCCCTTCACCAAGAACAAATCCACCTTCCTCGCACACGTTGCGCACGTCACATCCCCCTCCCAAGCCCGCGCGCACGTCGCCCACCTGCTCGCCTCGGACAAGCGCATCCGCGGCGCGACGCACAACATGACGGCGTGGCGCATCCGCGGCTCCGGCGGCGTGTCGTTCCAGGACTGCGACGACGACGGCGAGACGGCGGCCGGGGCGCGCCTGCTGCACCTCATGCAGGTCATGGAGCTGTGGGACGCCATGGTCGTGGTGACGCGCTGGTACGGCGGCGTTAAGCTCGGCCCGCGCCGTTTTGCGGTCATCAACGCCGTGGCGAGGGATGGGTTTGTGAGGGCGGGTATGGTGGTGGATAGGGAGAGGGAGAAGGAGAAGAAGAAGGGGAGGTGAGATGAGGTGGGGTGTGGTGAGGTGTGAAGTGTCTCTGAGCTGGAAGGACTATGATGGAGCGGTGGCTGCACACGACATGCAAGCTTCACGGTGGAGTCGAGATGCAGAGGAGAGAGGCATTGGATCCATGCCCAAAGCTACCTATACGACCTCGCAGCGGGTATCCCACGCAAAACCTAGCCGGCTCCTGCAAAACGCCAGGCAACTCCCCTTTGGATACAAATCCCATCATCCAACAAATCAGTCTCCCAGGGATCAACAAGATTTCTTCCCCAAAGCGAACGTGTGGTCATCCTCCCACGGCATGCCCCGGCCAGCCAGCAAAACTAGCTCTCCTCGTTGAGCAAGGGCCTCAATATGGCAAGCGCTCTTGTCGACTGCTCCTCGGTGAGGATGACGGCGCCGGCTCGCGCGGTGGACAGGTACGAGAGCTCCGACGTCTCCGTCATCTGCATGTCCGCAACGAGCCGGCCCGCCACGCCGCATACGATACCCGTCACCTCGGACGGCAGGTTCACGAGATCGAGGAAGATGGGCACAAAGTTGCAGTCCGTGTCGCCGACGATGGAATCGCCAAAGATGGGGAGCAGCGTCCTGTCCAGGAGGAGGGACGGCGGGTCGTCCTGGGCCAAAGTGAGCGACATGAACCGCGGCTTGGAGACGAGGGCAGAGATGATGCAGTTGTAGAGCTTGGCGTCCACGTTCTCAATCCAGCTCTGTCGGTCCTCGGCCGATTGCGTCTGACGGCCCACAGACATGCGGTGGCCGTAGGCGTCGGCGAGCTGCGAGATTTCACGGCCAGAGCACTGCACTAGCTGGAGGCCCTCGTGCACGTACGGCGAGACGCTGCGCTTCTGGAAAAGGTCAAAGGTCCGCGTCTGGAGCTCGCCAGCGTTGGACGGAGGCGGCGTGCTGGGTGGTGACACGGAGTGGCTCGACGAGTTTTTTCGCCCGTAGCCGTATGAGCTGATGAAGTTGGACTGGTTCTCCGAGAGCTCGAAGCCCTTGTCTGACAAGGCCTTGATGACGTTCTGCCTCTCTTTGGAGGGGACGAGGATAAAGTCCGAGTAGTAAGTGGTGATGAAGAAGATGGGGATCCCGGCCAGGGCAAGCGGAGAGCTCAGCTCCATAACGCGGCCGGCGGCGTCGAGGCCAGCGCTAATGACGGCGAGGACCATGTACGAGTCCCTGAAAACAGAGACGGTTTTGGCCTGTTCCTTGGGCAAGGACCTGATGACGGGCTCGAAGACGTTTTTTGCCCAAGAGGAATGGCAGACGACGGAGCACTCGAGTGGAGTGACGCTGATATTGAGAAAGCCATGTTGGTTGTCTGCCGTGAGTCCGTCGAGCTGATGCTTTGGCGTGTCACGGGAAGCATCGAGGCATTGCGTCTGGGGCAGCAGAACGCGGAGGATGGGCTGGAGGAGGGTCGAGTAGAGGTCCAGCGGGATGTGTATGAGAGTATACGTGCCGTCCTGCGACGCAGAGAATTAGTACTTTAGCGTGGCCGGTTCATCCTGCTGAGATTCGAGTATGGTTGGATGGTTGGATATTTTTGTCCGACGCCCGGCTTGGCTGATTGCAGGGATACCCAGGACACACAAACGTGGGGTAATAGTCAGGGGCATGGGATCTTACAAGGAAGGATACTTGGGCGTTCATGATGCGCGGTATCCCTCGGGGGGCGATGAATCGCTTCAGGGGGCGCGTTCCTCACGAAACGTCGAGATTGGTGACGCGAGGCTTTCGCAACGAACTCGAAGTTCTCGAGTGGCGGTTTGCAGGTCCCTTGGGTCCCAGGGCCGCGAAAGGTAACGGCGCATATAAGCCCCTCCCGAAAGGTCTCATGCGCAGTCGCGGCTGTCAGTGTTGTCGCCTGTGGAAACCAGCCGTTGCGCAACTCGTGTTGCGATGGTAGAGGATGCGCCGAATGCGAAGCGTGCCGGAAGACGGTGCAATGAGGAAAATTGAAAGTCAAAGCAGAGAAGAGTCAGAGGAGGCCGCGGTCGGCTGGCGCTGTTCGCAAAGTGGTGGGAGGGTCACCCCTTAGATTGACAAGATTTGTTAGTTTGGCCCAGTTGGGCAATGCCGCAGATAACGAGCAACCCACAACCAAGAACCGGATCCGGGCCTCAACGGGTAACGAAGCGGCCATTATATACAGAACGAGAAATCGTCGCACTGCGCCATCACCTGCTGCGCTGCTCTTCCCCAGGCAGACGTGGCGCCGCAGCGGGCGCACGGCTGCCGTGATAAGGGCGCTGCGGCGAGGATGCCATGCCAATCACCAGCGGCCACGGACAAGTTGTCTGGGAAGCGTTCGGCTGGCGCGGGTAACTAGGCGACTCGGGGAGAATCACTGCGTCAGTGTGGCTGTTGGCGGCTGCAGCGGCGGACAGAGAGGAACGCCTTGGTGCGTGGCGCCGCTAGTGAGACCCCGGTGATGGGAACCGGTGCTGGGAACGGGTGATGGAGAAGAGGAGGACGAGGTGCGAGCAAGAGGGCACCGGAGCACTCTTGTCATGCTCCGCTTTGGATGGCTGGTCGGTTGTTGGTTGCCGGTTGTTGGTTGTTCGCGATGATCTGCCGGCGTCTGTGTCCAACAAGACTGTTGTCCGCAGACCCCAAGGCAAGCGCCCAAGCGCCCAATGTAAGTTAACCTGCGGACTGCTTCGTCCCGCGGAGCGAATACTCTCGCACCGGGCCATCGACAGACAGCGTTCTCCCCGAGCTGGCACTGGCAGTGCTGTCACCCAGGAGTTGGCCTCGCCGGTGAGTCAGGTCCGCTTGCCCAGAGGCACGGGGCTGAGAAGTTGACAGGGTGCGGAGCCAGAGCTCGGCTTTCTTCAAGTCTGACGAGCATAAATCCATGCCGTCGCCCGTTCCATTGCACTCGCGGGTTTCTCGTCCTGTCGTACGCACATGCTCATCCGCCGAGCATCGTTCAGCAACACCAGCCGCAACTTCACCATGGCCCCGCGACAAGCCGCCGACCATGTGGCCCGTCTTCGCTGCGTGACGCAGGCCGAGCAGGTGGCCCACCTGAGAGCAGCAATTGCCGACCCCGGCGTCGACAGGCAAGCGTTGACAGACGGCCTCATTGCGTCTGTTGCCGCGGGCGCCGTCTCTCCGGCCATCGTCGCGCTCTGGCTCTCTGTCGCCCGCGACCCACGCTGTGCCGTCGCGGCCCTGCGCCAGCCATGCAGCGCAGCCGGACGGAGCGCTGCCATCAAGCACTTTGCTCGAGACCTCCGCAATGACAAGACGTTTGCCGAGGCGTGGACCGCCGTTGGAGGCTCGTCCGGGCTCGTCGCCCTCTTGGCCACGTTCAGCTTCCGCAGCGTCAACCAGTTGTGCCGAAGCCTGGGGAAGCAGCCGACCGCCCCCGGCGCTCTCCACGCGCGCCGGCAGGCCATGACGGACCTTCTTGCAGCGTTGTGTCCGGCGTTGTGTCCAGCGTTGTGTCCAGCGTTGTGTCCCGGCTCGGGGCCTCTGGCGGACGAAAGACCGCTGGAAGACGAATACAAACTCCTCTTGCCGGCCTGCAGCGCAGAGACCGGCTTGCAATGGGACAGCAAGGAGACGGAACGAGTGCGTCGCCGCCAGCACGCCATGCGAAAGGCGCTCGGCAAGGCCCATCCACTTGTGTTCCGCCAACGTGTCCTGGAGGAGTGCTTTCCGGAAGACGGCCGCGCCAAGGTTGACATGGCTCAGCTGCTGCCCTACATTGAGAGCGATTTCATGTTTGGCCTTCATGTGCTGGCCAGGTTCTCCGAGAGTGAGACGCTGGGCGTTGATCCTAGAACACTCATGACCGATTTGGTCATCCGCCTGGCAAGACGCTGCGAGAAACGACGTGCTAGTCGAGAGACCTCGTCACGTCTCTGGAGCTTGATCGCCAAGTGTCTGCAGAGGCATGAAACATTACGAGACCATGTGGGCTTGAACCATCCGGGACGGTATCAGTCCCACGGACTCATATTCTTCGCCGTACGGAATTGGGCTCGCGCACGCTCGTCGCGCACGCCACAAGACGATGCGGTACTCGCAGGGTTCATCGGCTTCATGCCCGAGACGACCACCAAATCACTGCGTCTCCAGGAGCTGATTCGACCTGCTCCACCCGCAGCCAGATACCAGCTCCTGCGCCTGTTTTTCCAGCATGCGCGAGGCTTTTGCTGTGACATTGGGGCAGCCGAAAGCACAGACAGCGCGCCTCAAAGGGTCAAGCTGGGCGTGGAGGCGCTCCTCCTCCCGCCTCACGAGGCGCTTGGCCTACTCGAACGCTTGCTGATGTCGGATCCCCGACCCTCGATTGTCCCACCGGAAGTGTCAGGTCAACAGCAATGGTCGGTCCTAAATGTCACGCAGCGGCCAGACGAATATTTCGGTGACCCTCATATTCTCCGTGCTCTCTTGTTGCGCGATGCTAAACCAAGCAAACTTGTCCTTCCTGTCGATTCTGCTGCCGTTTTGGAACACCTGAGGTCCGAGGAGCTTTCCCAACGCAAGAAGCAAGCGGAGCAGGGGCGTTCCCCGGAAGACCGCGCGTTTTCTACTCGGTCCGCTCTCTGTCTATCCATTGCCATCGGCGACATAAATCTCTACGCCGAGACTCTGCTCTGGGCGCGGCGATTTGTTAAAGATCCATTGGCGGTAAAGCAAGCCTTTCACGCCCGTTGCGTTCTTACGAACGAGGGCAGCGACCTACTGTGTGTTCTGCCGGCAAGATTCAGCAAATTTGCAAACTATGATAAGCCATCCAAGGAAGAAGTCGAAAAGGCTAACAAAGTACTGCTTCTATTTCTCGAAAGCGCTACCCTAGCTCTGCGAGAGCCTAGCTTCCATCTCCCGGACTGGTCAAGAGTCTTCGAGCTGGCGGGAATAGTGGTGCGCAAGAGGTTGGAGAGAGTCGACGCTTTTCAAGACCATCACAATCTTTCACATGCTGAGGTTTTCGAGATAGTATGGGAGCCAACCATCGATATGCTGATCAAGGCAGAAACCATGATGCTTCACCCTGGTCACAAGAAGCTCTGTCGCCGAAGAAAGGAAGCAGAAATTTCCGGTGGCCCTCTTGGTAGGATCAGGCCACCCACAATGAACTTCCTGGATACACTGGCCAAAGCTCGAGACGCCCTATGGGCGAATTATCGAGGCCAGGAAAACCCTTCTGTCATGACGCTGAAATGGCCGTGGCCACGCGGCCTGCCAGTTCAGAGTCTTTTGCAGTTTCAGGCCGGGAGTCCTGTCTCTCTGCCTTATATAGAGTCCCGAGCCAAGGCTGTTGTTTTCGGCGCACCTGAGGCATATCTAGCATCATGTGGTGAGGATAGGGAGACCAAGGAAGCCATCGGCGAATTCGTCGACAGCTGGACAGCTGCTCTCAAGATCTACATTCGAGGAGCAACCGGGGATGGCCGCGCGGAGAGAATCAGGCAGGCATGGACCCATGCAACTGAAAGCCTCAGCCAGGGCCGCATGTCTGCTGAAGAGGCCCATAGGTTCTGGAAGCCATTTTTCTAGCACGGGCATGTACATGACCACGAGATTGAAGCATATGGGCAACAGACGGCTTTAGCCAACCCAACACTGCCCGCGGCGAAGGATCCATCTCAGCCTGTCGAGTGGAATCCTGACTCGGCCCTTCCTGCCTCTACAAAAGACAGGACGCTCACCCAGACATATCTGGATATAGTGTTGCAGTTGCACCATGATCCGTTTCAAAGGTTCTCCACCATATGCGGCGTGAGCCCAAGCAACTTCTGGAGCCTGGCTGATGGGAAACGACGAGACCTCTCTGCTGGCACGGTTGACGCTCTCATTGCTGCTGCGATTCTTTACATGAACAGCCATCAGGGAGCAGACACGTCGCTCATGATGCAACCATTCCCCAGCGTCGAAGAAGCGAGGTTTCCGGCCGTATTCCTGGAGCAAGAGTTTCTCGAACGCAAGGGCTACTCCGTGCAACAGTCTGACGGCATATTGAGCAAATTTCGTGGGGAGATTCCCGTGGAACTCCTCAGTCAATTAGCCTCGTCGTCGCTCCAGCGTCTCGAGGCAGAGGAGGACCCGAGAATGATGGATTACGGTCAAGTCGTGAGGGTGGTGAAGCTGGCATCGCGGAGCGACGACCCGGCTGCTGCAAGCTTCTTTATCCAGCAATTTATGGTGAAGCTTCCTCGGGAAAGCGCATGGCACCGAGTGTTATTCAACGATGGCCTTCTTCGGTCACTTCCTCCGCATCAGGCGCAAGATATCATCCGGGCGTTTGCGAGTGCGCTTTTCGAGAATAAGCAACCGGCATCGCTGTCAACAACCTCTTCTGCTGTCGGTGGACCTGCGGGCGCACCGGCCCCAGTCAAGGTTACAACAGTAAAGATGTTGGCCCAGATACTGAGGGATGCACCCTTTGTTAGCCCGCGCTTCTCGGCTGGCATTCTTACCGACATTCTGCGTCACACGAAGCATCTCGACATCCATGTCGCGGCCCTGTCGAGTCTGATCTCTACGGCAAAACGCTCAACAGATGCTGGCATCGAGTCGGCCGTCTTCGATACTCTGCGCCAATATGCAGTCCCAAGAGCGTCATCTCTGAATGAGCGGCGGCCAGAAACAGAGGCGGAATGGCAAGCCGCGGAAGAGGGGGGGCCTCTGCCTGAGGTGTGGCAGCATGCGCACAATTGTCCTCCTGTGTTAAGTCTGCTCATAGAAGCGAGTCCGCGGTCTCGAATTGGTGATGGGAGCGCCGCCAAGGATGAATATCTGAAATTGCTACATGAGGCGCTGCGATTATCGGGAGAGGCGAACCAGCGTTGGACACGTCTCTTCATGAAGAGGTATGGGTTCACTCTGCCAAACGACGAGAGCCTTCCTCCAGTACCGTCCTTTGCCGCAGCTTTGGGGCGTGTGTTTGAGAGGACGGAAGACGCAACTGGTGTGCTGTTCGACACCATGAGACGTCATGTTCTTGTCAATCTCAACCCCGGATCAGGGCTCGCTGGCGTCACAGCTTCGGTCAAAGATAACCATGAGCTTGTCAACTCCAACGCTGGTAAACACTGGCTGTCTCTTTGGGACAATCGAAATAGGGCGTTCATGGAGCTGGGGGGCTTTAAGGCTGCTTCGAGCTTCGCCGCGCAGTCACCCGACAACATGTACGGCGTCGGCGCCAGTGGCAGACTGGAAGACTTTACTTGGGAGATGATTGGTGTCTTATTGGCCCAGGCTGATATCAAAGCTTTCGGCTACTTGATTGAAGCGCTGGCTGGTGAGATACGTGACCCGTCGCACTTCCAAAATTCCGGCGGCCAGAGAGGAGCAATCCTGCAGCGCATTGTCGATCGGATAGATGAGCTACGGACACCACAGTGGCAGGCCGATCAGCGTCGCCGGCCCGTCACCCTCCCCAAAACTTTGGATATCAAGCTCAAAATGGTCAAGCTGCTGCATCTACAGGGAGGCAACAAGGCCCATGGGACACTTTCCACGGAACAAGTCTCCCGCATATCCGCCAGAATCGTGCGCCTGATTGACGACCTGGCAACGGGCGGCATCCCCTATCACGACGAGTTTACCAAGTTGAAGGACACTCTGGGTGGACACTTCTCGCCGTCCGTCGAGCTTGCCGTCCGCCTCGGGTCTCCCGAGTCAGTTTTGAAGGGCTCTGCACCAAGTCTTGCGGACTGCCTGCGAGTGGACCTCGCTGCGTACATGTTGATGAAGAAGGTTGAGAGGAAGCGAGAGTCTTGGGGTGAGGATGCCGCTCGGAGTTTTGCCTCGATGATCGAGATGTGGGAGAGGAGCAGCGTGGAATACTTTCGCGATGTGGCCAGACGGTTCAACCCGCGGGACGACTAATATCTTGGGGCAGCCTCCCGGAATACAGGTTGGCAAGGGAAGCAAGGATATCTTCACCACYCAGACATCTTGGCCTAGATGTAGAGGGCGTTCTGGTAGCGGCAACCCGTGTAGAGAGTGATGAAGCACGCGGCCAACGTGAGGCCCCTGGCAGAGGATCAGTAAAGCTGCCAGTGAGCCCC
>LFRF01000003.1:665656-749421 GCA_001189435.1 Tolypocladium ophioglossoides CBS 100239
TCTCATCCAGCGCCCTCGGAGCTTTCGCTAGTGTTGGCGAGGCAACAGCCACGTCAAACAGTGATAGCAGGAATGGCATGGCCAAGTGACACCTCAACAAACTATTCTCTTTCCACCCCTGCAGCAGGAAGCTACGCCCGAGAGTGTCTGCATACACGAGGCTTGTCTCAAACGCACAGAAGTCTCAGGATACGAAACAGTTAGCTCTCATTCGCAATCCATACGGCAGCAGCTGAGAGAAGCATTCTATCTCCCTGGACTGTCTGGATGACATGGTTCGAGCGGGAGCAGAAGTATATCCCAAACGAAAGCTGTGCCATTTCAATGTCCCTTTTATCATCCCAGCCTTGGTGTTTACATATTCCTTCCCGGGCCTGTTCTCTTGGGTCTGCGGCAGCGTTAAACTGTCATCTCTCACGACACGTGCGTCTGCATATCGACATGCAGAGTCCGTTGGGACTGTGCCATTCTCCACATGTTGATGCGGTTGATACGAACACGACACTTGGGGTATCACTGCATATGCTTCTTGTCCGCGTGACAGCTCCTCCAAGCGCTTCACATGTATTCTTGAGCGTCGCTGATGGTGTACTGCCGTCGAGTCCAATTCAGAGGAGACAGTGCTATCCATCCATCCGCACTCGTCCACCTCGTCACGCATCATGCCGCTTCACACCCACAACCACCAAGTTCCTCGGACTCGCCTTGTAGTCAAACACCGTCTCCACCCACGCATGCTTCACCACATCCCCGTGCTCGCGGAGAAACACCCACCGGTCCGCCACAATGAGCGACTCCACGACCGTCGCGCTAAACGCCATGAGGCTCCAGATGGCGCACAGCTCCCGCCGGCGCGGCAGATACGCCACCTCGTAGGCATCAATCTCCTCGTCCGTGATGCCGGCCATCTTGTCCCGCATGACGTCCGCGTACTGCTTGTAGTCGGCGCTCGTGGTGAGCTTCTCGATGGCACCGCGGACGTATGCCCGGAGGGACGTGTAGGAGTGCTTGCGCAGGCTGCCGATGGTGACGGGGTCGGTGCTCACGTCAAAGGGCCCGTTGGGTCTGCCTTCGTCTCCTTGGGACTGGTTGTGCCAGATGCGGCCCACGACGCCGCGGTCGAGGAAGATCTTCTGCAGCACGGCGCGGAAGAAGTGCCGCGAGAAGAAGCCCTCGCTGTCTTCCCGGGTCCAGTTCTGCGGCGCCCGGCACGCCATCATCCGGGCCGTGATGTTGAGGCGGATGCCCTCGCCCTCCTGCGTCGAGAAGCGGTTGCTCATCGGGAAGCCTTGCGGATCGTGCTTGTCGGACTCGCGGACGACCCGCCCGTTGAGGGCCTGCAGGGTTGGCCGGAGGTAGGCTTGCTTGTACGTCGGCGGCCCGAGTTTCTCGGTCATGAGGTTGTAGCAGCAGCCCACGATGGCGATGGCTCGTATGGCCGGGTTGAGGATCAGTGACCGGATGCCAAAATGCGAGAGGTTGCCGCACGAGTGTATCGAAATGGCCATGAGTTTGAGTCTCCGTTTCTCTTGTTCTGCGCTTCCGTGGTCGATCTTTGAAATGATATCCCCGAGGTCGCCGCTGTCCAGCCTGCCGGACACGTACTGGACATGCCCCTTGCCGTCCTCGACCGCGTACTTGGATTCCAGCTCGTCTATCGGACGGAAGTCAAACGCCTCGGCTCCGGCAACCTGCTTAATAGCACTCGCTAAAGCCTCAGCATCGCCCTCCTTGTCCGGGCCACGAACCTCAAGGATCTTGTTCCACAGCTTCTTGTTGCGCATGACCTTCACCTTCACCGCCAGCCCAGACAGCCTGTCGAGGCCCCTCGCGGCAGTGACGTTGTTCTCTCTGCCCTCTACGGCCACGACGCGCCGGTTGTAGGGCTCGCTGGCGAGTGCCCTACCGAGGTAGTTCTGCCCGCTGCCAAAGTCCACAAAGTGGGCAACGCCGTCTCCGCAGGAATCAGCCATGTCGTCTGATAGGCGCGTCACGAAGTCGGCAAAGTTGGTGACTTCGTGGATCTTCTTGGGCTTCATGCCCACGGCGACGGACCGCGGGAGGACGGGCAGTTTCTGCCCAAGAGGATGGAACTCACGCCTCAGTGAGAGGTCCCGTATGGACCTAATGTACTGCAGCAGGCTCGATGGTGGTCCCCGGCCGTCTTGCATGTCGAGATTGTCCAGGTCATCTCTCATCAAGAGATCGAGTAGCCTCATTATGTCGCATGATAGCAAGAAGACATGCCATTCTTCCGGCAGGGCAGCGTGGAAGAGCCCTGGCTCAGTCGTGAAGAAGTCGAGGATGTGGACTCCCCCGCAAAGTATCTGAAATATTTCCGTCTTGTGTACAAATTCCAACAGCGTTTGGACATATTCCTCGGGGGATGAGAAGCCGCCCCTGTATGGCAGCGGCGACTCGGGTACCATCGCTCTTCGGGCTCCCCTCGCTTCCGTCCGAATGGGCTACCCTAGGCTGATGAGGGTCCTCGAAGCTCTTGTGGTGCAGTGCTGGTAGGCAGGCTCTCTCGGTTGGCTCCGTTTTGGCCGGAATCTTAACATGGGTCACCTGTTGTGGAAAGACGAAAGTTTTGAGGCTAAAATTTATGGTTGGAGTGGTGGTGATCAGTGATAAGCCGCTGTTCCTCCAATGCAACGATCATGGTCAAACACGAGGCCGCCAACAGCACCACAGGCTGAAGCATCTAGTGCCTAGGTATTAAGCGAAGCTTACTCAAGCCAAAAGTTGTTGTCCATATGGAATCAGGTGTTGTTTCATCCAACAAACTGTCTCTAGGGTAGTCAGTCTGATTGGCCGGTGTGAGCGGCTGCTTCCAGCTCAGGAGCAGAAGGCGTTTCTTCTGGGGCTGAGGTACGTATGGCGAAATAGCAGTATTAAAGCGACGAATGTAAATATTTCCTCCCGGAACGATATTATGCCTTTTTTGCTTCCAAGACGTTGCCGTTTATAGCTGGTCGGGCAGCTGCTGAAGCTGCAAGTTGATTAGCTTGCGCCGCTTCCGCCCTGGGCCAGAGACGGCTACAGGGGTTTGGCAACGTCATCTTCGACATCTCGAACGCAACGCAGCTCCATCAACCTCGCTCCCTCCGACCGCCACCACTATCACCACCATCGCCATCTGCCCTCGGCTGCGACGCTTGCCGCGCAAGCCCATGCATCGCAGGCCACCGGCGCCGACAGGATGATGTCCTCCACAAACGAGGACGACCCGTTCCTCCAGGTCCAGCAGTAAGCATCGCACCGCCAACCTCGTCGCAACCCAGCGAAAGCTCACCACGCCACGCGCAGCGATGTCCTCACCCAGCTCTCCTCGACCCGCCCCCTCTTTGCGTCCTACCTTCGCATCCGCTCGCTCTCCACCAACGCCTCCTCCCCCGAACTCGCCTCCGCGCGGTCCGACCTCGAGTCCGCGCTGTCCTCTCTCGCCGATGACCTCGCCGACCTTGTTGCCTCGGTGCAGGCCGTCGAGTCCAACCCCGCTCAGTACGGCCTCTCTGCCGACGAGGTCGCGCGCCGCGGCCGCCTCGTCCAGGAGGTCGGCGGCGAGATCGAGGACATGCGCGAGGAGCTCAATAAGAAGATCGACAACGCCCGCAGCTCCGGCGCCGACCTGCCCGACCCGAGCTCGTTTGCGATTGCCGACGGCGACGGCGATGGCGGCGACGGGTACGCCGAGTTTGAGCAGCAGCAGCAGGTCGAGATGATGCGCGAGCAGGACCAGCACCTCGATGGCGTCTTCCAGACGGTCGGCAACCTGCGCCGCCAGGCCGACGATATGGGCCGCGAGCTCGAGGAGCAGCACGAGATGCTCGAGCTGGTCGACGAGGCCGCCGATCGCGTGGGCAGCCGGCTGCAGAGCGGCATGCAGAAGCTGCAGCACGTGATGCGCCAGAACGAGGACCGGTGGAGCAGCTGCTGCATCGCCGTCCTCATCTTTGTGCTGATCCTGCTGCTGGTCCTGCTGTTGATATTATAGGATGCGTCATGTGTTATTGGGTTCCGGAGCCGTTGAGCGGGTTTGCAGGGGATCGGCGTTATTGGGATACATGCCGTCAACGGCGGCTTCATCGCATCTTGTATTTTTTCCCTCTGGTATACAGTAGAGTAGAGGACATTTAGTATTGCCTCAAGACAGATTCTTCTACAGTTCCGTCAACGCCACCGCTGTGCAGTCCAGCCGATGCTCTTCATCAGCCGCATGGGCCCCCAAACGCCGATATACCGTGGTGTCATCTATAGCCACTTCGTCTCTCGCTTCCTATAATCCAACTCCCTAAGCCAAAACCAGTCCGCCCTCGGTCCGCAGAACTTCGGCTAATGCGACCAAGGTCCCTGCTGCAGATGCGTTTTGCGGCGCTTTCTTTGGGAAATCGACCAGTGCGAGTCGTAGAGCGGCTATGGCCGCATTCCCGTAGAAGTTGAGGAACCGCTGCTCGTGCCCGTCGATCATGGACCGCAGCACAACGTATTGAGTGTTTGATGTCTCGTTCGCGGGCGAGTTGACGATGCCCGCAACCGCCTTCCAGTAATGAGTTGGCGGGTACGGGTTGGCCTTGGACGTCTTGCTAAAGTCCCGCAGGGAAACAGAAGCGAAACCAGCGCCGAGTCCAGCCATCCGGTCGTTGTGGCTCTGCTCCGTGATCCAGCCAGGCCCGTCCTTCCGCCACCCGATGGCCTGTCTACCCCTCTCGGTCCTGTCGTTGCCCCTGAATCCAAACAGAACCGGGCAGACCACCCGGAACTTGGCCAGGAGGATATCGATCAGAGACTGTCCCCGCCACTGAAAGTCCTTGTGCGAGAAGATTTGCGCTGTGAAGACCCCAATAGGGTCCGCAGCTTTCGGGTTCGCACCGGCCTCGTTGATAAACTGGCTTATTATGCCCTTGGCGCAGATGTTCATGAGGTAGATGAATAGGGCAGGTAGAGTGGCATCGTTGTGAGTCGCGCCTTCGGCTGGTTGACGAGGCTCTGCCACGAAACGACTCGCGTCGATAGGGGGGCTGGGAACTTGACCTTCCAAGGATTCCCTCAGGATCGACATGATCTTGGTTGTCTGCATAATGTGAGCAATTGAATGGAGTGTGGCGCAAAAGGGAACCATGGGCGTCTTACAGGTTGTATGTTTGCGCCCTTGCCACCAGTGAGCTGGCCGATGGAGACACGAATCTCTCTCCTGAATGTTCCCATCTTCCCCTTCAATGGAGATCCTGGAACCTTTGACTGGGCCGTCAGGTCTTTTCGTAGCGTCTTCAGCTCTTGGTGTATTTGTACATATCGGTCGACTGTGGGTTTCGCGGGAGGCGGTCGCGCTTGGGGTTGCGTTTGAGCTGTAGGCGGTTGTGGAGGTGTTGCTTTGGGTTGAGGTGCCGCGACGATGGATTTAGGAGCGCTGACTTGTTGCGAGGTGGGTTGCGGTTGAGCGGCAGTAGCAAATGGGCTGCTTGCTGCGAGTTTGCCCTGGCCAGTGAAGAGTCCATTCTGCTGGGGAGCCGCACTGGCCGGCTGCGATTTGACTTGTGACAGTATCGTATCTGCCTCTACGGACTTCCTCACGCCCGGAGAGGGTTGTGCCGCAGGTATTTGACTTGCAGGCTGCTCGACTGCTTTCGGTGGTTCGGGCGCGGGCGGCGGCTTCGGCTTCGGTATGGTCTTCGCCTTTAGCTCTTGAAGCCTCGTCTCCTCCGCAGCAATTTCAGCTTCTGCCCACAGCCTCTCCTGCTCCCTGCGCCCCTGATCCAAGATGCGCTGGTGCTCCTCTTTCAGCTCGTGCATCTCGTACACGCGGATGGCAGCCTCCCGCACCCGCTCGTGCTCTGCCTGCGCCGCGAGGAGCGCATCTCGGTGACTCAGTTCGGTATTCCGGTCTTCGAAGAGGAAGCTGGACCGTGGTCCTCGGTCAGGGCTCGAGAGCAATTGACTCCTCCCCAAGGGTGAGGAGCGCGTCATGTTGCGTAAGGGCCGGCGAGGTTGGGCCAGTGCGCTATCGGGGTGGCATTTGCAGATTCTTGACGCGACGCGAGGTTGAATGAATGAATCAATGGGTACGGAGTACGGAGTAGCCGGTGCGAGTTGCCGACCCCTGTTGAAGCGGCCTCGTCGCTGGCTCTGGGTTGGTGAATGTGCTTGAGATGTGCTTTTTCTCATGGAGACTTGGAAGACGCGCGGTACGTACCGAAGCTGGGCGTGGGACAGGATCGGCACCGCTAAAATAAAGTCCCGACGGAGGTCCTGGCAGCACATGTCCCCATGCCGCCGAACTCCGTACCTAGTATACCATCCCTTTACTTCATGAATATACGAAGCGCAGGTTTTGTGCACCAAATGAATGCGCTGGACTTCATCGGCAATGATATCAAGCKTGATGGATGCTGCTAGTTCTGGGCGTGCATTGGCGTTGCACTGTTACTACGTACAAGAACCACGGAGGCTGGCCGTTGTCAAGCGAAATATACGCGACTGCACTGTTGGTCCCTCTTGAAACAGGTGAAACAACGGCTGCGACAAACCACCAAAAGTTTTTTCCCTTGGGTCATGTTCACGTCGCGAGCGAGGCAAAGGAGGAAACAAGGTTGGCGACTTTGTCTGTCTACGCACGAGCTGACGATGCAACAACTCTGCTCGCATGAAGTACTCTGGACCAATCGGCGACAATGAAAGCCTTCTGTTACACTTACGTCGACGTCACTACAGACGGCAATATTGGTTGTCCGTTTTGGACAGAGCTCATTACAAGAACGGAGCTATGATGCCAGGGTCGCCCTTCTTCTGGCCGACCCCATGCTCTACCCCAGGGGCTGGGAAATTGACAGATATTTCCCGGACTTGGTGCAATGGACGTCTAGACTCTGCGTGACATCGCACTCGTCTGTGATGTCCCTGGCCACGTTAAGGAGACGGAGGGCCACTAATACAGCTGTCTGTGTTTCCGCCAGGCGCTCGCAACAGTTGGTTGACCGGGTCCCTCGCTTTGAATAGGTACGTTGGCCAGGTTGCTGATGCTGCACAGTGAGCTGATGCGACCCGAAAGTGGAGCTGGTAACATTTGCTGGGTCTCGTACTTCGTACGTCGCGCTAAGGGATTGTGTCTTTGAACAGTGACGATATGGCAGAAGATCATCTTCTATCTAGCTCAAGCTCACGTTCATTGCAAGGCGAGTAATCATACCTCGCTAGACAGCCTTGGAAGGAATTAGTCAAGCCAAGGACGCCGATGTATCGTGCCGTTGAAGAGGGAAAAACACAAGTCCACCGTCGTTCCTTCCGGTACTCGGGCAAGTAACCTACGCGTTCAGTAAGCCAGAGGGCATCTCTTGGCAAGAGTAAGGCCTTACCCTGATAAGTAGGTATATCTCGCTCTATGGGATTTACGTACCGCCCCTGGTGAGATGCTCATCACAGAACATAGTAGAGAGCACTGCTCGCTGAGTCCGGTGTCTATGCAAAATACTCCTGTATCGTCCACGGGCAATGCATCACGTGCACAGGGGTCTGGGCCTGGGGTAATGGAGCAGTGCGGAGCTTGCGGCACTCTCTTGCAGGCTGGTTACGGCAACAGACCTGCGGGAATGGCGAGTAGGCGAGGCGAGGCCAGGCAAGGCAGTCTTGGGGCGAGACACAGTGACTTACACGACATGCCTGTGTGGGACGCCCGCATGTAACCCGATCACGGACTGCCATGCGGCACGGTTGCGGCTGTAGAATGGCGAGCCAAGGTCGGGTACAGCCGTTGGGCTGGACTACCGCATCACGCTGCCGAGTGCTACCTATGCAGGTATCGTGGTGATGGCGATGATGTCAGTTTCGCTGACACGTGCTGCCTCGTCGCCGCTGGTTGCTAGGAAGGTGGCGATGATGTGATGGGCTCGCTGCTGGCGCTTGCCGTCTGGGGATGTTTACTTCGCACTTGTACAGTGGTGTAATACGTATTTTCCAGCCCAACCACTAACAGCTGGAGCACAGGCGTCCATCCTTCCATCTGCTGCAACAGGACCCTGAACCGGGGGATATTATTTGTACTAGCATTACTTCGTACCTAGGTAGCTGCTGGAGCCAATGCCGTCGCCACCACCACGCTGCACCTGATGGAAACCAAGTCAAAATGCGACCGCAGGCACTTTATCTCTTCCCCACGAAAGATGGGGCCGTTGCTGCGTGCTTCGCGGACGGTAGAGGCCGCCCCGAGAAGGTGGCTTGCGCCAACAGCGAGGAGTGACGAGAGGCTGCGCTAATCCATGGCCATGGATGGGTTAGAAGTCACAACGCGGCCAGCGTCATCCAGTGTTCTAGCGCCGAGTTGGTCGCTCCACTGGCCTGAGGTGAGGTCGACTCTCTGGCTCCACTAGCGGCGACCGTCCAACGAAGCAGTGGCGCCCCCCAAAGCCCACTCCAGTTGCCCCCAAGCTAAACCCGTCCATCATTCTGTTCCATCACCTAATATCCGTCCTCCCACATCCACCCCATCGCCGTCAGTCGCTCTCCTCCAACTCCGTACAAGGAGCTGGACTTCCACCACCACCATCCTTCTTCCCCCTCGTCCATCCATCCATCATCCATCCCTCACTGCCTTCTCTTCACGCCCGCCGTCCGCTTCCCAACCGACTGCTTGCCTTCGCACACTCCTTGGTCCTCCCGAGCTCGCTTGAACCAGCCGCATCCACCCTCCTTTGGCAAAATCTGTCCTACCGAGCTCTGGCTTGCCACTGTCTCTAAGCCAGCTTCGAGAAACCCACCCAAGGCCATCCGGCGTCCTCGTCGCCTCGCCTCGCCTCGCCTCGCAAAGTATCGCCAAAACACCCCCCTCCCTACGCTACCCAACGAAGCGTTGCCCGCACCCGACGTGCCCTCCGTACCTATCTACTGTCTCTGACTCTGACTGCCCGTCATGGAGCAGCAGCAGCAGCAGCVGCAGCAGCAGCAACCAGCGCAGCAGCCGCAGCAGCCGGCTGGCGGCGTTCATGGACCTGCTGGACGCAGGCTGCACATTGCCCATCGGCGGAGCCCCTCGGAGCTGACGCCGTTGATGAGCATGTTTGCCAACCCAGGAAGTAAGTCGTCATCGCCGTCCATGCTCCCTGTTTCGTTGTGAGAGCTTGTCGTCGAGATCTTGCAGTCCCTGGCTGTCAGCTTGGTTCCCATCCACGCACGCACCCGCCCTCCTCCCACACATTAGCCCGCTTCCCGTCTACGCAGGCCGAATGCTAACACCCTTTCCCTGCAGTGGAACAGTTGGCGATCCAGCAGCAGATCGAGCTGTTGCAGCAGCAGCAACAGCAGATCCAGGCGACCCACCAGCAATATGTCAACATGGGCATGATGCCCCCCGGCCAGCCCATCGCCCACGGCGGAGCATTCGATCCTTTGCAGCCCATGGGCAACATGTCCCAAAACGCCTTCCAATTCCCCAACCAGATGCCGCAACAAAACGTTTCGCTGGGACCCCCGACCCAACCCCTATCACATCGCCGTAATCAGTCGGCACTGCCCAACATGGGCATGGGCCCGCCACCGGCTCCCTCGTCCGGAGCTTCTGGATCCAACTTTGGTAACTTTGAGGCTCCCGGAGCGCACGGCCGAGAGAACGCTGGCGGGCGAGGCGGCCGCGGAGGCGGCGCCGGCTCCGGTCACCAGCGAAGACATTCCCTGGCTTTGGCCGATGCCAAAAAGGCCGCCGAGATTGCCCAGCAGAAGCGAACGACGACCGGATTCCAATTCCCCGGCCCGGCCGCGTCTCCCGACAAGCCCGACGATGAGAACAGCAAGGCTCCTGCTACCCAATCGAGCCTGGATGCCTCCGTTGCCCAAGGCTCGACTCGTGGCCGTGGAGGACACGGCCGCAGCCAGAGCATGGCCGTAAATGGTCGTGGAGGCCCTCGCCTGGGTGTCGAAGGTGGCAATGACTTCAGTCGCCGTGGAAGCGGTCTTGGCCACGCCCGAACCGGATCCCGAAACTTCGAGGGCAACTGGCGAACCCAGAACCAGAACCAAGATCAGTCTGGTAATGCTGGCCCGAGCCAGTCGTTCCAGCCAGGGCACCGCTCTCGCGGCTCCATTAACCAGTCCGTGTCGTCCATTGGAGCCTTCCAGTATAACCCCAACCAGCCTCAGCTCATGCAGCTTCCGGGCCAGATGATGATTCCCCAGATGTATGGCCAGCAGCTCAACTCCATGCAGCTTGGCCAGCTCCAGGCTCTCCAGGCCGCCCAGATGAATGGTCAGCAGTTCCAGGGTCTTCAAAGCTCCCAGCATGCCCCCCAGCTGGGCGGTCAGCAGCAACAACTGCAGCAGCGAAAGACGCTGTTCACTCCCTACCTCCCTCAGGCTTCTCTCCCTGCCCTGCTTGGAGATGGCCAGCTCGTCTCTGGTATTCTCCGTGTCAACAAGAAGAACCGTAGCGACGCCTACGTTACCACGCAGGACGGCCTCCTAGATGCTGACATCTTTATTTGCGGTAGCAAGGATCGTAACCGAGCCCTGGAGGGTGATCTCGTCGCCATCGAACTCCTGGACGTGGATGAGGTCTGGTCCCAGAAGAGAGAGAAGGAAGAGAAGAAGAAGCGCAAAGATATCACTGACACCCGTTCCGGCTCTACGAACCAAGGAAGCCGGGGAGACTCTGGCCAAAACGACGATAACAACGTTTCCGAGGGTGGCATTCGTCGTCGCGGTAGTCTTCGCCAGCGCCCGACGCAGAAGAAGAATGATGATGTCGAGGTCGAGGGCCAGAGCCTGCTTCTCGTTGAGGAAGAGGAAATCAACGACGAGCAGAAGCATCTCTATGCCGGCCACGTTGTCGCTGTCATTGAACGTGTTGCCGGGCAAATGTTCTCTGGCACTCTTGGCTTGCTGCGTCCCAGCAGCCAGGCCACCAAGGAAAAGCAGGAAGCAGAGAGGGCGGCCCGAGATGGTGGCAACAACCGCCACAATGACAATCGCCAGCAGGAGAAGCCCAAGATTGTTTGGTTCAAGCCTACTGACAAGCGAGTCCCCTTGATTGCCATTCCTACGGAACAAGCCCCTCGTGACTTTGTCGAGAAGCACCAGGACTACGCCGATCGCATCTTTGTCGCCTGCATCAAGCGATGGCCAATCACCTCGCTGCATCCCTTTGGTACTCTCGTTGAACAGCTTGGACGCATGGGTGACCTCAAGGTGGAGACAGATGCCCTGCTACGAGACAACAACTTTTCGTCGGACGAGTTCTCCGATGCTGTCCTACGCAGCGTTGGCCTCCAGGACTGGTCATTGGCCAAGGAGGACGAGTCTGCCATTGCCTCGCGCCGTGACTTCCGCGAGGAGAAGGCCTTCACGATTGACTTCAATGGGAGCACCGAGCTTGGCAATGCTGTCCACGTCAAGACTCGTCCTGATGGCAAGATTGAGATTGGCATCCATGTGCCTGACGTTGCTCACTTCGTCAAGCCCAACTCCCTGGTGGACCGCGAAGCGAAGAAGCGTGGCACCTCGGTCCAGCTGCTCAACCGATTCTGTGCTCTTCTGCCGCCGAAGCTGTCTAGCGAGGTTTGCTCCCTCGGCGCAGACCAGGAGCGACTTACGGTCAGTGTTGTGTTCAACGTGAACCCTCGCAACGGGTCGGTAGCCGAGGGTGACAGCTGGGTGGGCCGAAGCATCATCAAGAGCACTGGCAAGGTGTCGTTGGCCGACATTGACAGTGCTCTGAATGAGCCGTCGGCCTTTGAGAACAAGGCGGTTGCGGTGAATACGGTCCAGATTCTGCAGGGCGTGGCGCAGAAGTTCCAGGAGGCGCGCCTCGGCGCCGGTGGAGAGCCCATCGCGCCCCTACGCCTCTTGCGGCAGCTGGATGACGAGAACAACCCCGTGCAGGAGAACATCTTTGACTCGACGCAGGCGATAGAGCTAGTTGAGGAGCTCATGCAAAAGGCGAACGCTTACGGGGCGCAGCGTCTGGCAGAGGGACTCCCCGAGAAGGCGCTCCTCCGTCGCCAGGCTGCTCCCAACCCCCGCCGCCTGCAGACGTTCGTCGAACGCATGACGGCCTTGGGCTACGACATCGATGCGTCTGGAAGCGGGTCGCTGCAGAACAGCTTGTTCAAGGTGGAGGACGCGGAGCTCCGCAAGGGCATGGAGACGCTGGTTCTCAAGTCGATGCACCGAGCTAAGTACTTCATCGCGGGCAAGACTGCGAAGCCCCTGTGGTCGCACTACTCTCTGAACCTGCCTCTTTACGCTCACTTCACGTCGCCCACGCGCCGGTACGCGGACATGATTGTCCACCGGCAGCTGGAGGCTGTCCTGTCCGAGGGCAAGATTGAGTTTACAGATGACATGGAGAACCTCGTCAAGACGGTCGAGTCATGCAACACCAAGAAGGATTCGGCACAGAACGCGCAGGATCAGAGCATTCACATCGAGTCCTGCCGGACCATGGACAAGAAGCGGCAGGAGGCCAATGGGGATCTCATTGCCGAGGGCATCGTGCTGTGCGTTTACGAGTCTGCATTTGACGTGCTGATCCCCGAGTGGGGCTTCGAGAAGCGCGTGCACTGCGACCAGCTGCCGCTCAAGAAGGCAGAGTTTAGGAAGGAGAAGAGAGTGCTCGAGCTGTACTGGGAGAAGGGAGTGCCAAGCTCGGCGTATGTGCCGGAGGACGAACGACCGAAGGCGGCGGCCTCTCAGAGAATGACCAACGCCATGGCGGCGGCCAGACAGGCCGACGAGGCGGAGAAGGCCAGGAAGGAGCGCGACGAGGCGGCGCGCAAGCAGACGGAAACGGGCACCATGTCGACGGACGACGTGGATGCCCTGTTCGACGACGACGACGACAACACGTCGGACGTTACCGAGGCGATGGCCGGAGTGTCCCTGGCGGAGCGACCCACGCAGAGCGTGCCCGGGTCGCCGGCGCGGACGCCCTCGAACGCCAGCACGCTGCACCGCACTCGGTCCGACTCGAAGGTGCCCGTCTCTGAGACCGTCGAGGCGCGGCTGACGAACAAGGAGAAGTACCTGAAGCTGTTCAAGCTCCGGGAAGAGGGCGGGGACTACATTCAGGATGTGACGGAGATGACGAGGGTTCCGGTGATTCTGAAGACGGACCTGAGCAAGAGCCCGCCGTAAGTGATGGCGCTTTGTTTTTGACGAATTGGATTGCTGACGATGAGTGTGTACAGATGCTTGACGATTCGGTCGCTGAACCCGTATGCGTTGTAATGAAGGTGGAGGTGGTGAAGGAAGCCGAGAGGAGACTGCAGACTGCACGAAAAGGAGGAGGAGCGAGGAGGTGTCGGCCACAGCGGGAGAGAAAGATACACAGCTGCCGCTGCAGAGGATGTGTGGTATATAGCTATAATCATGATATGGCACACAGATGCACGTCATTGAGCTGACAGTTGGCATCTGGAGGGGAAGGGGGAAGCGCGCAGAGGAAGGGGCGAGATAGCATGCGATAACAGCTGAAGTAGCGAAAATTGATCACCGGAAATCCCATAACCTTATCGGAAGGGACTGTGCCAGGCTCGCAGGAGCTGAGACGATGTCTGGTGGCGGACCTGAGACGGGTGGCATGGGACGGGTGGGATGGGACGGGTGGCATGGGACGGGTGGCATGGGAGGCTGGCGAGGGACTGGAGGGCCGGAAGGCGCAGGACCGGTGGAGGATGAGACGGCAAGGGCCCACGAGGACGGCGGCAGTGGGTAGCTGGCTACTGGACGACATGGGGCTCGAGGGAAAATACTCCGCACGGATTACGCACTTGGCTCCGCCGCTCCAGCCAATTTTGCGACCCCAGGCGAGCCTTGGTGTGGCGCGGCTGAGTGAGCCGCAGCATCGGAGGGGCGCCGGAAAAGTCCCTTCAATGCTCGTGCTCCCATTGGTCATTTTTGCCCATGTCGAACGCGAACGCACCGAACGAAGACTCAACCAACACCGCGTTACATTATAACCCATGTCCAACGCAACCGAAGACTCAACCAACATCCCCATTTTTGCTGTCGTCCTCCTTGCTGTCCATCGTCACCATTTTGGTAACTTCGGCTAACTCGCCGCATCTCTTGGCTAGCTTTGATAACCTCGACCAGCCTTCTATCTGGCACCAAACGCGACAAGGCTGCGACCGGTGCCCCGTCTCTCATTCCGGGTTGCTTTCAAAGGGTATACCCTTCCAAGAAACGGGTTCAAAAGCCCGCTGCGCCCTGGTGAAATTGCCGACTTTGAAAAGGTCTTCCCGTTCATGTTGGCTCGCAGCGCCGGCCTGGACGTAACCATCTCCAAGTGGCTGTTGATGTGTTGTTGAGCAGTGAGCCCGTGGCGACTTCGGCCTCGCCGAGCGCGGTCCCAAGGAACAGCAGCTGGAGAGCAGCAGGGATAAGGAAATCGTGGGAATAGAGCACGTATGGTTGTTCAAACGACAGATGTAAGCAGGGACGATGGATGTTTTCCTGGTGGTGTTGTGTCTCGGGGTCGATGCCGGTCTAGTCCGTACTTGCGGAGTAGTTTAACGACCCAACGACCAACGTCCAACGACCAATGCCAACGGCGGAAATGGTTTTGCAAGTGGTCGGGCAACCATCACGAGCGCCTCGTCTCCTGCATGTTGGTCCGTGGATTGTCCACCTGATGAGGAGMCAGCACCAACCAACACCATTAAACCGCGAGTACCAGTGATATCCCAAACAATACGGGCGGTTAGCTGTTGCATACGTGGGTCTGCCTGACGCCAGTCAGGCCATTTGCGACCCGGTCACAGCCAGGCAAGCATCTAAGGGCGCTTCCTGAGACGAGGATGTGAATGCATTCCTTTGGTCGCTGCTTTGACCTGTGGGTGTGAAGGCTGAATTCTATAAGCAGTGGCTTCAGGACCAGTATCATTACGATCTATTTTCCATCTTTAGCTCTCCAACAACTCCAGCACGAGTTTCCCACATCCTGACTATCACTTTACACTGTACTCTTTCAAATCGGGCCTCCAACGACTTCGAACCATGTGCACCAACGACACGCATCATTTCGGTGGCTGTGGGTGCAGGATAGTCATCAAAACCCATACATGCTTGGATAAAGCGAAGGGAAAGTGCAAGGGCACTAAGGAGGTGGACACGTTGTACTCCGCTTCGAAATGCCCTCACTGCCAATCGCATCATGTAAGTCACTTTCTACCTAGCAATCTTCTCCAGAGACACAAGTGCTGATGGAGAAGCAGGGATGATTTCATCCGAAAGCTAGTTCAGGTCTCTTTTATTAACTTGAAATGAATCATGGGGGATCCACGATGATAGTTTTTTGCCATTAGTTTTCCTATCATCTTCATGCAGATGCTGTGGATTGTTTTCATAGCTATACAATAACATACTAAAAGAATTACTTCCATGTTTTCGCAGAGGCCCCCTGATGATGCTGTAGCCGGCGCTTCATGCCAATGAATCAACGTGGTGCGTCGGCAAGTTCGTTAAAACATCAAAACAGCCAGTACCGAGCTTCCCGAGTCGGCCCATCACCAGACGAGCGCTCGGCGTTGCCAGCTCATCCCAATCTCCGTCAAGCACTGCATCCTTCAGGAATGCTAGGGTTGTCTCAAAGCTCATCTTAGTGAACGGGCTGACATTGCCCCGCAGACCCATACGACTGAAGCCCGTAAAGTCACCATTTCTTGTCATATGATCTCCAATGAGGTTTAAGTGGCGGTTATCGACTTTGATACCGTGGGATCCGAATACTTCCCCAAGCTCTCTAACGATATTAGCTCGGCACGCCTCAACACCGTATATGGATAATACGGCCGCGATGTCATTGGTTTGGATGCGGTCCGGGTCAATGTAGTCGTTGAACTGTTGAACTGCCTTGAGGTTGACGCCCGTGGTATGAACGACGAGTTCCTTTTTCCCTGTGCGTTCCTGTATCATTTTGCAAGCGCCAATGCCGCGAATTTCCCTGACCAGGGTTCCCTTGATGGCTCTTTGGACAATGTCGAGCATGAGAAATTTGGGCACGGACGCACCAAACTCGAGCGTCACATTGCACCAGTCTCCGGTATTTTCGTTGCACTCGAATCCCGTGACCTCTGGGAACGCTTCGAGGACACGCTCCGCTCGGGGCTTGGCCGACAGTCGTCCTTCGCGGTCCGCGTTCTCCTCGTCGCTCTCCTGGTTTGTCGCCGTGATCGCCTGTGGGCGGCCGTCCACGCCCTCTACTTCCAGCGCGTCACCCTCATCCATTGCCTGCTGAATTTCGTCGTCTGCATCGTCATTCGGCCCGTATGACACGGCCTCGAGGCGGTTAGCTCGTTGCTTGACATTGGTATGATCATCGTCGCCCGCGTCATCGTCGTCGTCATCATCACCACCATTTTCCGGCCGTCTATTAGGAGCAGCCACCTCCACAACCCCGACCTTGACTCCAATGTCGGGTGTGGCTGCGGTTGCCTGCATCGTTCGCTCCTTCACCTCGGCTTTCGAGAGCGAAACAATCTGGCGTAGCAGCTTCTTCTCCACGGCATCCAACACCTCAGAAATGCTGGCATGGTAGGCTTCAAAGTATTCCGGCGAAGGGAAAAACTTCAGTCTAATCATATAGACCTTGGCCAGACCATACCTCTTGCCACGGTCAACCTTCTCTTCCACAGCGACGTTGTCCAAGACGTACGATAGAGGGAGGGCGCTGATTGACTTGGCAAATGTTTCGACCTCGTCTGCCGAAAGCTTCTCGCGGGGGTGGAGGGACATGGCAGGCGTAGAAATGTCCTTGGAAGCCGTCATTAAAATCTCCCTCAGACGTGGAATACCTGCGGTGACGTTCTTGGCCGCGTGTCCAGCCAAGTGGAACGTATTGAGGGTCATCTGTGTTGACGGCTCGCCAACGGATTGGCCTGCGATGATGCCAACTGCCTCGCCAGGCTCTACCAACGACTGCAAGTACTTCATCGCAAACAGAAGTTCGGCGTTCTTCCGGTTCAGTTTGCGAGACGAGTCTGGCGCGCCTTTGTCACTCTTATCGCGAATAAGCCCCTCCGCATTCTCCTTGAGATAAGTTGACATGGCGTCGTAGAAGGCTTCAGACAACACAAACGCATTTGTTGCGGGGTTGAATGCGCTCATCAGCGGATCTCTCCCCTTTAGATCGCCAGGCTTGGAGTGCTTCAAAGCGCTCTTCATGTACTTGGTAAACGAATCTCGGTTGGCGGCGAGACGCTTGACCACCTGGGGGTCGTATCGTAGCTGGGCCGCTTCGGACGTCAAATTTCGTAGGATAAACCCGAATTCTTTGAGGTATGTTTGCTTCGTGACATCCAAACCATCCTCCCCATATAGGAATTGGATAATAGAGCCGTCTGCATCACGAACAGTGGTGTCATACCCAACCATGAGACCCTCTAGACCTTTGATGACGCATCTTTGGAGATAACCAGAGCGTGATGTCTTGACAGCTGTATCAATGAGACCTTCACGTCCCGCCATGTGATGGAAGTAGTACTCCTGCGGACGGATGCCCGTAAGGAATCGGCTACCAATATACCCGTTGGCCGTAATATTGGTCTCGAAGGGTTTAAAGCAGGGTAGCGATTTACCGCTGACCATGATGGGCACCCGCCTAGTCTCCAATACTTGTTGCCCAAGGTTGCACGAGATCAGCGACGCGTTAACCTTGGATCCCTTTGCACCAGATATTGTCATTGCCTGCATCTGGTTCCACGGGAACGGCTTTGCTAGGCCGTTGGGAATGCATGCTCTCTGGATTGAGTCTGTGATGTCTTTGGTTCTCTGGTTCATCAAGAGATCCAGGCCTTCCTGTTTCTTATCCTCGCGGATGACCTCTTCCAGACGCTCCAAAAGTACCGAGTCGTTCGGGCCAGAAACCACTTCAAGCGAGACGTAATTTGAGGCAATCTCGAGACCGACTCGATTGATGGCTTGTAGCTCTTTCTGTCGGGATTTTTCGCCCTCAGCAGTAAGTCGCAAGTCATCCATACCGCAAGAGAAGGCCCGCATATTGAGATAGCGGGTCAAAAGTCGGCCAAGAGCGGTCAGGAGCTTACCAGCGATGGCTGGTCCGTGAGTTTCATGGACGGCATGAATCAAGCCGCCCGAGCTTTGGCCAATTTGGGACTTGTCGAGGATGCCAGTCACAAACTCGCCCTCTTGAATCAGCACCGTCCCTTCTTCGGATTTCGGGCCCCACTGTTCGGCTTTGATCTGCGACTCTCCCCGTAGAGTAAGAGGGCCGCTATTTGGCGGCTGCATGTTTTTCAGAATCGTCGTGATGACCTGTTTTCCAGTCCATCTTGGCACAGGCTTGATAATGGCTGGTGTGACCAACTCGATCCTCTCTCTGAAACCATAGCCGCTTTCTGGTCGAATCGCGCTGTAAACCAATGAATGATAGTCGCCACGGCTGAAAAACCTATCGCGACTACATAAGGCGATGGATACTGAGATGTGATCCTGGATCAGGCCTCGAAGTGGCTTCCCCTGCGTTCCGGATAAATATTGATGGTCGGTATCCGCAATTTGCAATGCTTCCGCTCGGGCAACCTCATTTTGCGGGAAATGCATATTCATTTCGTCGCCGTTGAAGTCGGCGTTGTACGTGTTGCAATTCGCGTAATGCATACGAATCGTCTTTTCGCCTGGCAAAACCCGAACTCGATGTCCCATGATAGAGGGCTTATGTAGCGTAGGCTGGCGATTCATCAACACCACGTCACCATTTGTCATGTGGCGATATACTTTCTTGTTCTTCGTTTTCGGTGCGTTGGCATTTGTTGGGGCGAGCAGCTGGTTCGCCAGCGATATACGCTCATCGACAGACTTGTTTTTGAGCATCTGCATTCGCCCATCCTCGTTCTCAATGGCAATGGCACCTGGCCATTTGTTGGCGCCATTGATGACAGCCTGCTGCATGTCCCTGAAATTGTGACTTGTTACCGGCTCCGGGAATGTGAGTTTCCTGGCAAAGACTGGCGGGACGCCGATCTCGTTTGTCTCGATATTGGGATCAGGCGAAATAACGCTCCGGGCCGCGTAATTTACTCGCTTGCCCATCATATTCTTTCGAAACAGACCCTCCTTCTTCTCCAGCTTCTGTTTAATGCCATCTTCGTTGCGCTTCGCGGCTGCGCCTTGTACAGGGTTCTTATTTTTGTCGATGAGCGCATTGACTCCTTCTTGCAGCTCCGTCCATGCTTGGTGCAGCTGCGTAATGTCGGGGTGCTCGTTGCTGCTCAGGGAGGCATGCACATGGGCTATCCTGGCACAGCCTCGTAGAATCCCCTTATAAAGTGAGTTCTGCTCTGCTTCGGCCACTTGGGAGTCTCCCATGCGAGCTTCGGGTCGATAGCGATTCGGCGGTACCAAAATGGTCGTGATGAAGAACATGTCTGGGGTAATTTCCGGGGAGCTTCGCGTGCGCGGTTTCATGTTGTACAAAAGGGACACAACATCCTGCTCCTTTCGGAACAAATCGTTCAGACGAGCCCGCACCTCCATGGGACTGACATATCGATGGGATGCAGCGACACCAACATCAATTTCTTCTCCTTGATCGCTCGATGACTGAATGACCGCTTCTTCGGATTCGGAGGGAGGTTCAGCGCCAATGAGTTTCTTCGATTGGCCATCGTATTCACGAGACATTGCATCTTGTCGCACAAAGTTCCTCTGCGCCATTTTTGCTTGCTCCTTTGGTGAGAGCGACTTCTCGAAAATCTTGACAAATTGATCTTTCCGGTAGGAAGGCGAGATTCCTGCGCAGGTAGAGCATTCCCGTCTCTTGGTCATCTCTGCGAGAAAATGCTTGATAACTTCTCGGCGAGCCTGGGCCACGCCTTCGTGTTTGCCTCTCCTAGCATCTCCTCGTCGAAGCTCGATGCCTCGGAGGCACTCTCGGATGTACTTTTCCCGTTTCCTCGTTACATTGTCGATCGTAAAATTTTCTTCGTCCGCCTCACTCTCGTCCTCGTTAGCCCAGTCCGTCTCGCCGAGAACTTCGACGATTTGTGCTTCGCGTACAAGACCGTGCTGGAGGAGGCGGAGTTTGCACATGTACTTGTGGATGTCTTTTGCGGATAGTCGAAAGCCTTTACAATACACGCAAGTCGCTCGGAGTAAGTGGTATGCTTGGTCCATGAAGACTGGGTGGTACACGGGCGCTGGGAGTTGGATGTGGCCTGGATGTCCCGGGCAGCTCGACTGGTTCAGCTTGCAAGTCGCGCATCTTGGGAATACGGTCAGCAAAGGCCGAACTGGAATGTTGAAGAGAGAAATATCTCACGGTTCATCCCCCCACGATCCGAGGGCGAGGTCATAGAGACCTCCGTTGACGGGATTGAGAAAGCTGTCGAAGGTGATTTCATTTTCGATGCGCCGGACGGAAACTGCCAGGATTTCCTCGGGCGACAGAAATGTGAACTCAACAGAATCGACCTCAGAAGACACCGGCTGTGCGATATTCATCTTGAGGTAGGTCAGAGACGTTCTGTCCGTTGACGTCCCGAGTTCCGCAAGAGTCGTCGATGGCAATATGGTTGGGTCTAGTTGGTGGTGACTGATGCAACTTCTCTTTTTTTTTTGGGCGGTGCTGCGCGGCAGAATTCCACTGTGGATCCCTTATCTGCTGCATATTGCATTATGAGAAATAGCTGCCTAATCATAAGCCCCGCACAGTGCCAACTAGTCGCCAGTGTTGCTCGTAGTGGCCGTATGAGTCGTGGATTTCGCCCCAGGAATCTGGCAGCATGTCCACTCAGAACTTCTCATGGCAACTGTCGATATGATATATCTCCATTCGTTCAATAGGCGCTAGGCGTTTGAAGCCTCGCAATTGGTGTACTTGGTAGCCCACAGATGGCCGATTCTCGCCATCGCCTCCTTAGAGGGAATCGACAGTCATACGGTGCGTACTACATATGCACTGTCCCGCAGTCCGCCAAACATGCAAGCCTCAGTGAAGCTCTTTTTCACTTGCTGTTCCCAGCTTCAACCGCACAAAGCTCTATCGACCTGCATCACGTCATTATTGCGCTCTTTAAAACGGGCAGTCATCAGGATTGAGTTCAGTTGTGATCTATGCCATTGGCCTACCCGGCCAGGCTCTGCGGCGCTCAGCAAACCAGTGGCGATATGCGCATGGAAGATCTAATATTTCCTCGTTTTCTGGCCTTGCCGTCAGAGCTCCGCACTAAAATCTAGATAATCTACTGTCCCGATCTCGATTCGACTACGACTCTCGTGCTTGGAGTTAATATTGCGCCAATTCCCGGCAATACGCAGTGCCATGCGATATACGACACCCCTCGTCTTGAAGAATTTTACGAAAAGATCCTGGCATTCACTCTTGTGCACCACGAAACCCGGGATTTAGTTGGGAGAGCTTTACCTGACACTCTCGACATCAGAAGAAGCGCCGATGCCCTTCCGAAGCGCATTCGTTTCAGGAGGAAGAGAGACATCGTTTTTCTTGAAGGTTTCGCACCTTTAATTGGTGCGCGTGGAGAAATTACTCCTGTGCATTACGATGTGCGAAACGCTGCTGAACAAGTCGAGAACGTGGCCATCAATCGACGTTTCATCCACGAGCCGGACCATCGCTGCTTAGTGTTTTTACTCCATCTCAGGAACCTGCAGCAAGTCTTTTACTGTCGAACAGCACATGCTAATAGCGAATTGCGAATGGCGACACAAAGTTGGAAGTGTACTCTATCTACTCTCTGTTATAGGGAGCATAGGCGTTTCGATGTTAAAACATTTACACTCTACTTTCCAAAAGTAGCTGGGCAGTCCCAAACTGCAAATCTACCGGTCGAAGCCGCTCAAGCCCCATTGGAGCTTGCAGGCCCTGCTGAGATACGCCAATGGAGGCTACTACCGATGATACTATACACAGCTAAAAGGCATATCGAAGGCTCCGGGGAGTCGAGGTATAAACAAGAGTATGAAGTACTTCTCTGGGATTCCGATGCCTCCTCCTCCAGCTCCTCCAGCTCCTCCTCCAGCTCCTCTCCTGTCTATTCGGCCGATGAAGATGCACCACACAGAACACCCCGTGTTGCATCGGTTGGATCCATGACACTAGCGGAGCTAGAGGTCCAGAAAGAGGCAGCTCGAGAAGTAGAGAGACAGCGAAGGCGGAAAATAAGAGATGGCCAGTTGCGCAGAGAACGGAGACGGGCGCAGCAGGGTTGGGGGCAAGAGCAGGGCGCAGAGATGGGCCACGAGCTAGGTGAAAGGGAGTGGGATAGGGACGAATGGCAGGCGAAGCAGCGGAGAGGGTTGCAGGAACTGGAAGACGTGATTGACCGTCTTCTGTGAGCAGGAAAACCTCTGCCCAGTTCTGAAAGGTACTTTACGGTGTTGACATGGACGAGACATCTACCGCACTCGCTCTGCAGTGCTCTTGGAGGCGCATTACGGAAGCGATCGCTGAGGTGCCTACTGGCTTGATTGTACGTACTCGCAGAAGCGACCGGTATGCCGAGAGTGGGTGTAATCAAATTGAGCCCTCGGGTGCCACTAAAGCGATTCAACGTCATCGACTAGGAACCGGACATTAGGCAATTCCCAGCCGCGGCGAGTGCATAGCCAGATGAGAACATGGAAGAAGGATTCAAGATGGTGGTAGTATGTGTGTTGATGGCTACCTCTCACAAATCTGTAAAGGACGTGCTCGGAGTAACCCCCCTTGTTTGGCGCTGCTCGACCGACTCTCTTGCTCGACATGATGTGAAACAGATCCGATATCCGACTGCGACACATTATGGCTCTCCAAACCCTGGGATAGCCCGTCCTGTTGATGGAAGCGATGGGTCATCAAAGTTCAAATCCGCTGGCAACTGGTCGATGGCTGAGCATATACTCTTGAAATGAGATGGCATCCAGGAGTTGTACACATTCTTCGTGAATATGTATAACTATGTTATGAGCCGAATCAAGGGCGTGACCCATCTGAACTTTATTCCGGCACAGGGTTGGTTGCCCCGACAATTCACCAGAGGCGTTCGCCCCCGACGCCAGAGACTGTTGGCAGATGTGGCACGGTATGAGAGATCGCCAATTGACTGACATGTTCACTTCTCTGGCACTGACTGGTCTCGTACTGATAGCGTCGAGCTGATGGACATGTTTGCGGGCAAGCCGAAGGCTGGGCTGTGGATGTTGGTTGCAAGATGCAGCGTCTCGGTCGCGCGACGTTTTGGGGTGGCTGGCGCCATGGCGTCCATGCTCCGTCCAGTCACGCAGGACAGGCTGCGACGACGAGGATCAGACGGCCGAGGCGTGTCACTGCCATGATGCGCTGGTCCCGGCTGGGGCCCACGGCATGCACCACGGCATGCATGCCTTTGCAATCCCCTGTTGTTGGGAGACGGCGGGGGGGGGGGTTGTGCAAGCGGCTTCGTCTGGCAACCTGGCAACTCGGCGTCGGCTTCCGACGATAACGAACATGATATAGCGCTGCGTTTCCTTGGGCGTCTGGATGGAAACGCCCTTGGTGTTGGTGAGACGCCGCCCTGACGCCTCAATCACGCAGAGGCACGAAGATGGCCAGCGCGCTCCTTAATAACCGGCACGGGGGAAGAAACCTGTTAGTGGACGCATGCCACGCTGCGACCAGGAAAAGGGCCGCCGGCCCGGCCTGCAACGCCGCCAGGAGGCGCGCCCGCGTCTCACAGCCGTTTCGGACAGCCTCCCTCCCGCTCGGGGCCGTCTCCTGCGGGCCACGAAGAGCCGCGGGTGCGCCGCGCTCCGCCCGCGCCGGCAGCGGCTTGCTGCAGGCCTGCCAAACGCCACGGAGCGGATGGTGGACGACCCGCAGCCGCAGAGCGACGGCCTCGTGCGCGCGCGCCCATGTCAAAAGCGCGCCGTCGCCCCCAGCCTCTCGTCGTTCTGTTTCTTGGATTCGCATTCCTGCACGCTTGTTTCTGTCTTTGCCGTGTTGGTTTCCTACTTAGAGGAGGTGTTCCCCCGCGAAAAGCGCTGGCCTGCTTTGCTCTGCTCTCACCACCTTGTCCTTCGTTTCTTCTTCTCTTCCCGACTTGCACGCACGCACGCACGCACGCACGCACGCACGCACCCTCTCACTCCTTGTTGTATTACTACGGAAACCATCTTTTAATAACGGCGGCTGGCCCTCGACGACCTTCACTTCTTTCGCTGCGCAATCACAGACAACGCCGTCTTGACTCTTGACGTTCACCCCGCCGCCAAACCGCAGCACGTATCCAGACGAAACGCGCTGCATCAGACCGACCATGATGGCCTCCTCGCTCAAGACGCTCGCCCTGGCGGCCCTCGCGGCAACGGCCGCTGCGCTCCCCGCGTCGTACCGGCTGTCGCCGCGCCAGCTACGGTACCACGAGCTCGCCGCGCGACAGAACGCCGCCGCGGGCCTCAGCGACTTTGACATCCTACAGTTGTAAGTGCCGCCCCCTGTCGGTCGTCGTCGCGCTCCCTCCCKCCCTCCCTCCCTGCCTCCCTCCATCACCGCTTCGGCCGTCGCCGGGAGATGCAGCCGCTGATGCCTGCTGCAGCGCCCTCACGCTCGAAAACCTCGAGGAGACGTTCTACAGAGAGGGCTTCAAGAAGTTCCCCGACGCCGACTTCGCCGCCCTCGGCCTCAACCAGCAGCAGGTCAAGGACCTCAAGGACATCGGCCGCACCGAGCAGGCGCACGTCGGGCTGCTGCAGTCGTCGCTCGCGCAGGGTGGCATCCAGCCCGTGCGGCCGTGCACCTACGACTTCAAGTTCACCGACGCAAAGGGCATGGTCGCCACGGCCGCCGTGCTCGAGAACGTGGGCATCTCGGCGTACCTGGGCGCCGCGCCGCTGCTCGCCGACAAGGGCATCCTCAGCACCGCCGGCAGCATCCTGACCATCGAGGCGCGCCACCAGAGCGCCATCCGCGTCTTCGCCGGCCTCGAGGCCGTCCCCCAGGCCTTCGACGCGCCGCTGGGCCCGCGCTCCGTCTTCAGCATCGCGAAGCCCTTCATCAAGGAGTGCCCGCAGGGCAGCAACCTCGCCATCCAGGCCTTCCCCGCGCTGACCATGCAGCCTGGCCAGGACGCCAGCGCCACCGGCGTCGGGGCCACCATCAAGCTCACCGCCGACGGCGGCGCCGCCTCCGCCGCCAAGTTCTGCGCCTTCACCTCCGGCGGCGTCGTCCCCGGCGGCACCGCCTTCGCGCCCTTCACCGAGGCCGGCGGCTGCCAGGTGCCCGAGGGCGTGGCCGGCGTGTCGTACCTGTCGCTGACCAACACGGCGCCGCTGGACGGGGTGCTCAAGGACGAGATGCTGCTCGCCGGTCCCATGGTCCTGGGCGTCTCATGAGGAGGCCAGGCGCCGGGCTGAGTCGTCAACAACTTCTTTTCTCATGGGCAGAGGACTTGGAGGCTAGCTACCGCTATCTCGCATGAAAAACGCGTCTCCATCAGACCAGTTCCCCCATCCCACTTACACGGGCGCCAGCCACACCCTGCCGTGCTCCCGTACAACACCGAGAGCGCCCTTGGCCCTTGTTTTGTCCCCGCAAGCAGCCGCTCATCTACGCATTCCGAACAATCTGGCACCGGGGGCGCCGAAGTCGCTGGACGAAAAGGAAGACCAAGGGATCCCCCCCATCTTATGATACCATTGTACATGTAGTACTCCGAACGCCTATATTCTCATGGGCCCAGGCTTTTCTGGTTTTTTTTTTTTAGTTTACCGAATCTCATTAGTTTATTTAGGCCTGAGTGCGCATTAGGAAAATAGGAACAGAGAATACTTCCGAATCCATACTTGCACTGCGCTGAATGACTGGACAGCTTCTTTCCCGCTTGCTGTCTGCCGGGCGGCATTGCAGCCAGACCCTCGGCTTGGCAGAAACGCAATCGCAACGCCACATCCCCATCTCATGGCCTCCACACCAAGTAATTGCAAGGGCCACGTTGTCGACGCCCAGGTCGCCGGAATGCTGAGGTGAAACGCCTGTGAAGCACGCCCGAACCGGAGTCGAGGCGTCGCCGCTCCCCCGTGTGGGTCCGCCTCCGGAACGCCGGAGCGTCGGACCTGCACCCCACCATCTCTGACTCCGTGCCTGCATGATGAATCAACAACCTTGTCCCATTGTCGTAAGCTCGACGTTAAGACTCGCCAACCCGACAGTTATGCATGGTGTTTATAAGGTTTTTTGGTTGCTTTACATGACATGGCATAAGATGCAAAACAGCCTCGCAGCCACGCCCTCTCCCTGCCTGCGTGCTTGTTGTGCTTGTGCTATCTAACCCCATGTCGGCCTACACCTGCATCCGCCTATCCCATACACTTCGGCCACTTCTGGCCTCGTCAGACGCCGTCACTCCCGTCCCCAATAGCGCCTTGCTCCACGTCCTTCGCATCCCCACGCTTAAACCCTGCCCATGCTATCCACTGCTGCCGTGACCTCTCCAATGGTTCCTGCTGTCGCTGCCATCGACCGAGCCACACCGATATGTCAATGGTGTGGCCTCCCATGTAGATATAACAACGTACTTGAAAACAGGTGCTCCCAACATGGATGCTTCAACTTTTGGGTACGCCACCTCCGTCCTGTATGCCACGTAGTATTACCGTCGCCTACAGGCACTGCCCTCTCAAAAGGGCCTCGCATCCAGGTAACCCTGAGCCTTGGCCCAGGCCGCCTTGTCTGACGCGGGCACCTCCTTGCTGTCCAGCGTCTGTACGCCTTGGTTGAGCGCACTGACAAAGTCTGTGCAGAGCCGGAAGTCGTCCACTAGAGCTTCCGCAAAAGGCACGAATGTCTTGGGAAACTCGGCCAGTCTGGCGACTCTCGCTTCTTTGCTGTCGCCCGCTTCGTCTTCGTCGAAGAAGGTCCGGATAGCAATGCCCAGGCCAATGTCCGGCTCTTGCAGGAAGGGAAGCCTGCCACCAGGTTAGTCTTCGATTCATTCCACACAAAAAAGTCGCCGGTACCGCACCTTTGGCTGATATCCAGATAGTCGTCCCGCTCCCGCTTGCACTGCCCGTACATGAACATCGATGCGACGATGGCCTCAATCAGGTCGCGGTCAGCTTCCCGCACCGCAGACGACAACGAGCGGAACGCCAATAGACTCTTGTTAAGAGGCCCAGTATACCCATACACCTGATGTCTCAGCTTCAACAGCGTCGCGCATTGACTGATCAAGACCAAGCTCGACTTCTCTTCGTCGGTGCCCTTCCGGGGCATGCCGGCTACGTCATCACGGTAATTGCCGCTGAGCACACCGAATCTGATCAACTCAAAGGCGAGGAGAGCAGCCTCGTCGAGCCCAGGGGTATCGGGGCGGTTCTCGTCTGCGTCCTTGAGCACAAGCAAAGTGGTGGCTAGCGCATTTCCCCACTTTGTCAACTTGTGCTCGTCGTTGACATAGCCCCGTAGGTGCAGGAATCGCCATATGGCAACAGAAGTCACCATCTCCATGGAATCAATGCCCCTGATGAGCTTCTCTTTGGCTAATGTCATTTCCACAAACTCGGAGTTGGCCAGGGCCAACACTTCCAAGTAAATGGGGCCGGCAAAGTCGGCGGGGAAGAACTTGCGTAGGTCGGCCTCTTTGACGTCCCAGGTGCCCACTCGTTGCGAGGGAGGCGGCTGTATGGAACGATGGTTAATCGTGTAGGCGAACTTGGGGTCGAACCAGACACGCATCGTGATGTCCTTGTGCCCTATACCGCGGTGGACTCGAGGAATGATGAGCCCGAGAGCCTGCTCCTTGAGGGGCAGTATCTTGTCGGTGACGAGTCTCTTGTACTCGTCGGACAGGCCACCGTCCAGGGTCGGCTGCACCACGATCTGACCGTGCGTTATACAGTTCAGATTTCGGGCGCCAATAAGACCCGTGTTGAGATAGTGGAACAGCTCTGCGGGAAGCTGGAGGCCGAGGTATTCGTGGTTGTCCTTGGTGAGCCGATCAAAGTCGTTGACGCGGACCTCGCCGTTTTCTGCAATGAAAATGAAGTGGTGCACCGCCATCCGCGCCTTGCGGTACTTGTCCCGCCAGTTCGGGTCCTGAGCCTGACGAATGTCGTTGAACGAGGCACACGCGGTGGCCACGGACTTGTCAGACGTTCGCAGCATGTTGACGGCATCCATAACGGTGGATGAGTTCTGGTACATGGAGGTGTCCAGCAGCGGAGGGAAGGGAGGGAGAAACGAAGTGCCCGTCATGAGCAGGGCGTCGATGAACATGGACTCATTCACCCCGAGAGCACGCATCGCCTTCTTCTTGGAGACAGCCGTCACCGTCTTTGCATCCCAGTCGAAGCTCCGGATAACCGAGTCCTTGACGGGATAGAGGAGGAGCTCCTGAGGGCCCATGACACCCGCACACTGGTCTGAGTCGACCAACTCAAAGTAAGCGAGCTGTTACGAGTTAGCACCCACATTCTGCTGTCGCAGCCCAAGCCAAGGGACGCGAACCTGAGCGCACGCATTGTAGGGAGGGACTAGAAAGTGCAGACCCCGCTGCTTAAGGATGCTCTGTAGAAGGGGATAGAGGTTTCGAACGCACAAGGCGCCTGTAATGTGGGAACTAGTCAGCAAGGTGACACGGCAGAGAAAGCACTGCGAGTCGTACCTGGGTTGGCTCCAAAGGTAGCCACCGCTTGCTCAGCCTGCGATTGTGAGTACAGGCTCCAGGCATTGTCCGTCTTCTGGTTCGCTGCGCGTCGACGGTTGAGAGATACATCATCCTGTCCCGTGATGGACTGCCCGTCAAAGACGAAGAGTGGCACGATACGGTTCTTGTCCCACAGATCCAGGTTCTCGTTGATGTGGGACTGGATGCCAGTAAGGCCACCGAGGGCGGAGAGCAGGGGCTCATGGGCCGGTGGGGTGTCGAGCAGGTGGTTCAGGTAGTACGTCGCATCCACGGCGATGGCGCAATCTTCCAGCTCGGCGATGTCGTATGTCCTGCAGTGACGGTCGAGGTCAGTGGGGGTCTCTTGCTCGAGGCAGAGAGTCGAGCAACACGAGGGCACGGGGAGGGGGGACAAGCATACGTCGCCTGGCCGTTGACCCAGGAATCCTCGATAAGGACTGTTGCGAACAGACGTTAGCAATGCGGCTCATCTCGCAGGCAAACGGACGTGGTTGACGGGCTAGAGAAGCTGTCGCGAGAAGGGCCAGGCAACTCGGAGCACACGCTGGGCCCACGGACGGCTGGCGTGGTCAACGAGGTGCCATTGAGCTTGCTGCCCAGCGCCGACGACTTCCCCAGAGACGCCCAGCAACCAGCGGAGCTGACCCTGAGCTGCCGACGTCGAGGCCGAAGCTCACGCGACTGTGCAGCAGCTCCCGCGCAGTGCGGTGATGGGCCAAACGCGGCCAATGCCAGCTCACTTTTGCCCCCCGCCAGCCACGCTGCGGAGAAGCATAAGAAAAAAGAGAGCAGTACTCACAAGGCATCTCGACCAAACTGTCGGCGACTCGGGCGCCTTTGTACTTCGTCTTTTGGTCGCGTGCTGGCCGCTCGGAGGAGTCGTGTGTTCAGGAGACGAGCCGCGTCTTCCCACCTCCCCCAGAGGGAAAAAAGGTGGCCAGCGAAATCGCGTGAGGCTTCGCGGCTGCGCTTGGGGCAGGGTTCAACGAGGCGTCGCAGAGACGGGCATGGGAGACTGAGGACGGCTCGGTTTCGGAAAACAAGGGGCAGAGATAGCCCACGGAGAGGCTGCTCTGGAGGCTTGGGCGAGGTCGCTTTCCGTGAGGTCGAGGGGAGGCGTGGGTGAAGTTGCTGTCGGGCCACAAGAGATGGCAGGTGTTCGTTGGCGAAGGTTCTCCTTCCCCAGCAGGTGCAGGTAGCACAAAGAGCAGGCGCAGCTACAGACCCACAGCGGCAGGAGCCTGGATCTCCTGCCGACCAAAAGGGCAGGGTACGTACCCTCTAGCCCGCGGTGGCTTGTGACCTCTGTGGCGGTGCGCGGTTCGTCGGTCATCCACCAGCTGTCGAAGAATCAGGAAGCGTGACAGCTTCGGGAGACTCCGATCCGTCGAGCTAACAACAGCGCTGCTCATATCGCTGTTTAATACGGTAGTATGGCTGCTGTGGAATTCTGGTTGACAAAGGGACGCGAGGTTTTGCCGGCTACTCCCGCCTAGGACTTGTACGCATTGTCTACTCGTACGAAGTACTTCGTGCAAATGAACGAAGCGACCCTCTCGTTTCAGGCGTCAAAAGTGCACGGGGCAATTTACTCCAAAGCCTGTGCAGCACGCTGGCAACCCAATGATAAGGGATAGGGCATAAAAAGAGTATTGGGGTGCTAATTTGTCTTCTGCCAAGATCAGGCTCACAACCTCACCTCAACTCAACTCCACCAACGTCTCTCCTAAATCCCACTCCCATACTTGAACATGATAACCGCAGACATCCCCGTCATCGACCTCGCGGGCGACGAGAACGCCGTTGCCCGCCAGCTCGTCGCCGCCGCCGAGGACCACGGCTTCATCTACGTCAAGAACCTCGGCACGGATATCCCAGCCCCCGCCGTCGAGGAGGCCTTCACACTTGTAAGGGCCAAACTAGGATATGTGAGAACCTATATACTGATGAATTTGGCAATTATAGTCAAAGAAGTTATTTGACTCGCCGCTTGAGGAGAAGCGGAAATGCTCCATCCAGACGAATAACCGCGGGTGGTCGGGCATGCACACCGAGACGCTGGACCCAAAGCACCAAAGGGTGGGCTTCTTCCGTCGACAGTCTTCTCAGTCTACCTATTTGAATTATTACTGACCTGCCTTCCTAGGTCGGTGACTTTAAAGAGTGAATGGTAGTCTTGGTGCATCCTGACAAGAGTCCGGCTAACGAACGTGTTCAGAGCCTTCAACTTTGGCGAGTTCATCGACGGCAAGGCACAGCAGGCCCTGCCGTGTACCATCAACAACGATGAGCCGCGCTTCAGCGCCTTTGCCGACTCGTGCCGCAAGCTGTGCCACAAGATCCTCTACTTGCTCGGGCTTGGCCTAGACGTAAGTTGCCATCCTCCAACACACCGGGCGCTGTCTCATCCTCGTCGTCCCAGGTCGGCGAGTTCTTCTCCTCTGCACACTTCACCACCCCCGGCGCCTCCGGCACCATCCTCCGCTTCCTGCGCTACCCGCCCGCCGACTCGATCGCCCACGCCGGCGACGACGTCCGCGCTGGCGCCCACTCCGACTACGGTTCCATCACGCTGCTCTTCCGCCTGAAAGTCCAGGCCGGCCTTGAGGTCCTGAAAAAGGACGGCGTCACCTGGGCCCCTGTCCCCGTCTGCCCGCCCGGCACGGAGACGGACCCCAGCCCGCCGATCCTCGTCAACATCGGCGACCTGCTCTCCTACTGGACAAACGGCCTGTTCCGCAGCACTGTGCACAGAGTTGTCTTCCCGACGGATGGTGGTGGCGGGGTCGCTGGCGAGTCGAGCGCTGGGCCGAGGTACTCGATTGCCTTCTTTTGCCACCCCGTCGGTGAGACGCGGTTGGAGGCGGTGCCTAGCGAGCGGGTCAAGAACTATGTGTCTATAGGTGAGGCGCCGGATGCGAATCCGTACGCGGAGAGGAAGGTTATGACTGCGGATGAGCACTTGTTCATGAGGCTAAAGGCCAGTTATGGAACGTTATACGATGACAATGCTGCAACCCCTAGAGCATAGGCTTTGTCGATAATGCGTCTTTATTTTAGTTGACTTGGATAGTTGTTCCATGAACGGCCGCGTGCTGTCTAATCTAACACACGGGAATCTGCTGCCTCTGTGGCCGTCTCGCGTGACAATGTCACACCATCCCACAGTACCACCGCCGCCACGGGTCATAAAACCCATCATAATACTTGGTCGTGATGCTTTTATCCTCCAAAACAGTCAGGTACCTCAATACCCGCCAGTCGTATACCGTTATCCACTCCCGCCTCTGCCGTGGCAGGTCTTTCCGAGCCTGTTCGATGCGAGCAATAAGGGCTTTCGTCTCAGATGACTCCTCCACGCTGTCGACGAGTAGAATCCGATTCCGGCCCGGTAGCGAGCCAGATAGAGCCGCCTCTCCGTCCTTTGCCAATTCCAACCACTCATCCATGAAGGTGGTAGCGTCATATATGCCATGGGCTTTGAAAAGCGCCTTTGGCTCTGTTGCCTTGGTGAAAGAGGCCGAGGACAAAAGTACCGCAGAGTCAGCTAGATGGCATTGTTCGCCAGCATACGAGCAACATCCCCTCATGTTTACCGGGGTCGGTGTCGATTCCAGTATCTTTCCCGAATATCCGGGCGGAGAGGATGCTATGCTCTCCTGAGAGCACAGTGCCTCTTCGACAGACAGTGCTCTCATCGCACCATCAGTCTCATCTGACTGTGGAGCAAGAGCGTAATTCTGTGGACTAGGAGCGTTGGCGTCCTCATTTGGCTCAGATGCCGCAAGTGATTGGCCATTTCTTGGGTGGTGCTCGGATTTCTGAGACTCAACGGTAAAGGAGGTATAGGGCGTGGCTGAGTGTTGTGACGCGTTGCCGTCAATGTCTCCTAGGGATATGCGAACTATGTTCTGAACTGGCGAAGACGAGAGAGGAGCGGGCTCAAAAGGCTTGCGTCGTTTGTGAACTGGTGATGAAGTAACGAACGATGGCAATGATCGCTTCCGCGGGCCGCCATTCGCGTTCTTATGCGGTGCTGTTCCCTGCGGTAGCGAAGATGTGGGTGCAACTAGTGGTACTGGTGGAATAGCAAACGGCCTTGTCCCTCGCTCAGGGGCTCTGGGCCTCTCAGGGCTCTCGCAAACTCGGTTAACGGACCGGAAAGTAACAGGCGACATGCGCAAGTCAGAGCTAGATGTATTCTGAGTAGACTTCATTGGGGACGGCGTAGGCATCGTGGTCGCGGTTAGTTGACTGATTGCATCAGCGGCCCGCCCTCTAGGATCTGCGCCTTCCAACTTGGCAATCCAGGCGAGGTTCTCTTGGCTGTCTTCCAGCTCCGGGGCCGTCGTCGAATCCTTTGCCATCTGCTGAAGCTCTTCAAACGAAACTGTGTCAGAAAAGTCGCGGTCGAAATGGATCTTTGATACCATGGGAAACCTCAGCGTCCAGAAACCAGTGTTTCCCGGTTTGTCGAAGCTAAAGCATCTCAGGTCGAAGACGAGGGGATTCTCAAAGGCAACAGACAATGGCGTGGTTGTCTCAATCCCTCTTGGAAGCTTCACCCTGGTCGCATTGTTCTCCGGCAACGGAACAGCCATTGGGTTGCCAAACGATATCAAGGTCTTGAGCTGCGTCTCCTTCAGCTCCACGACGCTGACGACAGTAAACTCGGGTGTCGCATTCCACCGCTTGACTTGTTCCCTGTTGTCGAGGCAGCCGACGTAGAAGTGCGTTCATTTCAGATTGGGAATCCCGTAGCACCTTGATTTTGCGGCGTTGAACCCAGCCCCGACGACGGCAAAGTCTCCCACGTCGCCAAAATTACCGATGTACTCCTTTTTGAGCTTTATGCAGCATCCTGAAAACGGTCGGTCGCTGTTGTGGAATTTGAAATAGGGGTCGTCTGGCTTCAGCACCAGCCCCTCACCCTTTTCTGTGATTATTTTGGCGAACGCCTTTCGCAATTCTGAGACTGCGTAGCCGTGTCCGAAATCAATAGTCCGCCTTGGAATCAACTCGGCTCGCCCTCTGTCGCAGTGGACGGTCTGCTCGAGAATCCTGAACCTCTCGGAATGGCGTACGTCCAAGAGCGACCGGTCATCGAGGAGTAAAATGTCGTAATACACTATCATTAAATTCTCATACGGTTTCGGTCTTGTCCAGTCAGCCGTTGTCGGTACAATGGGGTTATATAACAACCTACGGGATATCCTCTTCCGTGTTCATAAAGCGGCCTCTACGTGCGACGTGGTTCCTGATTCTATGGAATGGGAGAATCTTGTTTTCCTGCCGGTGTCAATATCCAAAGCTTCAGCTCCAAGGACGTACGACTTACCAAGTCACTGTATACAACTAGTTCACCTTCCAAAATGCACCTTTTACCAATGTTTGAGCCAGGTAAGCCCAGCTTCAGCGATTTCAATATGGCTCTGGATGCAGAGTCAGCAAGATGCCAAGAGCCCTGGCCGGGATACCGTACCCTCGTAGGCCCCGCTTGTCTTCCGTGCTGTCCTTTCCGCTCTTGGAAAAAATTTGGATCCGTGGAGGGTTGCTGGCAGCGTCCACGTGAATCTGGCAATATTCCCCGTCAATTTTGTTTTCGACGCTCATACGACCGTGACCTATGTCGACACAGTGCTTCATGCTTCGAGCCTTGAACCAGTTTTGTCTCCCCACTTTGACACCAAGTTGCGGCTTGACCGACGCAAGCACGGTGCCACTTATCGGGGCTGCAGGGACAGAATTGGGGAGCATCTTCCCCTTTGCGTCCTGGATGGTCTTGACGGCCGCAGCAAAATCATCTTGAATCTTTAATATGGATGGCAAAACGGGGTTGCAACAACGATAGACGAGATTCGAGTCGAAAATGAGCGGTTGATAGTCTTTGAGGACTAGCCTCGTGAACCACTTGGCCTCCCTCGCTCTCAGTCGCCGGTAGACTCCTTCCAGGTCGCCCCTATTGCGCTGCGTTAAAGTTGCCTGCGAGCTGCGAATTGCGGGTGAGCTCCATTTGATCTCTGATGCCAGGCCATGTAAGATGCCGTCAACCTCTTCAACGGTGGCTCGGTGCTTGTCGCTGTAAGCGGGATTCGGCTGACACGGCATCAGCTTAGCGCTCATAAGTCGAGGGCGTACAACCAACAGTGACGGTTAGAATGCGCTCGACGCAGTCGGCCAAGTCCAGTCCTAGACCAGGCTGCTTGTATCTCGCAAGTTCGGCAATGCGAGACGCTCCGAGAATCAGGGCTCGGCCGACAATCTTCTCGAGGCTGGCGGCTTGTATGCAGTACACCCGATCCGTCCTCTTCTCCGGCAGCAGAGTTGATAGCAAAGCAGATAGGTCGGTGTCACGCGCATCGATGCGGCCGCGATGTCGCGCAAACCAATCGGCGACGACCTGCTCATTCGGCCTGTGAGCGAGGCAGAGCCTGTGGCACTCATCCAGTAGATCGCAGACGAGGGAAAACGGAAGAGGCATTGCGCTGCTGAGCAAGCCAAGCCATATCACAGAAAAGTTTGGTTGAGCAATGAAGACGAGGAAATTAGGAGATGCCCGCAAGGGAGACACGTTTTAAGACGACGTCGCAGCGAGGCCAGCGTGGACGATGATGGGACGGAGGACCATGGAGGCAACAGGGCCAGAGCGGCTGCGTGGCGGAGGTCGCGGGGCGATTCAGGCGACCGTGGACAAGGCAGAGTCATGCAATTGTGCCTGACAATCATGGTGTCGCGAGGCCAAAGCTTGTCAGGGCTGAATTATTAGTTAGTACAGACACCGCGTCGAGTGGACCCCGGACGAGTATGTGGGCACACGCGACCTCGACGGGAAGTCACATGGCAGGCTGGAAGAGGACAGCGAGGCCAAAATAGCACCTCGAAACGCCCCGCGGCCGTGATTGGCCGCTAATTTCAGCGGGAAATTGGGGCCCAGCAGCTCCCCAGCCCGGCTCCACAGCGGACGACGGACGGGACGACAAGGAGCACGAGAGGAGTGTGGAGTGCGACCGCTGAAGCCTGCAGCGAGAACAGCTGGTTGCTGGAGTTGCCAGCGGCACCCTGCAGGACATCGAGCAACTCCACTACCAGCCCCTGAGAACTCGGCGCGATCCACTGGTTGTCGGGGTCTACCGTGCAGGAAGCGGGTTTCAACGCCGCAGTGGTAACATTGGCTGCACCGGGAGGCGTTGTGTAATCGCGCAAGCTTGGGCGTCGCCACTGGTGAGCTGAAATATAAACAACTGCAGCTCGTGGCCGCTCCTCTGAGACAATCCACCCTCGCAGCGCAAGCCAAAAACACGCCAGGTGGGACACGAACCGCGGCTCAGTCGGACGGTCGACTGCAGCGCAGCAGGGTCCAAGCTCGTCACGTCAGATCTCATCTCGTCAAGTCACGATCGCTGCCATCCATACATCCGTCTTCGCTGGGAGCGCCACTGTTGCTTCTGTTGCCTCCACCACAATCACCGGCGCAGCGCCTGTTACCCACCACGACCGGCATCATCACCACCACCCCTGGTCATCCCACCGATCCCCAGCATCCAATGTCCTGCTGTCGTCCAATGGTCCTCGGTTGCTGAGACGCACCTACGCAGTCCCACCGTCCACGGCGGTCCGCTCATAACGCTGCCCCTTCTGTGCCTGGCTGGCCGATGATGAGCAACAGCGCTGCTGTTCCTCTTCTTCACTCTCCCTCATGACGGGTTTCCTTCTCCGACTCTGCGCCGCCGACCGTTGTTCCCTCTTTGTCTCCCATGACTATCGCCATCTGACCCAGGCCCACCACAAAGCGCTCGCCGCCAGAGCCACCGCCTCCGCTACCCGTCTGCGGCGCCGCAGAGCCACCGGGGCTCCATACACTCATTCCCAGAAGCGCCGTCGACTTCACGGCAGTCACTCGTTTTGCAAACTCCTGCACAGGCGTTTGGATATGGCCTCGCACCAGGAGATCCGTCGTCGGTCCTCGGCCGCTGACCGCACTCCCTTCGAGTCGACCATCACCGCCATGGCCACGGCCAACACGTTCGGTCTACCCCCTGATGTGGCCCGGGCTCACCGCAAGAGGAAGCCTGAGACTAGCAGGACGCACCAGAAGAACAGCAACGACGCAGAGATTATGCCGCCGCCGCCTCTGCCATCGCAAGCCGGCCCCAGTGCGCGCCAGTCGTGCCCCGACTCGGCAGTTTCTCGCATCACCAACCGCTTGTCTCTCACGCTCCCAATTGCACCGCCCACGAGCGATCCGTCGCGGCCGGCCCCCATGTCGACAACCACGTCGTCCATTCCCCCAACGCCCGTTGAAGCGTCAACCGTCACCTCGCCTTCTGATGCCAACGAATTCATAATAGCAATCGCCGCACAGGAGCGCCGGGTCTTGGAGCTGCGGGAGGAATTGGTTCGGGCAGAGGCGGATCTGGTCGCGCTGAAGAACCAGTGGACCTCCAAGGAGCCTTATCACAAGAGAGGTGCCAGCAGCCACGCCGATTTACAAAGAATCGTAGCCCCTGGCGCCATGGATGATGATACCACTGCATCACGTCGCAGTGTTGAATTGGACCACAGACAGCTTCTGCTGCAGAACCAAAACCAAGGTACGCCCACGCAAAATCGCCGGAGGGTTTTGCGCGGCGGCCACACCCGTACTCTGTCTCTTCTCTCGCCGGCGAGGACGAATTCAGAGTTTTCTGTTCACGAGGACAGCGGTCAGGAGGAGACAAAGCTCCCCCCGCTGGATCGGAGGGCAGCTCAGCTCACCAACCCTGCCTTGTCGAAACGGGCGTCGTGGCAACCGCGGTCCGCGCAAAACTCGCCCGTGCCGCAGCTCGTCGAGGACTTTAAGCTGGGACTCAGGGCATTCGTGGAGGACATTCGTCAAATAACAGTCGGGGATGAACCGATCACGGGCCGAGGAACACCGGCGCAACAGCATGGTGGCGCGATGAACAGAGGGACGCCCGGGGATCCGGACAGGTCCAGGAGCAGCCATGCGGCGCGATTGAAGCTGAGCACCGCATTGGACACTCCAGACTCGGGCACATCAACTCCAACGCCAGCCAGCAAGAGCCTCTCCCCTTCGCTGGAAAAGCCGAGGCCCACGAAGAATAAGCACTTTTCCTGGACACCCCTCGGATTTGACTCTCTGGACGACAACGACTGGTCAAACTGGGAGTCGCCGGGGCCTGCAAAGTCGCCCAGGTGGAGCGGCTCGACTGTCAACAGCGCAGGGTTGGAGGATATCGGGCCGATCCCGGAAGCCGGGGAGAACATTACGCATGTGTACGTGTTGTGGCACGAATGGGATAAAGGGTTCCGTGACTAATACACCGTGTACAGTAMGACGAAGACGAAGACGTCGACAGTCGAGACGCCGATGCTGTCACCCAAACTCGAGGAGATTCTGCCCAGCGTGGTCAACCGGCTGTCGCCGAGCAACCTCAAGCGGACAGCCAACAGCCTGATGGACGAGTGGGAGAAGTCGCTGGTCACGCCAGAGGCTACCAACAAAGAAAATGCGGCATAGGGGACGTGCTGAGTATTCCACGGTGCGTCGGGCGGGAATATGTGCGATGTAAATGATAGCTCGAATATTCGGCGGCACCCAGACGACAAACGAGGATTTAACACGACTTGTATGATCAGATATCGCCCAACGTGGACGGAGCCAAGCAGCTCGTCGAAGCTGGCGGATCCTGGTTTGGATGGATGCCATCTGCGGGCCTGTGGAGCTGCATGCGATGAGCCGACTGTGCCTGTTGGATCTGAAATGTACAGATACGAATGATGATGAATACACGTGGCACGACTGCACTCAGACTCTCTCTGGGGCTTTATCCTGACTACAGTGATCGCATGGGAGTCTTTGGCTGGGCTGGCACCTGTCGTTGACTCGAAATGGCAACTGATGCTTCCCAGACACTGCCTGTCTAGACGCAAGTTATCCGTCCGTCGACGGTGACGACGTCCCTGCATGAAACCGATTGCGAGAACTTAGCCCAGGCCCAGCCGCACGCCGTCTACTTTATACCCATTCCGCGTCACGCATCACGCCGGAGCAAGGAGCATTGAACCCACCGATTCCTGATTACTCTTCCTTGCTCAGCCAGCCAGCATCGTGGAACCCCACCGGCATTCCCCATGCTCCGGGCGCTGCGCTAAAGAAGCCACGGCTGCCGCCGCACCAGTCGCTGGCGTACGAAGTGCTAGCAAATGCGAAAAGCGAATGCGAGCCTGCCGCACTGCCGACACTACGTTGGCCTGCAGCCACGGGAGCAGTTCCACAGCCGCCCAATTATAGGGTCTCTTGACCAGGCTGCGTCATTGGGGGCTCGCTCTCGGCTTGGGGCCAAGGCGGGGGCGCTTTAGCTGACGAATCGTCGGGTCGATTTGCTGCCTTTTCGGCGTCAGACTCGACATTACATGCAGGCGTAGACATCAAACCCCACGGCGGGATTGGGCGTTGAAGCGAAGTGGGAACGGGCTGAGAGTGTATGGCCATGGCTGTGGGATAAATAGGCCGGGCTGCGGTGCAAGATCGCGGTTTGGGTCATGTTGCCGCAAGTAAGTTGTTCACATCCAAAGTCCCTGGCCTTGAGCATTCACAGCTATATTGCTCTGTCTGATTTACATTACAAACTTTGAATCATCTTGTGGTTCTAGCCATCCATCACTGCTACCTCTTCACCCGCAGCTCGGGAACCCTCCGTCGCGACACAAGCGGTATACGAGCTACCCAAACGACCCTTGGCCAATCGTCTTACACGCAAATACCTATACGGCGCGGATTCGCACTCTCAAAGAGATATCTTCTGCCGTTCTGTTGGCAACTCTGGTCATACGCTGGTCTCAAGACACCTCTTGGACGACCCATCTCAACTACACCTACTACCACAACTACGTCCGACATCATGGGCCCCGGATTCAAAGCCAAGCTCGCGCCCGCAAGTGCGCCTCACAAGTTCAACCCCAAGGACAGATACGCGGTCAGATCTCCTCCTGAAAGTCCGTAGCCACGACTTCATCCTCTGACCATCACCCCCCTACAGGCCATCGTCAAGACCCTCTTCACCCTGTACCCCATCGTCCTCGTCGCCGCCTTCTTCCAGCTCCTCTTCTGCGCCCTCCTCCCCTCCGACTTCTCCGTCGTCCCCTCCGCCATCCTCCTCCTCGGCTACGCCGTCACCACGCTCATCCACCACCTCACGCCCTCGTCGCCCATGAACCCCTACACGCAGCACATCGTCCCCGGCCGCGCCACCGCCCAGCTGCCCGCCCCGTCCGGCTCCTTCGGCACCGACCCGGGCGCCCAGGGCCTCGTCGTCTTCAACCTCGGCGTGCAGTGGAACCACCCGCTCGGCATCCTCAGCCCCGGCGCCAAGGAGATGATCCAGCGCTTCATGGCCATGAACGCGGACCTCATGCGCCGCCGCGAGGAGCTCGGCCTCATCAGCATCAACCACTGGAAGGGCAGGGACGTCGAGACTGCCAGCGCCCTCAACATCACCTACTACTTCCGCGACGTCGCGAGCATCCACCGCTTCGCGCACCAGGAGCTGCACCGCAAGGCCTGGGACTGGTACCACGGGCACCATTTCCCGCACATTGGCATCTTCCACGAGACCTTCATCGTCCCCGCGCGCTCCTACGAGACCATCTACGACAATTGCGTCCCCGTCGGGCTGGGCCGCGGCGCCGTGAGGTGCGAAGACGTCAAGGGCGAGGAGCAGTGGGTGAATACGCTCGTGAGCGCCGACACGCCGGCGCTGAAGACGCAGATGTTTCGACTGGGGCGGGGCGCACAGGGGAATCCAAAGGAGTGATGTACTCCGTACTCGTAGCCCTCTCGTTCTCTTTGCTTTGGGGGTCAGGGGACCATGTTCAGGGGATAGTGATGACCGGTATAGATGCGGGTCGCCGGGGCTGAGTTACTGSGTGCATAGTTTCATTAAGCCGCCAGGGTCTGACAGATATTCTCTACTCATATTCTGTATAATCAATAGCAAAAACTATATCTTGAAATATGCAATGCCTCATCGACACTTGCCCTTGCCGACGCCGAGGATAATCATGTTGGTCGACATGGCCGCAACTCCCCCCAGTCGAACCTCATGGTACCCAATTGTCCAAGTCCCATTCCCCCAGACGACGGCATCCTTGGTCTTGAGGGCAATCGAATTGGGCAGCGGAATCTTGACCTCGCCGCCGATGGGCTCGTAGCCCCCGTTGACGACAGACAAGAGCACCTGCTTGCCACTCGTCCAGTATGCCGCGTCAACCACCTCCACGCCCCCGGCCTCAACCCTCTGCGCCTTGCCGCCGACGATCAAATTCCTCACCGGCGTCGTGGCCACCACCTTGGCAAACTCGCCATGAATCTGCGCCAGCGTATCGCTCGTCGGCCACACCCACGACGCAATCGCCTTAGCCCCGTGGTTGAACGCCAGCGCATTCATCGCCACCTCCTCCGCGGGCGTCGGGTCGCGGAACCAGTAGTCCTCGCCGTGGAAGCTCTGCGGGTTGTGCGCCTTGGTCTTGGGCCACAGCCCCAGCCAGCGCTCGTACCGCGCCAGGTCGTCAAGCCTGTTCGCCACGTCTTGCACGTTGCCCTGGCAGTTGTCGCACCCGCAGTCGCCGTAGGTCGCGTTGCACGGCGTGCCCCATTTCGAAAAGGTGCTGTTGATGGCGATGGGGTACACGTCCTCCATGATGAAGTCGGCGCCGGCCGTGTACTCCTTGAAGTAGTAGTTTTGACAGTTGAGCGTCACGGAGACGGGGTGGTAGGGGTCGATCTTGCGGATGGCGTCGCGGGCTTTGCCGACGAGGTTGAAGGGGTCCTGCTGACCGTCTGGTCTGCGTTCGCCTCTTGTCAGTTCCTGCTCGATCGTCGGGGCATGTGGACTCACTCGTCTGAGCCCCAGTAAGAGTATATGGCGTCAAAGTCCTTGATGGCGGCGACCTGCTCGCGCACCGCCGTCAGGTTCTTGTAGTACCCGCGCAGGTCGTACATGAACCGCAGGTCCAGCGAGTCCATGTACTCCTACGCGGCCCGCGAGTTGAAGACCGTCGTCAGCGACACCATGCTGTTGAGCCCCAGGTCACGGTACGCCCTGATCTTGCGGACGCTGTCCTTGTCGCACAGGAAGCTGTCGCACGACGCGTAGAAGCCGTACGGCAGAAACGGCTCGAAGCGGCCCCCCGTCGCGGCGCTGCGGAAGAGCACGCCGCCGCGCAAATTGTCCAGCTTGGCGACGCTGCCCGTCGTCTTCTCTGGCAGGACGAAGAGCTCGCTGGAGGCGGTGATGTTGGGCCCGCCGCTCTCCGTCGCGCCGAAGAGGACCACCGCGTAGGGCTCGAGGCGCGGCGTGAGCTTGGTGAGGTCGAAGGCGAAGACGTTGGCGGCCGAGCCGACGGCCACCTTGTTGGAGACGAGCACGTCGTCGTCGGAGACGAGGTTGATGGTGAAGTGGACGGGCGGCGCCTTGTCGGGCGTGCCCAGGTCCGGCCATGGCTGGCCGTGCCACTTTGATATCGCAGCATTGACGACGAACTCGGCCTGCTTGTCGCTCACGAGGTAGATGCTGTAGCGCGGTGTGAACTGGACGTCCAGGGCCGGTCCACCTGGGAGGGCAGGCGGCTCGACAGTCTGGCCGCCAGGATCGAAGCTGGAGTATCTGACGCGCTGCGGTTAGACACGCCAGCCAACGTCAATGCTGTCCTCGTCGCTCACTTTGGCTGGTACGCCTTCCCGCACCACCTCGCCCACTCGGGGTGGTTGCCCGTCTCCTGCGCGGCGCCGAAGCCGAGCAGGAGGCCTGCGGACACGGCGAGCAGTCTCATGGCTTCACTTCACTGCGTCTGCCCTCGGGGAGGTCGCGCCAGGAGCTCGGCGCTCGAGAGGGGTTGGCCCCTGACCATACAATCGCTTAATCGGGTGCCGATGCTCAACCAGACCGTCGGTGCAACGTCGCAGTCGACATGCAAGCCGCGCAGACTCCCCCGAGAGCTCTTCCGTATACGGGAGGTCGGCCAGTTTGTGACTACCCCACGATGCATGATCGGCAGATTGCCAGACACTAACGAGAACGGAGGCTGCCCACTTGACGCCAACTAGCAAACGCGGCAGTCTGGTGGGAGTGATTTCATTCATTCGTTTCTGACCAGACCGTATGTTCTGTTGCGCCTCCGTCAGCCCAAGAGCTGCGTGGTCATTTCGCATGCTCTCCTCGTCAAGACCGTGGCTATCCAAGACGCCGATATTATCATGTTTGCCTTTCACCATCAGCGGCCACCCCTGATGGCATTCCGTTTGTACTCGACATCCTCAACGACGGCGTCATCGACAAGCCTCAACCATGGCCCGCGTCCCAGAGCCGCCACATCATAAACCTCACAGTGCTCGCGCCGTCGCCGCCGTACTCGCACTTCATCGTCCCCACCCCCGAGACCATCTGGCCGTGGCTCAGCCTGGAAACCGCCTCCTTGACAATCTCCACGACGTCCGAGTCGCCCACGGTCCAGACGCCCGTTGCCCTGGCGTCATTTCCGAGCCTCTTGAGACCCAGCGTGCAGGTCCCGCGCTTGGCCACGGGCGCGTAGGAGCCGCGCGGGCCGCTGAAGTTGCCGACCATGTACGAGCCCGTCCGCCGCGTCAGGTCGACGGCGAGGTCGACGCAGTCGCGCACCCGGGCCTTTTTGCTCGCGGCGTAGGCCCACGTCGTCTGGTCGCACGTGTTCTGAGACTGGTCGTTGCTGGTAAAATACCAGTTGCTGCTGTTGGTCTTGCAGTTGCTGCTGAGGGAGGCGGAGACAGCGGGCTCAGCCACCGCGGGACCCGCGAGGAAGACGACGACGAGAATGGCGCAGCAGAGCATCATGCTTCCGCACCCTGCCGACGAGGGCAGCGGTTGCCCTTTAGGCGGCAAAGGTCCCTGTGGTTATTGAGGCGAGGGGGCGGTGCCGAGGCGCGGTCGGGGCATAGCCAGGCAGGGCGGGAGTTCAGCTGCAACAATAGAGTGAGGAGGTCCTGGGTATGTAAGGGGAGGTAGGTAAGCAAGTCGCACAACCCTGCATGTCCTTCGTATCCTGCACAGGGCACCGCAAGGACTGCCAAATGACGCCCGAAACGAATGCGGAAGGAAAACACTGGTGCAACGGCCCTGGATCCTGCTGGGCTTGTTGTCAGTGAGTCAAGACTCGAGGCCCAAGACTCAGGAGTAAGGACAAGGTCTGATCGCCAACTCGAGGGCCCGAGGCTCGGTCCAGCCGATCCCAACCACTCAACGTCGACCCGGAAATGGTGCGCCAGGGCTCCATCCTGCCTGAACAGATTGGCTCGGCGGTGGCGGGCGAGGCCTTGGTGCTGTTTGAATTCGGGCATATGTCGCGACCGGCGGTCTGCAGGTGGCCAAACGCGCGGCTTTCACAACAGGTCACGGGCTACACCGAGTACCCGTACTTCATACTTCGTAGTCCGTACCGTTGCTTTCATTTACTTTGCCAAGGCAGTGTGACGCCTTTGTTTTGTGACAGGTCTCTCTGCAGCAGAGGTGGAGTTTGAAAAGAATGATCTCTCATATTGGCTCATATGGACGACGATGGCCTTAAAGAAGCAGACGTCCAAACAGGATAGGTATCAGGTACAGAGTCCGTGCCGTCGCGGACGTGTATGGGCACCGCCTATCCCTCTGAAGAATGCCCGCGGCCTCGAAACTCCTGTGCGACTCGCCTCCAAAGGATCCCGTCCGTCGGCATGCCAAGACTTGCGCCCTCCACTTCAATAATCACGCCAAGATGAGCCAACAACAGTACCTTCCCAGTCCATGGACTCGTAGGGCTGCGTCACCTGAAACCAACTCAACGCTTAACCGTAATGCGTACTTGTATGTACCATATTAGGTAGTACTCGCATGCAGCGTACTGTGGCCCTAGCCTTATCGGGAAGGTGGGACGGCCGGTACGGAGTACTTTTCTGCACACCAATTGCACAGTGTCAACGAGAGTACTGCTGTCTGCCCCTCCACTAGATGCCATCGTCAACTGCATCACCAAAACGCATCAATTTGATCGCAACGCAGTCACTCGAAGCATGGCCACGCATTTAGAGATGCGGTGTGTGCCTCCCGGCTTCGATCAATGCGAGCCGCAGCTACCTTACAAGGCCGCAGCTTCATCCTCGGTCCAGAACGCATTCGTCTTGCACCAGCACCAGCAGCAGCACCAGCTCCCCATTCAGCCCTTTTCGGAGGCAACAAGCAAGTATCCGCTGTTCTGGATGCACGTGTTTGTCGACGAACCAAACTCGATCGAACAAGATGACTTGGTGAGGACTGCTTCTCGCGTGTTACGTAACATGTAATGTAGAGACTCGCCGGAGAGCTACAGTGAAAGGTAAGGAAGCGATTTCGAGCGCATATCGTCGGCTGGACTGGGTGTTGCAAGTCAGTCATATCTCTCCAGCTCTTGCTATGGGAGGCCAGCGTAGTTGTAGATGGCTGCTGCGGGGGTCAACACTGAGCATTGTGACTCTGGAGAGATCCGGGTGTACATATCCTCCGGGTGAGTACTCGGTGTGGTGTACAGCGAGGGCGCTCAACAATGAGGGCAGCGACGAATAGGATAAGCTATTCGAGGGCAAGCACCTAGGTATACAAAGCACGACGCTGAAGCATATCGACGCAGCCACTCACTGAGCAGACGGATGAGCAGAAGCTGATCGATCGATCGCGAGCACTTCCTTTGACAAAAAACCAATTAAGTCCTCGGAGATCAAGCTTGTTATGAAGCTTATAAGCCACATACATACAGTCATCCTGCAAGCTAACTACTTGTAGATCAACGAATAGTACTCGTACGAGACCGTGCCCGTCACACAAGGATGCCGTTGTCACGATGAGGCGGAGTGCCGGATCGTCCATGCAGCCATTCCCTAATTTCCAGCTGTGGCGCGGTGCCAAAGGGATCAAGAGGACGCAGGCAACGATCAGAGCGCCACAGCCGGATGCCAAGCATTGATCCCTGTCCGACTGCCCTTTTCCGATCTCAAGAGAACAGCGAGTTTATGAACAGGGATACTTCGTAATTCGTCCTTCATTTCTTGCTGCCCCTGCCCTGCCCCGCCCCCTTTGTCGACGCCAGAATGGGCAAACATGATGGCCAATCTCAGAACCACCAACAAGCCGTGGCTGACCACTCGGGGTTCTTCGATTCAGTGATGCGCACACGTTGGTACTCCGTACTTTCGCTCAAGGAGGAGAGGGAGGCTCATCTCGTTTGTTCGGTGGCAGTGCAGGCGAGACCAACAGGGATACGGTTCAACGAGTCCTCCGTACGAGTACGGAGTTCTTCGCACAAGTAGGTACAAGTCGCACAAGTAGGTACAAGTAATTCAAATGCAAAAGCCGCAACTCGCGCCCGGAGAATAAAGCAACGACTTGCTTCTTGCTGGGCCCCGGTCGCTCGCCATGCTGTCCCGGACATCTTCAGTGGTCTGCCATGCGCGAACAGCTCCGTGCAGACCTGGAGACAGCTTAGAGTGCATGGCTGCACGTGACACCATGGAAGGTGAAAGCCTCGCTCCGTTACACGTGTGGAGCCGTCCTAAAATTAGCCACCGGTTGCCTTTGCAAGGGTCCATTGCCCTCAACCTCACTCCAACAAAGTCATCATCCGGCTGTACGAGCAGCAGCGCCGCGCCAGCCGCGCCCAGAGCACCGGCGTCGGCGTCGGTGCTGGCACGTTCCGACGCGCGCCGGCATTGCAGAGCAGACGCCAGCGCAGCAGCTCAAACACAGCGACACAGCGGCACCGGCCAAGTTGAGACTGCCGCTGCGCCGCACTACGTTTCAGGCCCTCGACGCATGGGGCAGCACAGCCTCGCGGGCCGGCCTCCAGGGAGCAAATTAAAATGGGCTCTAGCGTTTCGAACGGAGGAGGTGTTTGCTCGTCGGTGCATCCTCGAAGCAGGCCTCGCTGGGCGAGTTATGTCAGGCCGTGCTGTGCTGCACATGCAGGCAAGAATGCACAAGTCTGGCAGCGCGAGCCCCTCCCCAGAAGCATGACATGACATGCGACAATGCCAGAAGCCTGCCATTGCTTTCGTTTTCCATCCCCAACATCTTCTACGAGTACGAGTACACTTCTCTTGGGTGGTGCCATCGTCTTCCATACAGACGCGCGGCCGCTGCGGATACAGGCGCCTCCAGCCAAGCACTCCCGCCACTCCCGCCGCTCCCGCAACCCGCTCGCGGTCATTCCCTTGATCGCCTCGTGCTTCTTTTCTCTTGGCGTCGCTGCTCCGTTCTTTTGACGACCTTCATTTTACCTTTCTGCATTCTTAGCGTTGCTGGCCGCGTGGGCATTGAGACCCGACCAACTTCGTCGGCGTTGTCCTTCCTCTGCCATATACGCAAATATCGCAGTCGTTCTCTGCTCGTTCGACCTGATGCGAGCTGGGCTTGCTTCTTGATATATTTCCTTGCTCTCTTTCGTTGCCACCTCACTGCGCTCGCTTAGTAGTTGTGTCTGTCGCTCGTTGACGCGCCATGAAGGGCGTAACACCAGCCCTTGTCCTCGCCTCGGCGCTCTTGGGACGGACTGCTCTTGGGGTCGAGGTCAACGTTGACGATGACAGTACGACACACCCGAGTCTGACAATGAAACTCCGCCAGCGATACTAACGGCACTCTAGGCTCGCTCAAGCAGGCCGCCAGCACCGTCGCCTACGGGCTGATGAAGTACTACACAGGCAACAACACCGGCGATGTCCCCGGCAATCTTCCCGACCCATACTACTGTCAGCCTCGCCGATAGATGGCCAAGCAGTGCTGGTGTCAGTCGCTAACAGTCGAGCAGGGTGGACGGCAGGCGCCATGTTTGGCACCATGATCGATTACTGGTTCTTGACCGAGGACAGCACCTACAACGACGCGACGATGCAAGCTATAGTCCATCAGGGCGCCCCCTCCAAGGACTTTATGCCCTTGAACCAGACAAGGACCGAGGGAAATGACGACCAGGGCTTCTGGGCCATGACTGCCATGACGGCCGCCGAGTACAAGTTCCCCAATCCGCCGTCGGACCAGCCCCAGTACCTGGCCCTGGCGCAGGCCGTCTTCAACCAGTACGTCAAGCGATGGGACGATCAGGACTGCGACGGCGGCCTACGCTGGCAAATCTTTTCCTTCAACAACGGCTACAACTACAAGAATTCCATTTCCAACGGGTGCTTCTTCAACATCGCCGCGCGCCTGGCGCGGTATACGGGCAACACCACGTACTCGGACTGGGCGACCAAGGTCTTCGAGTGGGAGCAAAAGGTCGGCCTCATCAGCGACACGTACGACGTCTTCGATGGCATCACCATCGAGTCGGACAAGACCTGCAAGGGCGTCAACCAGGCCCAGTGGTCGTACAACGCGGGCATCTACCTGCACGGCGCCGCCAACATGTACAACATCTCGGGCGACGGCACCTGGAAGCAGCGGCTCGACGGCATCCTCAAGGAGACGCAGGCGCGCTTCGTCAAGGAGGGCGTCCTGTACGAGGAGTTTTGCGAACTCAACAAGGTCTGCAACAACGATCAAGAAGGCTTCAAGGGTTTCCTCGCGCGGTGGCTCGCGCAGACGACCAGGCTGGCGCCCTATACGACCGGCTCCATTACCCCCGTGCTCAAGGCCACGGCCAAGGCCGCCGGCACCGCGTGCAGCGGATCGCCGCCGACGGGGTTCAAAGGCCTCGCGGGTACGGCGTGCGGCTTCAGCTGGCTCAATAACGGCGCCTTTGATGGCATCGTCGGGGTACCCTCGCAGATGGACGGCCTGGCCGCCATGATCGCGCCGCTCGCTGAGAGGGGCCGCTCGCCGTTTACGGAGAAGACGGGCGGCACGTCCAAGGGCAACCCGGACGCCGGCTCGGGCGAGCAAAAGGATCCGCGGGCGCTGCGGCCGATCATGGGCGCGGACAAGGTCGGGGCGGGCTTCGTCACGCTTATCTTCGTCGTGCGCACGATAGGGGGCACTGCTTTCATGGTTACATAGACTTTTTGGGAGACTCGAGAGTCGAGTTTTCAGGGTCGTCATGACGTGGCGTTTGGGGGCGCGGGAGCGCGGCAGCTTGGGATAGCTGGCGCAACTGCATCGGAGTTTATTAATTTGTTGTACATGTACGCCTGCTTAAGATGGTCGATGCTTCGATACAAGCGATAGATTAATCCTTGCGCTATACAAAGTACGCGACTATGAGGTGATGCCGCTGGGTGAGCAAGATGTTGGGTCTCGCGGGCATGGCATTTACGGATCTGGTTTAACCACACCACCATCTTCACTTGGCCCGGACGACACTCACCCGCGGACCCCCGCGTGTGGCTGAACGTCACCCCCTCGTCACTGACGTCGGCATCACTTCCAGTCTTCACCTCACCCTTTTGTAAACCATCTCTGTCCGTTCCTCGATGCCATTGTAACCGTCTGCCTCGAATTGATCCGCCCAAGACCGTCACTCCTCAGCAGCCATGTCCTCCAAACACTTCATCAACGACCCAGCCCATCTGGTCTCCTCGGCCCTCCACGCCCTCACCCTCACAAACCCCAACGTCGGCGTCGACGCCACCAACAAGATCGTGTACCGGCGGCCCGCGCACCCTCTTCATGCACCCCGGCAGCCGCAAGTCTCCATCCTCTCCGGCGGCGGGTCCGGTCACGAGCCGTCCTTTGCCGGCATGGTCGGCCCGGGGATGCTCGCCGCCGCCGTCGCGGGCACCATCTTCGCGAGCCCGTCGGCGGAGCAGGTGCGCACGGGCATCATGGCGCGCGTGGACGCGGAAATGGGCGTGCTCGTCGTGGTGATGAACTACACGGGCGACGTGCTCAACTTCGGCATGGCCGTGGAGAAGGCCCGCGCGGCGGGCCAGGCCGTGGAGATGGTCGTCGTCGGGAACGACGTCGGCGTCGGCAGGGCCAAGGCGGGCAAGGTCGGTAGACGGGGCATCGCGGGCACGGTGCTCGTGCTGAAGATTGCGGGTGCGCTGGCGGCCATGGGACGGCCGCTCGAGGAGGTGGCCAGGGTTGCCCGCCTCGCGGCCGTGAACCTCGTCAGCGTGGGCGCCAGCCTGGAGCACGTCCACGTCCCCGGGCGCGCGGCCGACGCGGCCGAGGACAAGCTGGCCCCTGGCGCCGTCGAGATCGGCATGGGCATCCACAACGAGCCCGGCTCCGGGCGCGGGCAGATGGACCTCCCGCAGCTGGTCGGCAAGATGCTCGCGCAGCTGCTCGACGCCAAGGACGCGGACCGCGCGTTCCTCAACGTCAACTCCAACGAGGTGGTCCTGCTCATCAACAACCTGGGCGGCGTGAGCGTGCTGGAGCTGGGCGGCATCACGAGCGAGGTGGTGTCCCAGCTGGGCAGCAAGTACGGCATCCACCCGGTGCGCATCCTCAGCGGGACCTTCATGACGAGCCTCAACGGGCTGGGCTTCAGCGTGTCGCTGCTCAACGTGGTCAACACGGACGTCGGCGGGCCGGGCATGGTGGAGCTGCTCGACGCGCCGAGCGAGGTCACGGGCTGGGCGACGCCGATCCAGAAGATCACCTGGGAGGCGCGTAACACGGCGACGCGGACGGACGACGCGGGCACGAGTCGCGAGGTGAAGCCGAGCGGGCTGAAGATGGACCCTGGGGCTGCCGCGGCTGTGTTGACGGATGCGCTGGAGAGGGTCATTGCGGCAGAGCCCGACGTTACCAGGTTTGATACTGTGGTTGGGGATGGAGACTGCGGCATTGGGCTCAAGAGGGGCGCTGAAGGTAAGGTCTTGGTCAATATATCAATACCAGACTTGAACGCGTACTGACGTCACACGCCAGCGATCCTCAAACACCTCAGCCAGACGCCCCTGACCGGCGACGCAGTAGTCGACGTCGCCTCCATCGTCCCCGTCGTCGAAAACACCATGGACGGCACGTCGGGCGCCCTCTACGCCATCTTCCTCAACGCCCTCGTCCACGCCCTGCGCGTCCTGTCCCCCGGCGACGCCACCCCGCAGCTCTGGGCCAGCGCCCTCAAGCAGAGCTGCGACGCCCTGTCCAAGTACACGCCCGCGCGCCCCGGCGACAGGACCCTCGTCGACGCACTATATCCCTTTGTCGAGGTGCTGGGCAAGACGGGCGACGTCAAGAAGGCGGCCGAGGCGGCGCGGAAGGCGGCCGACGAAACCAAGGGCATGCAGGCGAGTCTCGGGCGGACGGTGTACGTCGGCGGGAGCGGGTACGAGGAGGTGCCCGACCCGGGTGCCTGGGGCCTGGCGTGCTTCTTCCTGGGGCTGGCGGGCGCAAAGCCAACCGACGAGGGCTGGGAGAAGATTTAGGCCGTGGTTGAGCGAGGTTGACGGCGAATGCTGTAGTCAGTGTAAAATAGGTAAGGTAGCACACACGGTAGTCAGCGGAAGCGAGGCGGAAAGATGGGTGACAAATTTGCCGTTGTTCGCAAAGCACACTGTTTTCAACGCCTATTTCGTCCATAAAGTCTCGCCCACGAGACAGACCGTATGTTCAGATCCCAAACCGACGAGAGCAAAGCAAAAACCACGCGTCCAGGCCATACAATGGACGCTCTAGCTGAGGAGCACTAAAATCACACTGTCGCCTCGCAGGAACCTGCAAAATCTCGTTAGCACCCTGCCACATCAACCCAAGCTCACGAGTGCCATTCCCTGCCAAAACGTAGGCAACGGCACGCCAGCACTCACATCTTGCTGATAAATCTGTCCTTGTTGACCGACTTGGTCTTGCCGCTGTCCGTCTTGCTCGTCTCGGTCCACATCTCCTTGACGTTCTCCAGCACCATGTTGCAGTGGCGGTCAAATGCCTTGACGCGGGCAAGCAGCTTGCGGTTGTTGCGGATCGAGATGAGCACCTGGACGTGCTGGCGCACCGCGGTCTGGAGGATAGAGAGGGGGCCGGCGGAGAACTCATGCTCCTCGAGCTGCGCGATCTCGTACTCGCTGCGTTTGCGCCTGTTAGCCTTGCTCTTCTTCCTTCCCCTGCCACTTCTTCTTCTTCTCCCCGTCCCTGATGGGAAACGCGAGCGGCAGGGCACGGCCGGGAGGTGGGAGGGGAGCAGCGTACGTGAGGTCGGAGCGCGCCTTGGTGAGCAGCTCACTGGTGGTTCTGGTTAGCCATGGTCATTATGGAGAGGCGGGCACGGTACATACTCGATCTTGGAATCCGACATATTGGGTGGATGCTCGTTTTGCGGGTGGGTGTTTTGTTTGGGGTGGGATGAAGTTGAGGTTGCGCACACGCGCTCGCAAGGCTGAAGGTTGGAAGCTCGAAAAGTTGACGACTGGGGTCTGGCGGCGGACGGTGATTGGCCACATGGCCAGCCACCCTCGCTGTGGAGCTTGGACCGCTGCCGCTGGAAATGCGCTGCAGTTGGCCAGCCGCCACCGCTGTTCGGCCTGGCAAGCCGCTGCTACCCTCGGTCTAAATTTTGGCTTTCGATCGCATCCCTTCCAATTGCCGACGCCGCCATCCGTCCCTCCGACGAGGTTCTTTCGATGCGCAATCCGGGCCGTTCGGGCGCATATAACACTTGACTTCTCCTCCAATGTCCTTCCGCACGCTTGCCGTTCGAGCTGGTACGGCAGCCAACGCTACGGGCAGCTGGAGCCTCCGAAGCACATTCAGCATAGCACAGCAAGCAAAGGTCCTGAGCTCCTCGCTCGGCGCCCGGCCGGTACGACAAGGGGCGTCAGAGGTCCAATTCGTGGATCGCATGCTAACGCTGGTGCGACAGTTGACGACCGAGGCCACCACGATCAAGGAGCTCCCCGGCGACGAGCCCAACGATGTCGTCTTCGAGAGCAAGTACGGGCTGCGCACCGTCATGCTCAACCGCCCCAAGAAGCTCAACTCGCTCAACGGGTCCATGATTCGCAAAATCGTCCCGCGGCTTGTCGAGTGGGAAAAGTCGGACATGGCCAACATCGTCGTCATGAAAGGCGCCGGCGAAAAGGCCCTTTGCGCCGGCGGCGACGTCGCCGCGCTGGCCAAATACAACCAGGAGGGCGTCGACGGGTGGAAGCAGTCGGCGGACTACTTTGGCCTCGAATACCAGCTTGATCACTACATTGCGACGTACCAGAAGCCGTACATTGCTTTCATGGACGGCATCACCATGGGCGGTGGTGTTGGCTTGAGCATCCACGCCCCTTTCCGGATCGCAACCGAAAAGACCATCTTTGCCATGCCCGAGACAACGATCGGCTTCTTTCCTGACGTTGGAGCTTCGTTCTTCCTGCCCAGGATGAACGGCTCCGTCGGCACATACCTCGCCCTGACCAGCGAGCGACTGACTGGCCCCAACGTCTTCTATTCCGGCGTCGCCACCCACTACCTCCACTCGACCAGCCTCCCCGACCTCGAGGCCCGCCTGGCCGAGCTGAGATTCCGCGACGACGACCCGCTGCCCACGAGGCTAGAGATCATCAACGAGACCCTCGAGGAGTTCTGCACCGGCCTGCCCTACGACCAGCCCATACAGCTGAGCGGGGAGGTGCGCCGCGCCATCGACCGCTGCTTCAGCAAGAACAACGTCGACGACATCATCGCGGCCCTCGAGGAGGAACGAGGCGAGACGGAGGAATGGGCTCAGAAGCAGCTCGACACGCTGCACAAGCGCTCGCCCACGGCCGTGCACGTCACGCTGCGGCAGATGCGCGTCGGCGGCAAGTGGGACATTGCCGAGACGTTCCACAAGGAGCACCAGATCGCCTCCAAGTTCATGCAGCACCACGACTTCACCGAAGGCGTGACGGCGCTGCTTGTACGCAAAGAGAAGCCCAGCTGGCAGCCCGCGTCCCTCGAGACCATCCCCGCGAGCGAGAACACGGCCAAGCCCTTCTTCGAGTTCGACAGCGGTAAGGCCTCGCTAGAGCTCTTCACCAATCGCASGTACGCCGAGTACCCCTACGCGGCGCTGGGCGTGCCTTCGGAGAAGGAGGTACGGAGCGTGGCGGCGGGCAACGCATACACGCCCGARGAGCTGACGAGGGTGGTGGTGGCGTCGCGCAAGGGCCGGCAGGGGATTGCGGACGTGGTGAGGGAGATTATTGCGCGGAAGACGACGGTCAATGGCGAGGGCAAGGTGAAGTGGGTGGGCAGCGAGGGCGTGGCTACGAGTAGGTTGTAAATGCTAGAGCACAGTATAGAAGAGATGGCACAGAAAGCAGTGTAAAATATCATGCCAATATGCTCCAATCTCTGTGTCCCATCTCCGTCTCTCCATGGGTACAAGTACAAGCACCCCATTGTTCCCATAGTCTCAAATTGATTCAACCGTCTCCTCGTTGGGAACCATGATGCCGAGGCGGCGGCAAATGTCGTCCTTGGTTGGCAACTTGCCAGTTGAGGAATGCCATCCCAGGCGGCGGTACCAATCTGTGTTCGATCGCTTGATCCCGTTCATAGCAACTGCGACAAACACGCTATCCGGCATGGCGGGCTCTTTGAGCTTAATTACCTTCCAAAAGTTGTGCAACTGGTCGAAAAAATGCTCAACGGATTCGAAGTGCCCCGTCTGGAAAGTCAGGAAAACCCCCAAAATGCTGAGGTAGGTTGACTCCGGGCAGATCACGGCCTTGAGATGTGACATAGTCTCCGCAGCGGACATCCCAGGCGTCCATCCGGTTTCTTTCAGATAAGCTTTGCTTTTCTCTGACGTGTTGTCCATCAAGTACTTGTAAGACGCCGTCTCGTTGCAATGATGCTCGTCCTCGAGCCCTGGCGATCCCTGGCGCAAAGCCGTTCCGTCAACATGGTCTTGCAGGTCCAAGTTCTTGATGTCCCGTTCGAGTTTTTGGATCCATGCCAGGCCGATTCCGCCCGTTTTGATCGACTCAGTTACTTTAGCCATGTCGAAAGCTGGTGCCGTGTTGAAAGCTGGTGAAGCCATTTTGCTGCCTTGTCTCCCAACGCGGGGTGTTCAAGGAGTGCTGGTGAGGATATGTCTCGCAAGAGCGTCGTTTGGCGTCGAAGATGGAGTGGCGGGTGTGTTTGACGAGACTGGGCCGCACCCTTTCTCAAAGAGTTCTGGGCTCGTGGCTAGGGACGAGGTTGAATTGAGCCCCATACGCGAAGGAAGGGTGGTGATGAACAGAACAAGAAAGAATTGAAGGGAAGAAATACAGTGAGGTATGGGTGAGAGGCGGTTGGATGCGTACCTGCCTCCTAAGCTCCGGCGATGGCAAGAAAGTACGGGGCACGTGCCTGTCCTCCTCTTTCCCTCGGCAATCAGCATTCAAGGCAGTTACGGAACTCGAGAGTATTCATAAAGGCGTCGGACAGAGACTGTGTTGAGTTCCATGCAAATACGCTCCGTTTTTTGTGTTCTGTCTGGGCTCCGTCTGTCGAAAGGATCAACTGCCAGCTGCCCACGTTCCTCATGCTCAAGTCGCAGCCAACATCTTCAGTGAACCAGTGATTTGTTTCCCCATTCGGTCCTTGCTTTCGAAGCCTTCATCCCAAGGAAGGCGGTGAATTCTTCCCTTATCAGACACAACCTCGTTCCGTTACCTATTAGAAATACGCGTGCCAGTTTGGGTTCGACGGCCGAGAAGCACAACCCTGGCTGCCTGGATTGTGCGCTTCGAGCTCAGACAGTTACTAGGCTTTCGAGTGCTTGAGTTGGTCACGAACACATGCTGTCACTGTAATGGAGCATTTTTATCACGCATGGTCAGGGCAATCTACACACGCAGGATTCCAGCGCCTTCGATTTTTTCAGCCAGTTCATGTACCAGCACAGCAACTCGCGTTCCCACCTCCGCCCCAGAAGTTCCTCTCTAAATAGAGCCAAGCTTACTGAAGCGCAGCTTGGGAAATTCTGACACCACCTGCTGGAGAGCCATGTGGCATGACGACGTTCTCGATGGCAGTCATTGTCTGTATGGGGCTCCATTTTTCGGTCCATTCGCCTTCAAAAGCAACTTCTGGACATGGTGCGTGAGGCTGTTCCAGAGATACCAGAGCACCAGCATTTGATTGTGGTCAAACTCTTGCTGCTCCGGTCCTTTGGTTCGGGGCCGCACAGCAGTTTCTGCAAGGTACTCCCACAGTCCCACGACCTTCATGCTCAGCTTGATCGAGATCTGCCATTCAGCGTAGTTCTCGAAGCTTCTCGATCTGCGAGGCAATCGCGGCGTGGTCTGGGATCAGCGGGAACATTTTTACATTAGAGCAAGATTCCATTGGGTGTACGGTCTCGACTATGCCGCAGCAATTGTATATCGTCATCTCGTTCGGCTTTTTGAAGCTATTAGCAGTCTTCAAATGGCGTTGCTGACAGCGACATGCTCAGGTTTGGGAGAGGGTGGATGCTCGAATATATAGTCGAGACATGCTGGAGGACACTGAACCAAGGCACGATAAGAGACATGAAAAGATAAGAGACATGAAAAGAGGGCAAGAGGGAGTAAAGGGATGAAATACATGACTTGTTTCAGGCGCAGGGATTCACCAAGGAAAGCAGTGTGTTAACAGCGCCAAACTCTACATGGTAAATGTTGAGCCTCCATCACGCACCCCAGACAGGCATTTAGAGCTATCAGAGAACTTGAGTTGTATCATCCAAGAAGAGCGGACCATCATGTCATTCAGTGGGTTCGCTAAGGTATTTGGCCGCGGCCAACAAATGTTTTGAAATTCCCCAGTCACAGGTGTTGGCTCACGGGTGGTCCAGTGATGCGACGACATCTCCGGCCGGTCCATGGATCCACTTACGACTGCATGGCAAACGACAAAGTCGCAGCATCAGCAGGCTGCGGTCAAAAGGTGAACCCGAGTGACGGGCAAGCAGGGGGCATGCGGGCGTTGTCGTGATTGAACGACAGGCGATGGCTGCATATTTAGGTAAGCGGCCATTGCCGCAACTCCACAAATCATGAGTCGGCATCGAGATGTCTGCCTCAAATTAGTGTAGGGCGGCGGAGCGGAATAACCTCACATTTTATTGGGGAAATGGGGGCCAAAATGGATAAAACTCGGGCGTGGAGGGGCAAGGCGACAACGATGGAGGGGATGGGGATGGACGGCGATGGTGAGAGAGTCACGGGACGGGGAGGTTGCTCGAGCCAACTAAACTCCAAGAGATGGTGTGATGAGACGGATAAGCGGGCGAAGAAGGATGTCGGACGGGCTGAGACGTGGCTCGCCTCGATGGCCCGGCGATGGCCTCAGCGAGGCAGAGATGGGTATAAAAGGGAGGGTCGCCCGCCACGAGAGAGGCCAAGTGAGGGCAACGGCGCCGACTTGCGCAATTTCCTCGCCCAGCAGCAGCTCCCGAGACGAGCGTGAACCGGAGACGGGTTGGCAGGCCGGGCGGAACAGCTTGACTTAACTCCGGCATGCGCTGTGGAAGCGCGCGAGGTTGGCAGCGACAGGCGCAAGAGGCGAGAACCGCGCACCACGCTGAGAGCCGGACCCGTCCGCTCCAAAGGACCCACCGCGACCGGTCCGCATCACGTGCTTTGGCGTGTTCGGCCGACGCACCACGGCGTTGACTGCGCGCTAAGAAAACAACGGACGCACGCACCACCGCGCCGGCTGCAACAGCTGGGAACCTAGCTGCAACAGCTGCAACAGCTGCAACAGCTGCAACAGCCGCAACAGCCGCAACAGCCGCAACAGTACATCACAGGGACCCGACAGTGGCCAGCTCCAGGCTACTCGCGACCAGTCCCCACGGACAATCGCTGTTTGAGGCCCGCTTTGGCCCATTCAGGGTCGCCGAGCGCACTCGCCCACCCGTTCCGCCAGCGCCGCCAACGCGCGCCAAGCCTTCAACACCACCATCACAAACCGCGTGCCGCTTGTACCTCAACACACCGCACCGGCGCCTCGCACCCGCATTGCGCTCCGCCTGCATCCTTGCCTGCATCCTCTCCCGCATCGCTTTTCGCCGTCCCATCCCGTCCTTGAGCGTGTCTCGGCGCCTGCGAGCCAGCGCGCCGGGAGCTGCTGTGGTAAAGTGGCAGCGGGTCCCACCGTGCCGACGCGACTGAGCAGGGTGGGCTGGCGCGCGTCACGAACATGACACCCGCCTCCCCGTTTGATTGAATAATTGCCTTCGCAACGCTCCACACCTTGCCTGCAATCCTCTCCACCTTCAAACTACAACCTTAAACGTCAACTTCGATCCGACAAAACCCAACGCCTGCGTGTGCACCTCGCCCACCCGCACACTGCTCTCTCGCGGCCGCTATCGTCAGATGGCGACGCCTCGACCTCATGCGCCCATGGGCGGCGGAGGTTGGCACGGCCCCAGCCAGACGATGCCCGCCGCCCCCAATCTCAACCTCAATCCCAATCCCGCTTCCGCTCCCACTCCGGGCCAGCACCACTGCGTCGAGGAGCCTGGCCTGCAGGTCAGGCCCATGGGCCGTATGCCTCTTCTCCCGATCCTCGAGCTATCCTTGCTCCCACTAACCCCTCTGCTGCAGTCAAGGTCCACTACACATTCGACAAAGACGCCAAGGTCAACTGCCTGGCGAGATACCCGCACACCCTGCACGTGCAGACGATCCCCATCGACGAGACGTCTGCCATCGGCGTCGTCGACCTGCGGGCATGCCTCCACGCTGTCATAGAATGCAGCCCGGAGCTCGCCAGCCAAGACTGTGACTACACCATCTATGCCGTCGACTACTCTGAGAGCAATACGCCCCTCGTTGGCCAGGGCATGCTCTCCTGGGCGCTCGAGGCGCTGCGTGGTGACGTGATTGCTCAGCAGTCCAAGATGGTCACCGGACGCGTCACGAAAAACCTGCTCGCTGTCTTTGGCGGCGGCAACCGAGAGACCCTCGAGGTCAAGCTGAAGCTGTCGGTTTCAGCCAAGGGCGTTCAGCGACATCACCACCACGATAGCATGAACATTCAGCAAAGCCGGCCCATGGAGCGAAGCATGGATCAACAGATCGGGCAGCAGATGAATCAACACATGAATCAGCACATGGACCGACCCGTGGAAAGACAAATGGATCACCACATGCAACATATGGACCGACCCATGGAGATGGCCATGACGCCCACCGGCACGTCGGAATGGAACTCGTTCATTCAGTCCAACCCGCACTTTGGCCACACGGGACAGGTTGTTCGCGTCGCCTCTCCAGCCTTGGCCCAAGGCATGTCTCGAGGCATGTCCCAAGACCTGTCCCAAGGCTCCCCTGCCATGGCCAATACCCAGGATTCATTCGGCCAGCCCGCGGCGCAGCAGAGCATGCCACCCACGGCCCAAGAGGTCCAGCGAGTGGCTCCGACCCCCGTTGAGCCGAGCGAACCGTCCAACACCGCCGCAACCTCGTCGAGGCCGTCTAGCCGAGCCTCTAACAGAGCCCCCAGAAAGAAGCCCCCCACTGGCCGCCCGAGAGGCAGGCCGCGTAAGAGGCCGGCCGACGGGAACACGTCGGGATACGAAGACGTCACGGAAGGCGAGGAGGCACCCAACAAGAAGAGGGCCAAGCCTACCAAGGTAGACAACAAGTCCGCCCCGAATCCTTTTTCTGCCGCTGCTCCCGAGTCTCTTCGAGTCGCCGCCAGCACATCCGGTTCCCTGCGAAACTTTCGCCCAGTCGGGGCCAACAACGAGGCAGTGCCAGGCAACCATCTCCAAGAGATTCCTCGGGCTCCCACGCCCGTCCCCGAGGGAGGTCCCTTTGCTGGCCTGCCTGGGCGCGGCCCGAACTCGAGTAAGTTGCGACGGGAGTCTACCCTGAGCCAGCAGCACGCCGCCGCCGCCAGTTATTCCGATTTGAGACTGCAGCCACTGTCTCCGGACCAGGAAGACGGCCGTTCTCCCGAGTCCATCGCGCCGACCCCAGCAGCCTACTCCGAGGGCACCTTGGCCGACATTGGCTCATCGCCGCCGGTACAGCGAACGACGCCTTTTATGCGGTCTAGCCCGCCGCCTTCAAGTCCTGTCTTGCCGCCGATGCCGCACGCCGAGCTTCGGCATCACGACTCCAGCTTTGCTAATGATGAGATGGACGATCTCTTTGGTGAGGAACCATCCCGGCCTGCCCCCACGGAGACCCTACCAACACGCGCGCCCCTTGACAAGTCGACGAAGCCAAGGACGGTCAGCGGCGTACCGATTCAAGTCTTTCAGATGCAGGACGGTCCGATGGGCCAGGACATGGTGTGGCTTCGCAGTCTCAACGGGGCTCCTCATCCGGCCTCTGTGCCGCCGGCGCCGGGTCTGCCGTCCCAGCCGCCGCCCCAGATGTCGTTCCAGATGCCGCCCCAGATGCAGTCCCAGATGCCAGCTCAAGCGCCAGCTCAGACGCCAGCTCAGACGCCTTCTCAAGCGCCGCCTCGGCCCCAGCCGCCGTCAAGCGACGCTCCAACGCTCCCTCCCCTGAAGAAGGACCCTCCTCGACCCAAAAGAGCCCGCCCGCCGCCCAAGAAGAAAGCCAAGACTGCTCCTCGTTGTCTTGCTCCGGCCCCGGTTCCTCCACCCACACCTCCACCGACTACTGATTCGGTAGACAAGCCCATGAGCCCTGCGCCCGCGATTGAAGCTGTCCAAGACAACGCTCAGTTGAGCCCAGGGCAATTGGCTGCTGAACCCATGCAAGGCGTCGTTCAGCACTCTCCCCCGAAGCCTTCTCCCGAACCAGTCACCACGACTGAGGCGCCTACACAGGAGGCGGGCCAGGATCAGCCCACAACAAAACAACCGCCCGAGAAAAGAGCTCCTCAGAGGAAGGCTCCTCAGAACTCCAAGCCGAGGAATCCACGTCCATTGGGTCGATCTCAATCCGCAGGAGCTGTCCCCCTGGCTCTGCCTGCAGTCCCTGCTAGCGAACCCGCTGGCCCATCCTCCCTGTCCCAGTCCACCGTGGCTGAACCAGACCGTCCAACTCCGCCCGCACCCTCGGCGTTGAAGAGAGCCGCATCATCTGGCCCCCTCGCTTTGCCGGTGCCCGCGAGCGATCCCGTCAGACCTCTTAGCTCCGCTCCACAGGCTCCCGGCCAAGTGCACCGTGAGACATCAGTGCCTGCCAGCGACGCCATCCCACCAGCTTCGTCGCCTCCTGCGTCGAAATCTAACAAGAACATTGTGAAGAAGCATGCAATCAAGCAGCGCCTAGAGTAAGCCATCAACAATGAAGAAATGCCTCCCTACTGCAGCAACTGTGGCGCCATCGAAACTCCAACGTGGCGGAAGATCTGGGTTCAGGATCACGAAGGCGAACCTGAGCATTATGAGTACTCGGAAAAGCCAGGTAGAGTGACGGCTGTCGACATCTTGAAGCGCGACGCGGAGGACAAACCGACCTCTTACCGCCTCATCAAGAAGAGCTTGGGCCCTGCCGACGATAAGGCCGAATGGGAGGAGCTGCTCCTCTGCAATCCTTGCGGCATTTGGCTCACCAAGTACAGGGTGCAGCGCCCGCCAGACCGGTGGGATAAGGACTTTTCGCGTATTGGCCAGGAACGACGAAGAAAGGGCACGGGACGTAGCGAATCACGCTCCAAGAAATCCCGTTCCAAGAGCGATGCTGTCAACCCTACTTCGGAGGCGTATCTGCCCACCGATGCTCTCGGACCGGTGGAGCCGTCGTCGCCCAAGATGGCTCAGGGTGGTCCGTCGCAGGCGGACCTTGCTCGACCGCAAAGCCAGCAAAACCAAGAAGAGCTTGAGACGCGTGGACAGTCTGTCGACACGAGCAGCGGTAACAACGAAACGGGCTCTAACCCGGGATCAACCCACTCTCGGGGCAGTGGGTCTGCGAATAGCCCTATGGAGTTGGACTTTGACGAGGCTGTCGGCAGCACTAAGAGGCTTCTATTTCCCTCGCCGAGAAAAGACGGAGTGCCCAAGGTATTAGGGGAGGTGGATGTGAATATGGTGCAGATTTCGAATGAGTTCCAGCATCTTAAGCGACTTGCGGGCCTCGAGAAGGAGGGCAGCACCGCTGCGACCGTCAAGACCGCCGTTGCAACCACCGTTGAGAATGGACAAGTAGCAACAATGGAGCACGATGACCTGGAGGCACTCTTCCAGAGTCCGAGCGTGGGGCGACCCTCGACGCCGCCTCCCAATGCCATGGTCGATGCGCCCACGGGCCTGTTCGAGACGCCGACGCGTCCCACACCGAACCACAGGCCGATCACTAGGAGTGTCTCCCGGTCGATGCGTTCCGCCACATCCATGTTGTCCCCCGGCCAGGCCCTTCTGAGGGCTCTCGTCCACCAAACGCCGACCAAGACTCCGCGTGCTGCATTTGGAGTTCAGGGGAGCGTCGGTCCTAGGAGAAGCCCGCGCAACCATGACGGGACCTTTGACGTTTTTGACACGCCCATAAGCCGGTCAATCAGCACCCATCTCTACTCGGATGCGACGTTGAACTTTACAGCCAACGAATTTACAGCCCAGGAGCGTCAATTGGGTCTGGCCGCCGACGGATTTATCGACTTTGGCAACCTACTCAGTGGGGAGGGAGGGATGCCCAGATCACCGCCCGGTGGCGATAGGACCGTTCGATTCGACTACCACGGCTCGGCTAACATCTGGGGCGATTGGACGATGGAGAATACACCCGACGACAATGGAGGTCGATGAGGAAGTTGATGAGAAGCAAACAAAAAGAGCAAAAACAGGGGGGCGGTGTTTGTGGTTGCATTACTCTGGCCAAAAGCATACTGTCATGATGAATGAGTTTATGTACAAGCATGGGTGTTTGGAGTTTTGGCATTGCCTGAGATGTATATATATGCATGGCAACAGGTCATGGTTACGGTTACGGTTACGATACCATTCCTACGGCAAGGGGTGGCGGTCTGAGGATATAGTACAGCGTGGCCGACTGGCCCATTGAAGCATGAGCTCGACTAGACTAGCTAAGAATTTGCTAAATAGCAAGCAACACTGTTGCCTTCTATGATCGTGCGTACGAAGTACGCACAGTACTTTGTACGGAGTATGGTGTCTGCCACGCGTGCACGAACCGGCTGCCAGGACTGAGATGAGGTCGGCCGAGCCGATGCGACCCATGTCCTCGGCCCCACATGGCCGTCCCTGGCCGGTCGCCGCCTACGGCATGGCAGGCAAAGCGGAGCTTCTCCACATCCGACATGTCCGGCAGCCCGATCAATGCAAACATACCTTACGGAGTACCAGAAGAGGCTACCTCGTTGATCGGTTACGCGGCCTGACCGAGTTCAGTTCCCTCGCGTCTGGTTGGTGAACACCGCGCACCATCACGGATACTTTCTTCGCACGAAGATATTGCCGGTTATTGCCAAAGTCTGATATGTGACAGCAAGTTGCTCGTTGAAAGATCAGAACTTGCCAGAGGTTTCTTGAAAACCAGGGTGACAGCAGACCATGTGCATAGGATACATAACAGATGCATGCACTGCAACTCTGCATGCCTAAATGCTCAAGAACTGCCTTTGCTCATATTCCTGTTTTTCCTGCTTTCCCTGGAGCATGAATTTCAAGACGAGAATTAATCTATAGCTGTACCTTCGTTCGCGCTGGTTGCTTCTCGCAATGTTGAACTGCGAAACTAACCATCAACCCACTCAAGCCCGCGGCGCCTTCCCAAAAACCTCCCCTCTACCCGCCAACTAGCGAGGCAGACAGGCCTCAAACCCGGCGAGGAAGAAGATGGGAGGGGAGATGAAAGGCTAGTCATGGACCATGACACAAAACTGCTTCACTGAGCTGAGCAAATCCTGCATGTCTAAGTTGATCCACTACCGCCGTCTTGTAGTTTTGTGTCTGCTTCGCATCTTCTAACTGCGATCTGCTAAGGCCTCGGTGCTACCGCTTCCATTCTTCGTATACGGGATCTAACTCATGATTGCACGTCCGGGAAGTAGTTGCCAGTTATGACCCCTATCAAATCATGACCTTGGGCCTTGCCTCCACGGGGCCTCTCGTGCCGGCGTAGTGTGTCGCGCATGGCAGCGAGCATGTCTGTAGTTGCCGCCGTGGTCTGGAAACTCTAGGAAGATTGACTCTCCGGATTGTAGCGTAGGAGGTATCTCGGCAAGGCAGCCGAGCCGTTATACTCGTCGCATAGCCTGTCGAAGATGTGGCAGTTGAGCCCCGTGGCCAGCTGGAGACAGTGGGTGTTGTTGGCGTTGCGCTCGCTAGGGACGAGCACTAACAATTGGAGCTTGCTCAAGACGATTACTGCTTCAATTTGCAAATCAGGATTGTCACTATGGCATATACACGAAGTAAACAGCCGCGTAACGGAAGTGAATTGAACAGCGAATATAGAAGACAGAAAACAGTCACTCAGTCGATGGTCTCTAGGCGCGTGTGCTTGAGCCGCCGGTCGGCCTTGCAACCGAACTAGCACCCCACATCAGACGTCAACCTCGTCCACCATGCACCCACCTCAAGCCGACGAGCTTCACTTCTCTGCATACCAGGACCTCGACACTGCCGACTCGGTCAATCGCAGCCTCCCATTGCCCACCATGGCGGACGCGGAGCTCCAGTCCCGCTTCTCCCCCAACCAGCCGCTCGAGCCCGACGTGCTCGCGGAGCTGCAGTCGACGATGCGGCTGCACGACCTCTCAGCCGAGGACCTCTTCTTCAAGTGGGAGTCGTACTGCATCAAGCTAGACCTGGACGCGCAGGAGGTGTCGCTGCGCGCGGTGCGCAACCTCAAGGCGAGCATCCAGGACGCGCTGGAGAAGAGCAGCCACCGCCCCACGCAGCAGGTCAAGGGCGAGCGCAAGCTCAACGCGACGCCCAGGGCTGCGGGCACAGATGTGTTTGGCATGCTGGACGCCTTGGTGCCGAGCACGCCGGCGAGCGGCGGCGGCAGGCTGGGGAATAAGGGGAGTGCGAGCGCGAGGAGGAGGATGGACACGCCGAGCGGTGGTGTGGCCAGCTCGCCAGCGCGCGGGATGCGGGACCAGCTGGACGCCATGAACGGGGTTCCGTGCGTATCACCTTGCCTCCGCGTGCTATCTGAGTGCTGACGTCCACCAGGGCAAACGCCTTCAGCGAGCGCGCAAACCCAGGCGAGGTCCTCGAGGTCCTCAACGCCGCCCTCACGCCCGCGCAGCCGCCCCTCGCGCCCTTCCCCGAGCCCCGGATCAAGCTCACCGCCGCGTCGGACCAGAAGAAGCTGGCCTACAAGCCGCTGGCCATGAAGCTCTCCGAGGCGAGCGAGATCCTCGACGACCGCATCGACGACTTCAGCGCCCTCGTCCAGGAGCACCACGGCCTCGACGACGGCGCGTTCGGCAGCCCCGCCAGCCAGGGCACCGCCGAGGTCGTCGCCGTGGGGCGCGTAGCGTCGGACTCAATGGAGGGGCGGCTCAACGCCGCGTCGCTCGTGCTCGAGACGTCACGCCGCACGGGCATGGGGTTCCGCGTGCCGCTGAAGATGGACGGCATCCGCGGCTGGAGCTTCTTCCCGGGGCAGATTGTCGCGCTCAGGGGCACCAACGCGACGGGCAGCGAGTTTGTGGTCAACAAGGTCCTGGAGGTTCCGCTGCTGCCGAACGCGGCGTCGACGTCAGCGGCACTTGAGGCACATAGGGAGAGGCTCAGGGGTAGTCAAGATGCCATGGATTCAGACGCGGAACCTGCGCCGCTGAACATCCTATTCGCGGCGGGGCCGTACACGGCGGATGATAACCTCGACTACGAGCCGCTGCATGCGCTATGCAGCCAGGCAGCTGATACCTACGCCGACGCCCTCGTCCTTACCGGCCCCTTCATCGACATCGACCACCCGCTCATCGCCACCGGCGACTTCGACCTCCCCGACGACGCCGCCCACGACCCGGACACGGCCACCATGGCCACCGTCTTCAAGCACCTCTTCGCGCCCGCCCTGAACCGCCTCGCCGCCGCCAGCCCGCACCTCACCGTCATCCTCGTGCCCTCGGTGCGCGACGTCCTCGCCAAGCACGTCTCCTGGCCGCAGGACACCCTCGCCCGCAAGGAGCTCGGGCTGCCCAAGGTCGTGCGCGTCGTCTCCAACCCCATGACGCTGTCCGTCAACGAGATGGTCCTCGGCGTGTCGAGCCAGGACGTCCTCTACGAGCTGCGCGCCGAGGAGCTGGCGAGGGGCGCCGTGCCGGGCGACCTCATGGGCAGGCTGTGCCGCTACCTCGTCGAGCAGCGGCACTACTTCCCGCTGTTCCCGCCCGCGGACCGCGCGAGGCTGCCCCGGACGGGGACGGAGGCGGGCATCGCGACAGGGGCGATGCTGGATCTGAGTTACCTCAAGTTGGGCGAGATGGTCAATGTGCGGCCAGACGTGATGCTGATACCCAGTGCGCTGCCGCCCTTTGCCAAGGTAAGACCCCAAACTGCAGATTACATCCGACGAGACATGGCGGACTGACTGATAAACCACCACAGGTCGTCGAGAGCGTCCTCGCCATCAACCCGGGCTACCTCTCCAAGCGCAAAGGCGCCGGCACCTACGCCCGGATGACGCTGCACGCGCCCAAGGCACACGTCGAGGCCGCGGACGCCATGGTCAGCCACCGAGTATTCGACAGGGCACGGGTAGAGATTGTGAGGATATAGGGGCGCGGTCGCGGTGTTATGGTGGGTTTTGTTTCGGTACGCACGCCGGGTGACGCAGTGAAAACGGTGATATCAGGGTATATGCATTTGGGTTTATCATAGACGGAGTATCTACCGACGGCCGGCCGCGTCGTCGTGGGGCGACTGTGAATTCATCTGGTGGCGTCAACGTCCACTCTGCGCCTCTTGTCGCTGTCGTACCGGTCCGCGTCGCGGGATGTGCTCCTCTTGCGGCTGCTTCTGTGGTCGTCGTGGGCCCGCCTAGGCGATCGGGACCGTGATCTCCGGCGCTGATAGTCGTCGTCGCGAGAGCCCCTGTCTCGCCTGTTGCCGTGCCTATCCCCCTCGTCCCTCCTATCCTTGCCGCCCTCCCGCCTCTCCCCCAGCGGAATCGCATTCGCCCCCTTGGCGCCCCTCTCGTCCGGCTTAAACCGCTCATCATCAGGCTGAAATCGCTCGTCACCGTCAAAACCGCCCCTGCCGCCTCTCCTCAAACCCCCGGCAGCACCATCAAATTGGCCCCAATGCCCCGTGTCCTCGGACCGCATGTCCTTGTACTTAGTCGCGCCCTTGCGACCGAGCTTGGTCATGTCCCTGCGCTGCAGGTACTCGGGCAGCGCCTCGCGGTTGCGCACGTCGTCCTGGATGCGTGCGCCCATGATGTCGCGCTGCAGCAGCCCGGCGGCCTCGGCCTCGGCCTGGAAAAAGGCGCCCTTGTGGAAGTACTTTTGCATGTACGACATCTTGCCCTTGGCGTCGCGGTCCTCGCGCTGGCGGGCGAGGTGCGCGTCGTCCTCGGTGGCGCGCTCCTCGGCGGTGAGGTTGCGCCGGCGCTCGACCTCGGCGAGCTCCGTCTCGCGCTCCTCGATGGCGGTGCGCGCGCGCTTGAGGCGCTTAAGCTCGCGGACGCGCCAGGCGGCCTCCTCGGCGGCCGGGTCGAGGCCGTCGGTCGTGTCGACGTCGGAGTCTTCGTTTTCGTCGTCGTCCCAGTGTTTCTTTCCGGCGGCGCGGGCGGCGAGGTCCTTCTTGATCTGCTCCTCGACAAGCTCGTCGGCGGCCTTTCTTCTTGCTTGCTCCTCGGCTTTTTGGGCGGCTTCCTCTTCTTGCTCTGGGTTCTTTGCGTTGCCTCGTTGGCTTTTCGGTACGAACTTGGGTCTGATCATGAGCCGCCGCGGAGCCTCCTCCTCGCTGCTCTCTTCCTCTTCTGACTCGCTCTCATCCTCGTCCTCTTCTTCGCTCTCCTCCTCCTCTTCCGTCACGAAGCCCTGTTCGGTAGCTAGCTTCTCCGCTCGCTGGGCAGCCAGTCTCCGCTCTGCCGCGGCCTTCTCCAGCTCTTGGCGCCGCGCATTGAGGTCTACGCGGTTGAGGTTGCTGACGATCTTGCCTGCGCTGGAGGCTTTCGGTGGGGGAGGGATCGGAGCGGGTTCGGGCGATGCTTCCGCGTCGCTGTCGGATTCGGAGGATGATTCGTTTCCCGCGGGCTTGCCGGCTCTGTGGCGCGACGGCCTGATGGGGTTTGCGGTCATGCGCTTTGGAGGCATGGTGAGGTGATGTGGTGTGGTGATGGTGGTTGTGATGGAATGGCGACCAGCCTTTGAGCTTGTTCTGGGGTTGAAAAATAGGTGGGCCACGCAATCGATAAGGCTTCCGAAGTATGCTTTCCCTATACTCCGAAAAGGAGGCTGCCTTGTGCATTGTTACGCGTTTCTGTCCTGGATGGGACTCAATTGATGCTGTTTAATTCTTTGAAGCGTACGAATCGGAATTCAAATAGTGATGCCACCCAGGGATTGACTTGTTGAGATGTGTTTTACATTTTCGTTTATCGCTGTGCTCTAGCTCCTTACGTCACGGATGCGCAACCCTGSCAGAACTGCCCCCCTCAGCCCTGCTGTTTGAAGAGCACGCGTCCTAGTCCATACAGTGCAGCTCATCATTTTGTCAAGTCCACCAATCTTGACGACACGGGTTCCAACGAACCTCACCCAATCCGCTTTGGAGAGATACTGTGACGGGATGACCAAACGCACTGTTCTAATCACCGGAGCCACCGGCCTCTTGGGTCGGGAAGTTGCAAAGACATTTCGTCTCGCTAGCTSGACGGTCAAGGGCACGGGCTATTCGCGCGCCGATGGCGTCGACATTCTCAAAGTCGACCTTCAAAGCGAAAGTGAAGTGGCCAAGGTGCTGGATGAGATCAAGTTTGTGCCCGGATGGATCAATGAGGCTGCCATGATGACCTGCTGACCGGTATCTCTCCATGACTCAAGACCCCAAGCCATCGTTCACTGTAAGCGCTCACAAACGTTCACATATGTCTGCACAAACAGATCGCTGATAGATCGCAGGCGCGGCCCAAAGATCCCCCGACAAGGTCGACAAGGACCCCGAGGGCGCGAGGACGCTCAACATTGCGGCTAGCAAGAGCCTCGCCAAGCTGGCGGCAGCCCGAGATATCCTTGTCATTTACATCTCCACCGACTACGTCTTCCCGGGGCCGCCGGGCGCCGCACCCTACGAGGCTGATGCCACTCCCCAGCCGACCAACCTGTACGGCCAGACCAAGCTGGATGGCGAGCGCGCTGTTTTGGAAGAGTACGCCCAGGCAGGCAAGCAAGGCTTAGCGGTGGTCCTCCGCGTTCCGGTCCTCTACGGCCATGCGGAGATGCCAGCTGAGAGCGCCGTCAACGTCCTCATGGACTCAGTCTGGAAGGCCCAGACTGAAGGAGCAAAGGTCAAGATGGACCACTGGGCTCTTCGCTATCCAACCAACACAGAAGATGTCGGACGCGTGTGCCGTGGTATGTCTCACGCCCATTTGCTGAGTGGTTCACCATCACGGCTGTTTTCACGCCCATGACACTTCTTTAGCTTCAGATCTTCGCTCGTAACTAACAGCCTGGTGTTAGATGTGTCAGCCAAGTATCTGGATGCCGCCGATCGAAAGGTGTTGCCCCAGGTGCTCCAGTTCTCGAGCGAGGATAAGGCAACCAAGTACGAGATCTGCCAGCGCTTTGGGGAGATCATGGGCCTGTCGATAGCAAGCATCGAGGCGAATACGGAGGGAAATGACCCCAATGCTGCCGTGCAGCGGCCGTATGATTGCCACCTTAGCACCAAGGGCCTCAAGGATCTGGGGATTGACGTCTCGACGTGCGACTTTACCGCATGGTGGCGGCGGGAAGTAGGCGCCTTTCGAAAGTAGAGGCAGAGCAGATGCAGGCGCACTTGGCACAACAAGAAGAATCGGTTTCAAAATTGTGCATGTTGGGGCGGAAGGCTGGTAGAGAGGCTCGTTTTGGTATCATTTAGACTCTCCAAGACGGCAGCTGAGACGAATACAGGAATGAATCAAGCCACCTGGCCCATGACTGATTGAACGAGCCGGGATAGACGATGTTCCAAGGCCAGGAATGGATGAGCGCGGGCGTGAATGGTCCATCGCGGCCTCGGTCGTCATCTCACGATGCGGCAGAGCGTGAGACGGCCTCCGATTGCTGCAATGCGCATCGACGAGAGGCAATTTGCCAGAAATAGAGCAAGAACCTGGCTAAATTGACGACCAGAGCCGGACTGCTTCGAGAAGCCGGCTCGAGGTCTTGTCCGGGGATTGCGGCGTCCGAAGCGAGGTGGTCTGAGAAGCGGACACGGGATTGGGCGCAAGGCAATAGGGGCAAAGGGGCGCCCCTAAGACATGCAGAGCGCCCCAAGACACTTGAATGGGCGTCGCGGCGAGCGGGGGACTGGCTCCTCTGCGAGACTGAGACGCCTGACGCGAGAATCGCGACTCTGGCAGCATCACGGCACATCGGTATTTGCACGAAAAGCAAGGCGCGTGCGTGCCTGAGTCCGCGCAAAATGCCAATGATGCCCCCTCGCCCTCGTCTGCGGGATTCTTTCTTCTTTCTCTGCTTTTGCTCCGTCGTCGCCCATGCTCGATACACGCCTTCTGCTGTTGATCTGTCATATCACGGCCCTCGTATTAATAGTCTCACGGCAGCCCTGCTCCAGGGGTCGCCGCTCGAGCTTCTCACTGCCAGTCGTTTCTTTTTCTCGCTTTGGCTGTACTCGTAATATGCCGCCGTGACCTGTCTCTTCGAGGCCGTCTGCTCATTTTCTTCTCACCACCAACAKCATCATCATCCTCATCGTCGCCGCCCTCTCTGTTCAATCGGAACGTTCGAGTTCATCGTCGGCCGGGTCCATCCTCGTACACCCGACGGCTGGGTAAGCGGCTCCGATCGACGATCCCAGCAGGTCCAGTGCAGGGATCCGCGCAGCACAGCGCCGGAGCAGCCTCAGCTCAGTGGTCAGAAATCCGCTGCGAACCGGGATCGCGGACCCTGCCCCTGAGAGAGATCGCGATACTGCAGTGTGCACCGGGGTGTGGTGGTCACTAAGCAAGGTACTATTCCCGGTTCTGAGTTTGCAACGGCGCCCGCCATGGCCTCGGAACTAGCGCTTGTAGCGCCCGTTCCCCCGCCACTGCCCCCGACCATCTCGCGATATCGCAGCCTGCGAGGCAAAAGCGTCTCCTCGCTGCGCCCCTTTGACATCTTCCGCGACAGCAGCAGCGACGAGGAGAGCCGCAGCAGCGGCGGCAGCAGCGGCGGCAGCAGCAGCCAGGGGCGGCCCGACTCGGGCTCGTTCAGGCGTCGCTCCAAGAGCGTTGCGAACCTGCCTCGCCGTGGCCCGCTGTCTGTCACAGCAGCAGCAGCAGCAGCAGCAGCAGCAGATGCACCAACGGCGCCTCCAAGATCAGGCACACGACACCTGCTGCCCGACCAGGCGCCGCCACTCCCCACATACGTGCTTAGTCCCAGGCCGGCCAACTTTGCCGTCAAACCCAACCTAGAGGGTCTCAATTCGCCTACTCTACGCGTCAAGGGGACGCTGCCGAAGACGAACGAGCGCACCGTCGGCTCCTCTGAACAGGAACCGGCACAGCCCCAGCACCCGCGCAGGGAGGCGCCAGCACCGTCAACGACAGCAACAACAAGGGAGGACGAGGACGAGCACGCCGCGCGCTTGGCAGACGAGGTAGCGCGCCTCGAGGCCGAGACCGACCGCATCCTCGCCGAGCAGAAAAAGCTCGACCTCGCGCGCCTCCAGGCCCAGCTTGTGACGCCGCCGCCCAAACCCAAGCGCTCGCTGCTGAACCTTGACAAGCTCGCCTTCCTGTCCGTGTCGAGGGGCCGGCGGTCCAACGCCAACAGCAACGCCAGCAGCAGCCAGCCAGGCACGCCGAGCACCCTCGCGCCCTCCATCTTCTCGCCCTCCATTTTCTCGCCCACCCTCAGCCACTTCAGCCGCAACAGCAGCGTCGACGAGTCGCCGCTGCCCATCAGCATGAGCTTCATCCAGCCGGGCGGCAAGGGCATCGTGCCCCAGATCGATGCGCCGACGTCGGCCATAAACGGCGGAGACCGGGTGAGCCTCACCCCAAGTCTGCCTTGTCCCCGAATCACTGACTGATCATCTCCCAGCGCGTCATCGTGCGATGTCTCTCCTCGACGATCACCCTGCCCGTCACGGCAGAGACGTCCCCCGTGGACGTCCTCCACGCCTCGGCCGAAATGACCAAGCACGACATCAGCCCGGCGACGTGCGTCGTCCTCGAGTGCTACTCCGTACTCGGCCTGGAGCGCCGTCTTCGCCGGTACGAGCGCCTCCGCGACATCCTCAACTCTTGGGACAACGACCAGCAGAACTCGCTGCTAATTCTGTCATGCGACACCGCGAAGGACGACCAGGACCTCGACCTCGGCAACGTCCCGCGCACCGAAGACCCCCCGCCGGGCTTCTGCGTCCAGCTGCACCACTCCTCACGCCCGGGCAAGTGGAACAAACGCTGGGTGACGCTGCTGGACAGCGGACAGATGTTCGCCTCCAAGCGGCCCGACGCCGGTCCCTCGGACAAGGACAGCACGGTCGTGTGCCACCTGTCCGACTTTGATATTTACGCGCCCAAGGAGAGCGAGATGCGGCGCAACCTCAAGCCGCCAAAGAAGCATTGCTACGCCATCAAGAGCCAGCAGAAGACGATTGTGTTCCCCAACGGCGAGAACTTCATCCACTTCTTCTGCACCGACGACGACAAGCTGGCGGCGCGCTTCTATGAGTTGGTCCACGGCTGGCGGAGCTGGTACCTGGTCAACAGGATGGTCGACCTGGCGAGAAAGGACAAGGCGCCCCAGATAAAATTTAGCCCCTTGGTGGGAAGGGCGACTTCCAAGAGGAGTGGCAAGGATGGCAACAATGGCATGCGGGTGTCTATCGGCGAGGCGGGCTATCACAGCGGAGAACCGCTCATGGACGTCAGCGGCTTCAAGGCTCCCGATATGTCTAAAATGTCTCCCATCAAGAGGACACTCACCAAACAATCGGTCAGGGAATCCCCGCAGTCAAAGGCTCTTGCCAATGCCCAAGAGTCGTCGCCTGCCGTGCCGGAGACACCCAAAGATTGTGAGTTCTCCGCCAATGGCCTTCTCGGTGAGGCGTACGACAAGCGAAAGCAGGCCGAGCCCTCGAATGCTCAAGCCCAGGCACCGGGGGACAAGGTCGATGGGCCGTTTACCAAGGGGCCGTCTCTGTTAAATGGCAGAGTCGCCACGCCGCCCGACCTCGCTGACAAGGACAAGCCCGATGCCAAGTCCTGGTTCCCCTCGGCGACGGAGCACACGGCTCGTATTCGCGGCCAGTCCATCCACCACCAACGGCGACCCATGACTGCAGACGCCGCTGGCCAAGCACGTCGCGACAGGCAGCCCGCGCCGCTGCTCAACCTCAACAAGGACTTCCCCGAGCCGCCGCCGCGCCTCCGCGACGTGAGCGGCGGCAGCGGCAACAGGCACCCGGGCGGCCAGCCACTCATCGACTTCGCCACGGGCGGCCAGGGCCAGCAACCGCGCCACGGGCCTCCGCAGCAGGCCATCTCCCGCCGGGGCCACCCTGCTTCGGGCGCCGGCGCGCCGCTCTCTCCGCACTGGCAGCAGAGTATGCGCTCCCGGAGCCGCTCCACGGCCAGCTCGTCCCAGGCCGGCGGCGGCCGGCGCTTCGGCCAGGAGGAACACCCCCCGTTGCCGCCGCTGCCGAGCCGTTCCGTGCGCCGGGACAGGCACCTAGAGCCATCCCGCGGCGGGCCTGCTCCGCGCTATGCAGAGCCGCTGGTGAACCGCGCGCGGTAATTGCGCGTCCGCGGCAATGCCCAAATAATTTCATTTGCGTTTGTGCGTGCGATCGTACAATTTCCTTGCGTAAGGTACACCGGTGGGCGTCGTCTTTGCGTCATCTTCTTCTCCTACATCCTGTGCATGCTAGTGCCAGGATACATGTCTTTGAGCGATACTCTCTGCTTGCAAGTTTGTGCAATTCAGACGGGCTACTTCAGGGTGGGTTCGGGGGACAATGGTTTCAGGTTGATGACGGATATCTGGGTATCGCACTTAGGTTCGGGTTTTGGATATGGGCTGCCTAAGATATTTTGGATATAGCACTCGCATGGAGGGCCATGCTTACCTATACATGCCGACGCAGGGGGCGTTTAAGCAATGATGTCTTCTTGACGTGATCCACTACAAGCGCATCTCGGCGGGATGATTTGAAACTCGGACGTAGGTAATTATTAGCTACGGATCTTGTCCTCTTGAGGCATCCTTTTTGCATCCATTTACTTTGTGCTTTGTCATGCAGTTTTAATCCTCGCACATTAATGAAGGTCCCTACCTGGGCAACCATCTACTTGGTTCGCTTGAAAATCTTGTCGAGGAAGACGGTAAAAACCTCCTTCTTGAGGCCCTCGCTCTCGTCAACCTGGCTGATCATGGTGCGGATCTCGCCGGCGCGCTTCTCCTCGAAGGCCTCGTAGCGCTGCTTGAGGCCCATGTCGTCGTAGAGCTTCTTGATGACGGCCTCCTTGGCGTCGTCCTTTTGGCCGTAGTTGTCCTCGAGGATCTTGCGCTGGTTGGGAGTGGCGACCTCGAGGGCCTGGTTGACGAGCCAGGAGCACTTGTTGTCCTTGATGTCGGTGCCGATCTTGCCAATGTGCTCGGCCAGGCCAAAGTTGTCGAGGAAGTCGTCCTGGACCTGGAAGTACTCGCCGAGGGGGATGAGGATGTCCTCGGCCTGCTTGAGGTTCTTGGGGGTGGCGAGGTTGAGCTGGTGGAGGGCGAGGGCGACGGGTAGGTAGAAGGAGTAGTAGGCAGTCTTATAGATGATGATGAACTGGTATTTCTGCATGGAGAAGTTGTCGAGATTGACCGTGTCCTCGGGGGCGGTGAGCAGGTCGCAGAGCTGGCCCATCTCGGTCTGGAAGGTGGTCTCGAGGAAGAGCTCGATGAGGTCGACGTAGGAGGGGTGGGAGCGGAAGAACTTCTTGAGGAGGATGTAGATGGCCGCCTCGAGGATGAAGGCGTCGTTGATGGCGATCATGCCGACGCCGTCCTGGCGGTACCAGCAGGGCTTGCCGCGGCGGGTGATGCTGCTGTCCATGATGTCGTCAGAGACGAGAAAGAAGGCCTGGAGCAGCTCCGTCATCCAACCGAGCGTGGCGGCCTGGAAGTATTGCTCGTCGTCGAGGGCGGCGCCGAGGAGGAGGGAGACGGAGTCGGGGACGGACATGCCGCGGTTGCATTTGCCGCCGAGGGGGTTGACCTCGAGGTTCTACAGCCAGGAGGAGTTAGCATCCATTGCCAACGTGCGGGCGGGTGGGAGGCTGGATTACCCGCTTCAACCAGTCGAGCTCCGACTGGGGCAGCTTGTACGACTTGGCATGGTCGAGGATGGCCTCTTCCAGCTGGGGGTAGACGGACTCGAACTCCTTGAGGGTCGTCTTTTTGGCCATGTTGGCGACGGCAGCGGTGCAATTGGGCTGTTGGGGGATGAGGAGCGTGTCGATAAGAGAAGCAAGAGCAGAGACGACTTCCTGGGACGGAGATCTGAAGAAGATGAGGAGCGCTAATTATCGCGGGGTGGACGCCGATAGTAATTAATTGCTTGGGCTGCGCTGCCCCGCGACAACGGAAGGAGCCTAAGAGATGGATGGACCCCTCCTTTTGGGGCCGAGGGGCAAAACTCGCTGTTACTGCACCGCCGCTGCTGCCACGAGAGGCACAACGTGCCAGCCGTTGCTTGCTTACTCGTATGGTATGACCGTATGAATAGCATCGTGATGAAGGCGTACAAAAGCATGAAGAATTGCATCACTCGACATGACTCGTCGTTGCCAAACTGCACAGCTGGACGTATCTCGTAAGATTGTTGTTCTCGCCAAGCCCGGCACTTACATGAGCACCCATCAAGGATTCAAGGTGCAGTACAGGCGATGCACACGCATGCAAGCCATCATCGTGTCATGTAAACTTTATTCTTTGCCATTAGTTTACTCAAGAATTTAAGCGCTATTTGCAACAAAGGTGCTGAATTTGCTAGTATTGACTTCAAGCACGCTTGTTGCTCTAGACAGTGCGGAAATACAGTGTCCATGAATAAACACCGTACGCGCGCACTGGCCAAGCATTTGGGAGCATCGCAACACCACGCTCCAGTGTTCCAAAGGCGACATCATCATACCACGCCGCTGCTCACGCCGGCCCATTCGCTCAATCCCACGATCCGAGACAACCATACGAGCTTCGCACGAACTGTTTGGCACGGAGACCTGCCTCATGACGAACTCACATGTCCAAAGCCGGAACACATTTGCTCGCCGATACCTTGCGTCCAGACGCGGCCGAGCACCGCGCAGGCACGGCACAAGTAGGACATCATGACACTGAGCGCTCAAGAGGTTGCTCAGCTCCGGGTTGCCCTGCAAGACGCCGTTGTCAAGTGCTCTGAGAGGTGTCTCTACCAGTCGTCCAAATGGTAACTGGCCCTTGCTCAACCGTCGCTCGCGCGCTAATGCGACTGCAGGGCGGCTGAGCTCCTCAACGCGCTCCCCCAAAGCGATGATGCCGAGCAAGACGTCCAGGGCCCGGAAGGCAAACACACATCCCCGATATTCACCCCCAACCCCGATCCCAAAGAAGCTGCCCTGGAGGTGAGAGAGCTGAGCAAGTATCTGCTTGCCAAGTCCTTTTTCGACTGCAAGGAATTTGACCGATGCGCCGCCGTCTTCCTCCCCGAATCTCTCCTCTCTACTATCCTCGCTTCGCACTCCGATGCCGCCGCGGTGGCTACACAAAAGGGCAAAGGCAAGGCCAAGGCCACCGAGCCGCCACGGCCGTTGAATGCAGGCCCGCTGCCCAAGATAAGCCAAAAGAGCTTGTTCCTCGCCCTCTACGCCAAGTTCATGTCGGGAGAGAAGCGCAAGAATGAGGAGTCCGAGATGGTTATGGGCCCGCAGGACCTTGGCACTGTTGTGAACAAGCAATTGCTGGTGGTTGGGCGATATCTATCAGCGTGGTTTGACGAGAGGACGGCTGACGATGACGAGGTTCTGGGGAGTCAAGGGTGGCTAGAATATCTGTATGTCCCGGACATGACCGCCAGAGATGGACCAAAGCTAACGGATCATTGTAGCTACGGCATGGTGCTTGCCAAGGAGAAAAACGACGCCAAGGCCATGGAGTTCTTGATCCGAAGTGTTCATAAATACCCCATGAACTGGGGTTGCTGGCTGGAAATGACTTCTCTAATATCTAGGGTTGAAGAGGTGGGCCAAGCTCCCCAGCTATTTGCGACTACTTGGCTAACTGTAGGCGTAGCTGAATCGGATATCGCGGCATTGCCCGCAGAACATTGTCTCCTTCATGTTCCACCTCCATACTTCCCTGGAACTATACCAACAATCATCGAGTCTCGCCAACAACCTCGAACAGCTCCTCTCCATCTTCCCGACATCATCATTCCTCCTCACTTGCAATGCGCTACTGGCGTACCACGCCAAAGACCTGATGGCTGCCGAACAGCATTTTAGTAGATTGCTCTCGCTTCATCCGCACAGGCTCGACTCTCTCGACCACTACTCCAACATACTCTACGTCTTGAACCTCCGACCGAAGCTGGCCTTTGTTGCGCACCTATGCTCGAGCGTAGACAAGTTCCGGCCGGAGTCCTGTGTCGTGATCGGAAATTACTACTCGCTACTGTCGATGCACGAGAAAGCTGTTCAGTACTTCCGAAGGGCGTTGACACTTGACAGATCCTGTCTTTCGGCCTGGACGCTGATGGGGCACGAATACGTCGAGCKCAAGAATACGCATGCCGCCATCGAGTCGTACCGCCGCGCCGTGGACGTCAACCGGCGCGACTACCGGGCCTGGTACGGCCTCGGCCAAACATATGAAATGCTCGAGATGCACACTTACTCGCTGTGGTACTACAAGAAGGCAGCTGGCCTCCGCCCGTGGGACGGCAAAATGTGGCTGGCAGTGGGCTCCTGTCTGCAGAAGATGGGCAGGGAGCGTGACGGCATCAAGGCTCTCAAGCGGGCCCTGCTGGCAGACGCATACTATGACGTCGGGAGCAGCTTCGGAAGCGGCGGCGACCTTCTCGGTGCGCGCGGGGCTACTGGCCACATGGACCCGGAGATCCTGCTGCAGATTGCCATAATGTACGACCAGCTGGACGAGGAAGACGAGGCCAAGGCGTACATGGAGCTCTGCGTGGCCCAGGAAGATGGCGGGGCGGCGGCGGCGGCGGCGGCGGCCAACCTGGGCGAGTCCGTCATGATACACAACGACTCGCCTGCCGGCTCGGACGACTACCCCGACCGCGACGACAAGGCCGGGGCGAACGAGGGCACGGGGGTCACCGCCGCGACTAGCAAGGCCCGCATGTGGCTCGCCCGGTTCGCCATGCGCGTCGCCGACTACCCCGCCGCGAACCGCCTGGCCACGGAGCTGTGCCAGGACGGCGTCGAAGTCGAGGAGGCCAAGGCCTTGGTGCGCGAGATTAGATCCATCCTCGAGTCGGCTGGCGGCGTGTACGATGCTGCGGGTTAGAGGCTGCAGTCGTGGACCGCGCGGCGGGCATGAGAATCGGCACAACAAAACATGCCAATGGGAACCACGAAGTTCACGATTTTTGCTGCATTCCCAAGTATTGCGGCTATTAATAGTAATACCTGAAGAATTCTTTTTTTTTGGTACGCACTTGTCTGCCCTCCCCAGTCTATAATATGTCCAAACAAGAAAGGAGCGTCGTGGCCCTACCGAGCCTTTCACCTATTATTACCTATGTGAACGCTTCGAGAAACAGTCCCTCAATACCCAAAATACCGCGTTGAATTAAATCCCCCGCCAAAGTCCCATATACTCGTCGCCTTGAAGCTGTAACCCTCCAAATCGATAATGAGTGTTCAAGAATGATAGTAAGGAAATACCTCCCCTTTTCAACGCCGAGCGACGCCTCCATACCTCCAAAGGTCAATCAACCTTGGTCCCCGCGGTCTACTGACATGCCCATCCGAGATCACGCCCAGGAGAGGACGGTGAGAATTAGAGGAGCACGGCGGCGAAACCGGCAATAACAAGAGCGCCGAAGCCAGTTCCGGCCCGATCGGCACCGGCTGTCACGACCGGAGGAGCGGCAGTGGCCGTGGCCGGAGGAGGGAYGACGGTGTTGGGAGGGGGCACAACGGTGTTGGGAGGAGGAACGACGGTGTTGGGAGGAGGAATGATGGTTTGGGGGGGGGGCACAACGGTGTTTGGTGGCGGCACGACCGTAACCGGGGGTTTGGTCTGCGTCTGAGGAGGCGGCACAATCGTAGTCGGGGGCTGGGTCTGCGTCTCAGGAGGCGGCACAACCGTGGTAGGGGGCTTGGTCTTGGTCTTCGTGCTGGGCGGCGGCACAACCGTAGTCGGCGGCACGGTCTGCGTGGACCTCGTCTTGGTCTTGGTAGGGGTCGTCACAGGAGGGGTGGTCGTCACAGGACAGCTGGTGATGGTCAAAGTGGTGGGCTTGGTGACCGTGATGGTGGTGTTTCCAATGGTAAGGGTGGTGGGAGTCTGCATGGGCAGTCAATATAAGAGCTTTTGGACGACCGAAGTTGTGCGAGTTTCATAGCTAAGGGGCAACTCAAGGGGCAACTCACGGGGCAGAAGGTCGTGAAGGTCGTGATAGTGACTTCAGTCGTAGTCACATTACGAACGGGAAAGGTAGGCCTGATCATTCCAGCAGAGGCCGTGGCGACGAGCGCCAAGAGCGTAACGAACTTCATGATGTTGAAGTGGGTGTTGGTCGAGGCAGATGGGGCCAGCGAAGGTCGATGAAGTTGGGTGGGCGCGGAGCGAGGGTCTGTATCAACACAACAGCAGATACGTACTTGCAGCGATGAGTGGCACAGATGAGAGACAAGTCGGTGGGAAAACAGCAGCCCTTTGTAGTCGCCGGTTGGGAGGGTCAGATCGGGACGAACAACTGCATTCAGCTGGACCTGATGCCAATGGGCAGATGCAATCGTAATACACCACAACACTATTGCACTTGGGACTCGCCGGATGAGGAATGATTGAGCAAAGCTCAACCAAAAGAGAACAAGACTTCAAAGTATCTGACAGAGGAACTCATGGATGAGGTGCCACAGATGATGAAGGCGGAAATACATGCTCGCCAGGTATGAGCAAGCTGGAGACGCCATCCGGAAGCAAAGGGGTGTTCTGCCCAGCGATACGAGAAACTAGCGAGGGTGGAAACCATGATTTCGGTGGACTTTGAAGCCAAATAGAGTTGAACGGGTTCGGTAGGCGGTTGTGATGGTGGGCCCGAAAGCAGTGAGGTGCGAAACCTAGTTGCACAGGGCTGATGGTTGTTCTTCCATGACTGAAAGTACACCTGACAGCAGCGCCACCAAACCCTGTCCCAAGTTCGAATCCGATCACGTTACGGCGTGCTAGAGTCTGGAATCCAATTGACGAGAGAACAACATGTCGAAAGCAGGAATGGCGGCACAATTGCTCGTGGACGGGTAACAGTGATGCAACCGGCCATCTGGAGCAGCAGCCCGGGGCCAATTGCTAGCCATCGGCTCGGTTGACTGCCCGCTGAGCAGTGCGAAGCCGGGCCATTCGGGCGTCTTGGACGACAAGCGAGTGGCTTGGCGATTCGACGCGAGCAGGAGGGCTTCTTCACGAGGAGAGCGTCGACGGTACTAAAAATATCAGACAATGGGCCCCGCAGATAATGTCGTGTGGTAGCAATTGACTTCTCTGCTAACATATAACAGTAGGAAAGCAGATCAGACTGTTAGAGCTCCTCTGAACGCTAGTGGGCGGCGGCTTCGACAAGTGCTGGGCGACTGGAATGCTGAATGGTATGATAGCGCCGATACGGCAGGCCAGTTTCGCCTTCGCCAGGTCGCGATGCCGAAAACGTGTATCTCGCTGGAGACGGAGCCGACCATGCCCAGCTGCAGGTCCAGCCCATCGCCCGATGGAGCATTAGCCGGCAAACTTTCGTAAACTACCTATGGAAAATCGGACCAAGGAGCTGATTCTACCTGCCCAAGTTAAGAAAGGCGGAGGCGCTTCGTGCCGACTTTGTTCGCCTGTAAGACGAGACCAGCGTCGTGCTGCGTCGTGCTGCGTCGTGCTGCCCTGGGGGTTGATCTGTGGTGCAGGTACTTTGTACCGGATCCAACGAACCGGAGAAAGAGTCGACTCTTGCGGAAACCGAGCTTTGGTGGTGATGGAGATGGAGATCCAGACCACAGTCACAGAACTGCGGCCTGTCGAAGGGAGATGAAATCGGGTCGTGGCATCAGGCGAGGAAGCCCACCGAGGTGTTGAAGCAAGAGGGGAAGCCTCGCACAGTATGGTATCAGCGCTTGCGGCCGCAAATCATAGTGCGAGTCACATGTAGGCACGGCCCACCGCTCATTTCGCTCACAGGTCACTCACTCCCCGCTCACTCACTTCCCGCAAGGGTGTGGCATCTTTCCCTTCCTCGTCCATCACCTACCTCATCGACATGGCCAGCAATTCCTCGGATCGTCTCCGACACGGAAACCCGCCCTGGGCAAGTGCCATTGCGGCTGCGGCATGTTCCTGTCCACTCCCTCTCAGCAATGCCATTGTCGGGGCCAGAACCGTGGATTCGCGTTCGTGGGAGAGCCTTCACAGTTTGCTCGAAGCGAGCGGCTTCAACCCATCCAAGCAGAGTCCACATTAGTTCAGCGGTGCATTTTCGCTCGTATCCACCAACATCCTCCCATGTGCACCGGCCAACCGGCCATTTCGGACTCAGCAAAGGACAGCGCGCCCACCTTTTCTCCCCTCCCCCTCGGTGCGCGTTGCAAGCATTCAGAGCATTCATGATTCATTCCGTGAGCCCTCCCTTTGCAGCCATCGGGGGGTCGCCTCTGCTTGCTTTGGTGTCGCCCACCCCCTCCCCCCCCCGGTGCGGAGCGAACGAGGAGTGCGATGTAAGCATTCAAAGCATTGATGCTCTTTCAGCGAGCCCCAGTGAGGCCCTCATGCCACAGCTACTTCCCATTGTCCAGCAGACCGCCATTCATCGCCCACGGCTGCATGCGTTGGCGATCCCTTTTCACCACCCGCTACAAACGGTCGTGCAGTGCACAGGAGCCAGCGAAGAGACCCGTTCTCGCCTGCTACGTTGCGGGTGTGGGCAGAGCCTGGTGGAACTCTGGACTTGCAAACGAGGCGCCGCCCCAGATGCTTGCAAAGGTTAACGCATCCGGAACGCCCGAGTCGTTTAGCACGAACGGTGCTGACTGTTCGTACACCAAACGACAGCGCCGCATCCTAGCTTCAGGTGTTTTGTTAAGCTTCCGGGTGGACCTTGACTGGTTTTTCCGCAAAGCGATGAATCAATGAATCGGAACCGGAACTGGAAGGAGTCATTGCGACATTTTCGGGCCAACGGAAGCGTGAGACACCTCGCCCGCAGTGGAAGGGCGCTCACAAGATATTCCATGCTGGTCGCCATCTCGTTCATGTGCAGAGGAGGGAGGAAGAAAAGCCTTTGTCTGTCGGCTGCTGTAGGTACCTACCTGAGCCCACGGAGGGTTGATTGTTGGCCTGCATGAGATAACAAACCGGGTGAAATCGAGTCGCCCGTTGTCCCAGAGTCGGCGGTATTTCGGCATGTGACGACAGCACTTTCACAATGAGCGCCTTTACTCGATCCAAACGCAGTTGGAGGATAGCCCTTCCGTGTACTCCGTACGAGTACGACGGCTCCTCATGACTTGCTCGTCTCCCGACCGTGCCATGGATGACGCCCAACGCGGAGTACTTTGACCGGTGAGGACGCGTTCCTTGAAATGGCATTGGACGAGCGCCAGACTCCAGTGAGGACAAGAGTGCCAGCCAGTCAGGCCAGAACACACGGCATGTTGGCGAGGAAAGGACGCATTGTTGGCATCTGCGAACCCTGTCAAAGGGCGGCGCGCAGCTCGTTGTGTATGATCAGGAACTCGCTGGCACCGTTGATAGGTATCATTCCTGATGGATTTCGAGGCACCAAGTGGTGCTCACTTAATGCAACTTGGGGGACGCTGGTGTCGTGACATGTACGCCAAGGATCGCGGCTAACGTCCGATTGCGACATACTCTCTCGCTGTGWGCCCATTGCATCACGATGCGATGCGCTGCGTTTTGCATGCTTTGCATCGCTTGCGGCAGTCATGCTGTCGCAGAAGTCGCAGAGTTTTCAGCAGCCTCCACTTGCTGACCTGTACAGTCGAGGATTTTAGCTGTCCCAGGCCGTCGCTCAGTCAAGCATCTCTCACTTGATCACTGATTGGCGATGCAGCCCGAGATAGCGCGCGCCGAAGGCGGCCCAAGCAGGGTGCATCCTAGCACCCGAGAGCGATCGCCAGGCACAAACGGCGGCTGACGACTCTGAAAGCTTCCTTGGACACGCACGAACGGCGCACAACTCTTTCCTTTCCTCGCGCTTGCGGCTCTGAGCGGGTGCGGGCACTGCGCTGGCTTCTTTGCGACGGCATCCACGAGAGCCATTCATGGCCGTGGCCCATGGCCAAGTCGGCCCCTGCGAGAACTCGTAGAGTTTGCTTGCGCAAGCTGGCGGGCGTGGTCGCGGGTGGCATGCAGGGTTGGCCTTGGCCAGCAAACGGACGCCTCACTGCTCGGCGCTATTGTCCACGACTCGAGGCACTGGGCATGGTTCCATGAGTCGCTGCAACGACACGGCACCCGCATTGACGCGGAGCGCCGAGGTAGAGCCCAGCGGCAATGGGCGGCGATGGGCGGCGATGGGCCTCGCCGTTGGATAGCGGAAGGTTCCAGTTGTTGGCAGAGCGCACACATTGACACTGTACTCGTACATCTGTACTTGGTGGAGTGCTGGGCTGCTGGGCTGCTGACACTGCAAGACACTCATGCACGGTCTTGGAAATTCGCATCGTGGTTGCTGACGAGGCCCTGCGAGTCGTTCCGCCCTGGCCCACACAGCCACAATCGCCAGCAAACCAACGGCCAAATCGTCGAAGCCCGTCAGGGCTGGCCACATGGAACACCTGCGAGGAACCAGGCACGGTGCCGGGCCAATGGGGAGCGCAGATGACGGTCTGCCCAGGTTGCCAGCAAGAGAAGCGGCTCAACCCGGCGCATAACGGGCTCACCTGTTTTGCGCCGAGCAGGGCCAGGGTCGGCTGCGAGGGCCGACTGCGAGGGC
>LFRF01000003.1:749476-770567 GCA_001189435.1 Tolypocladium ophioglossoides CBS 100239
GAGGGTCGACTGCGAGGGTCGACTGCGAGCGAAGACTGCGAACCCGGAGGGAGCGGGCATGGCCGTGTTTCGCGGCCTGGCCTTGAGGCTGGCGACTCGCAAAGCAGCCGACCGGACGGGGTGCCCAGGGTCGAGTTGCTCGATGCGGGATCGCGGGCCCATGGCGGCGTGTCAGGTACCCGTCCTGCCGCTGCCCCTGCGCGCCGCACGGTGCACGAAGCCGGGCGAAGGACGCCCCAATGCCACCCTCCCATGCCGCCGTCGTCGCACATGCTGCTCCTCTGAGGAACGAACCATGTGCACGAGGAACCATGTGCACGAGGAAGACCGGGCGGATGCGAACAGGGCGCGTTGAAAGGGCTTTCCGCCTGGCTGGCACAGCCGTCCAAACCAAACAAACTCTGTTCCTGGCGGGAAACGGACCGCCCCTCGGACAGCAGGCAAAGCTTGCAGCCAGCACACGTTTACCGGCGGCTGTGGCGAGGCTCTCGCGCCACGCGCCACGCAGCGAGTGGCTGGCCGTTCCCACCGCGCGCAACTACCAGTAACAATGCAGACAACAATTGTTGTATCCGTACTGTACGAGCACAGAACGCCAGGCCGGGTGCGGACGCGGGCGCACAGCAAAAGAAAGGCACAGACAGGCACTGCCGGACACGATGCAACGCTCTATCGACTCGCGGCGATCCACCCAGGCCACTCCCTGCCCACTCAGCACTCCCTGCCCACTCAGCACTCCCTGCCCCATCCATGTCCACGACCATGGCATGGGCCACGATGGGCCTCCAAGGACCATGATCCATCGCACCGGCGTCCAACGCCAATGTGGCGTTGGACGAAACAGCCGCACCGGCTCACGACCATGCTGCAACGCCGTCGCCTTGATTCTTCTCTTCCCCTCAGCTCTCCAGCCCGATCAAGTGGGCGTCTATTGACCCACGTCGCCTCCGACGACCGACAGGTACAGATCCTTTTACAAAATCTGCCAGCCGCATCCCCCCTGGCCGCCCCCATTCTTATAAAGAACCGGCCCCCGTCCCTCTGCTGCTGGCCTGTCGGTTTCGTCTCCCCATCACAGTCTTTTGTTCCACAGTCCGTCGTCCTCGGACCCTTCATTCCTTGTTCCAGCACTCGAGCTTCTTTCACTCCTTGAAAGCAAAGAGTCTTTATATACAATACCCCTTGTCGATATCTCTGAGCTCAGTCCTCGAGAATCCTCTTCACAGCACCATCTTTTGATCCAGTCCTTATCAAAAGTACCACTACTCACTACAAACACCATCAAAATGCATTTCGCCACCTCTGCCCTGGCCCTTGTCGCCTCCGCGATCGCCGTCAGCGCCTCCACCGTCACCTTCTGGACCCTCGACAACGTCCAGCGCACCGTCTACTTCACTGGAAACCCTGGGTCTGCCCAGATCAACCCCGTCACCGTCAGCAACCGGGCGAACACGACCGTCAACTTCCCTGGCCAGTGGGTCGGCAACTTCTACGCTGTCCCGAATGGCCAGGCGAACAAGCCCGGCATGCTTGGCGAGGTCAACTTCTCTGGCTGGAACGGCCTGACCTACTTCGACGTCTCTGCCATCGTCGACCCCACCGACCAGAACAACGTCAAGCAGATGTGGCCCAAGGTGTCTCGGAACCCCATGTCCGGCTGCCAGGTCTTCCCTTGCAACAACGTTTACTGGCTGCCCGACGACGTCCAGACCAAGACCACCACGGAGAGCGACCTCATCACCACGCTGGGCTCTGGCTCCACCGGCATTACCTTTACGCAGAACTAAGCGCGCCGGCGCTAGTTCAGAGCGTCGGCGCTTGACGTGCCCTCTCTCTTCACGCGCTGAGCGCCAACCGAAATCGTCATGATCAAACGACACGGAAACTAGACACCAGAGATCCCCCTCGCGAGTCTCTAGCAGACCTGAGGCTTTATGGAATGTGGGGAAGCACAAGGGATTTAGAATCTGCGGACAGCAGGGCGCAAACCCGTGGACATGGGGATTTTTCGGGGCGGGCGCGAACCAATCCCTCCGTCCCAGCAACCACAGGCTTGGTCCCCCCATGGACGCAGTGCGCATGGGGGGGTTTCGAGGCTGGCACTCGTTTTCTACCCTCTTGGGTCTTCTTACACTCGTTGGAACCACCATTTGACTGCCCCTTTTCATGTACATAGTATATATATCCACCCACCCCTTGTTGGCTTTATAGATTGGGAACATCTGGTCACGGCATGGAGCCTCGCCATGGGAGCCAAATCAAGCCATGATGCCCGTGCTTGTGATTGCTGCGAACTGTCTGGTAGGCGAGTCGACGGTCGCCACGTGCGCTGTGAGGGACACGGGATTGTGTCTCGGGTGCGCTGGCCTGGATCAGGCGCGGAGGGAGGTGTTGGCGCCCAGGCCAGGGCGTGAAGCAACACGGCGCGACGGCCCGCGGTTGGTGAACCCGCACTCGTGTCACCAAGGCGTCATCTCACGATGTTGACTCGCACTTGGCCAACGAGCACATATCTCCGAGTTGATTCACCCGCCGCGCCGCCATGCGCACCGACGCGTACTCCGTGCGCAGAGCCCCGTACGCAGCACTGGCTGCGGTCCCTGCCGGTGGCTTGACGTTTGGCATCCCACGTCGGAACGCGCCTGCGCACGCCCATCCCATCGCCATCGTTGCCAAGCACGGATCGCGTGGAGTCTCGACGGAGATGGCAATTTCCCAGCCTCTCGGGAAGCCCCCGCCGCCGGTCTGCCGGCTGATCGGAGATTAATTTCCTGCTCCCCGCTTGCCCGTCTCGCGCCGCGGTCCGTGGCCCGTGGCGACGACGGGAGGGACGCGTCCTTATCTCGACGACACGCTGCAGATCGCGCTTGGGCCTCATGCGACCTTCTGCGAGGGGCGGGCGGGTGTTGGCTCCCGGGGAGTCGGAACCTCGAGATGTGAGTTGCGGCGCGTGGTACTGCGCCGACTGCGCTGTCCGACAGAGCCGTGCGCCATAGATGTAAACGAGCATCCCTTTAGCAGTGCGGGAGGAGTAAGCAGGTCACTCGCGGGGATCTGGGCCAATAGGGACGTCGCGCTATCGGCGGTACCTCAATTTATTAGCGAAGGCCACTATGGTAAAAGTCCCAACAATTCGGCCCAGTATAAGTTGCTACATCGCACTTATCGCAGCCCGTTCGAAGCCTTCGTGCCTGGGCTCGGCACCTCGCCTGACGGCATGCGGCGCCGCCTACTTTGTGGTGGAGGCTGCCCAGCCTTAAAGCCTTGACGAACCAGGCACTTGGCGCTTTTCTTACAATTGACATGATTATGCTGTGAAATAGGAGTAAAGATGTCGACACTGCGCGCTACGTGACGTGTACCTAGGTCACTGGGGAAAAGTGGGTCTCGTGACCTGCTTACTCCTCCCGCACTGCCAAAAGGATGGGATGGTCGAGGGCTTGACGACGGCCCGATGACCCGGTGCCGTGTACGGAGGGTCCCTGGCACGAGGTTCTGTTGTCTCAGATGCGATCCGTCAGGCTGTCTCCTCGTGCGGACCCGATTTGTTGCAACTTCCCAGCCGCTGCAGCCATACCCAGCTCCGAAGACGCGCATCCGTCCTCGCAGGACGGCCCAGGGACCCTTGCAGCACCAGCCGCTCACGATGCCACGCCGGAAGCGGCCCTCGGCCTCCTTGCTTCGGGGGCCCTCGGCGAAGGCGGGCCCTGCAGAGCTCTTTGCAGGACATTATTTTCTGTTGGAGCGCCCAGAGGCTATCGTCGCACGGGCATGTACTTGGGAAAGCCCCTAGTGCAGGGGCGACTAACAATGACGTGCGGCAATTCTCCAGCATAGTCCCAATAGCCTCGCCGACTTCGAGACATGCTTCACCTCGACGGCCCACTCCCCGGCTGGCCGGCCATGGACGGCGCCGAGAGAGGCAGTCGGGGCGTTTAGGGTTCCCTGCAATGACGTTGATCGTTTCGAGGCGTCCTGCAATGACGTTGATCGTTTTGCCATGCCCTGCATTGGCCATGACGTCTTTGCGCGGGACGAGCGGCAGAGATTGGGCCAGTTGAGTCTGTCGGGAAGACGCTTAGAGTTTACGAGTGCTGACGGCTTGATCTGCTTTGGATAGGCGACACTTTTCGAAAAGAGTTCCAACTTAATTATAGGAACCGCCGGCTCCTCCAGAACGTCCTGCTTGCAATGCCTCGCGGCGGATGGAACTTAGATGCTATTAATAGACGACTCCACAGCTCGGCGAGATTTGATCATCATTCGAGTATGAGTGTCGTCGAGTTGAATCCGGGGGCCGAGATTCATCAAATGATGCGCCGGGTTTTGCGCAGCTTAGCGCAATGCCAGAGCTCGCCTTCAGGGGCATCGGTTAGCCGTGTTGACTCTATGCTCGAAATGTTACACATGGCCACCGAGGCCGATACGACGTCCATTGACACAGCTGATTCAGAGCAGCCGTACAACTCGATTCGTTGCCATCCAGACGTTCGCCCTGGCCCCAAATATCCAAACACTGGCTCACGACTTGCCCTCGTCCTTGGCCGGCTCCTCTGTCTCAACCCCCTTTGACTCGTCGTTTGCCTCGTTCTTAGCCTCATCCTTGGCTTCGGTGGCTTCCTTGGGCTCCTCGGCCGGAGCCTCAACTTTCACTTCCTTGGCCTTCACAATGCCTGCGAGAAAGTCGCCTGCGTCCCCGAAGCCGTCAAGCTTCCCAAGCTTAGCAGAGAAACACTCCACGTCACGGACCATGCTAAACAGCCATCAGTCAGTAATCTTGAAACGATGCTAATCACTCCAATGTAGGATTACACACCTCTGCTGACCAGACTCCGTTTTAGGGTCCGCCTCTGCAAGGGCGGCCCCGAGCTGGTCTTTGTAGCTGGAAAACACAGGCGGCATGATCATCTGTATAGATGTCTCGGGCAGGTGCTTTGTGAGTACCCTGTGGAGAGTCGTCGTCTCCTTTGCAAGCGTCTCCACATATGGGTGCGGGCCGTCAGTCGCCTTGGAGTCCCAGTCAATTGCCCTTATGCTCTTTGCGTGCATTGCCGCTCGTCCACTCATTATGTCGACGAGCTTCTGATGGATGCTGGCCTGGTGCTCTTGTAATAGTCGTCGGACTTTGTCAAATTCACCCATGAGGCTGGACACCCCGGCACCGGAACCCGCGTGCCGACGAACAAACTCTTGAGTGTGAGGGACCAAGGTTGCAATGAACGAGAGGGCCTGTGAAGCGAGTGCCAAGTGTTTCGTTGTAATGTTCTTTAGCCCAGCCGATCGAGTGGCGCCGGCTCCCAGAATCAATTGCGTGCAGCGTGAATTGAACAGCTGGAGATATGCGACTAGCGAAGATGCCACGTCTGTCGTCATCGACGGGATGCCGGCGATGAGGTGCAAGAAGTTGCCCATGCCTTCAAGGCATAGAATCGCCGAGTTCGGGAGTATGAATTTCTCTGATTCAATGAGAGCCGCTCGGGTCTTGTCCTTTCCGGCACCATTGGGTTCAGCCGTCGAAGAGCCTGGCTTGTTCTTCTCGACCTCTTGGTATGGCACCCAGATCTTGCTGCTGTCCGTCCAGGCGGCGGCATCCTGAGTGCTAGACCCTAGGATTAGATCCAGCAACCCAGTGTTTTTCTCAACAAAATCCCTTGCATTCCATTGATCGGATTCCATGCCCTGTGCAAGCTTCTGCATTTCTGCATCTCGGTTCCGCTGGACAAACTCCTTGATGTGGCCATTAACCACAGTCTTCAACGACGTGCCACTTCTGCCCGAAACAGCTTCGCATTCATTGGCGAAATAAAGATTCAGGGTAAAGTAGCGCAGAAACAGGTCAAGCGGAAGGCGGGTGGCCTGCTCTGACCGGACTTTGAGAACTTTGACTATCTTATCGTTTGCAACATCAACCGCCTGAGTGAGGAGGGTTGCTTCGTCGAGCGTTTTATGCAGCACTTCCTGTAGCTCGAATTCGCTGCCCAGAGGATTGCTTGCATGACGGTCTGGTCGAGGACTGGTTACCGGCGACCTGATGGGAGGAGATTTCAACCCATCACCATCCTGTGACTGTGTGAGCGAGCTGGCAATGTCCAGCAATACTTTGACCTGGGTTGTCAACCGCCTCAACGTCTCGGTCACACCAATGTATGTCTTGATGAGCAATTCCTCTGCGTCCTCCGCATCTAGAGCGCGCAAGTTCCTTGCAAGGGATGCCGATTTCTCTTGATTCGACCTGTGTCTGCCTCCGCTCGTCGTTGAGACGGACATCATGGACTCGTTGTCGTCATCGTTGGAGCTTGGAAGCGGCCGCCGAATCAAGTTTCTGATCTCCCGTAGGACGGCCTCCCGATATCCCATTGCAGCCGTTGCAACATGCTTTGCACGGTGCAGCCCAACCATGTTTGGTAGAAGCTGTGCTTTGAGCTCCCCAGTCGCACCTAGATAGGTAGGGAATACAGATGGCGACCGGGCATGGCCCCCTCTTGATCTCATCGCAGCATGGCTCCATCGAAGGAGAACATCCGACTTGGAAACCGATTCGACATGACGTCGCAAGTCAGCGATGAGGATGCTCGCGAACTGCGATTCGTATGCCTTTCCGATGCGAAATCGTAGCGCGGTAAGGTCAGCATTCACTCCTTGAAGTGCTGAAGCAGACCTCAGGTCACACAGCTGTGCCTTTGAATCATCTTCGTCTGGTTGTTCGTGCTCGCCAGCTATCAGCATTTCCAGCGAATCCATGCTTGCTAGAGCCTTGTCAACCTCTCCCGCATCAACTAGCGACTCGCAATTGGCAACGCCATCCACGATCTGCCGCAACTGCCACACAGCATCGTTGAGTCGTCGCAGGTTTTCTTGGTGTCGCCGCTTTTGAACAATCTTGAGGCCATTTGTCACAACCTCCTCGTCCAGGGCCTCGAGCTCCTTCCTCAAAGCGCGTATTCTTTCTACCGATTCGGCGGCCTCCGAGTGCAGCTCCTTCAAAGATCCAAGTGCCGTAAAAAAAGTAGTAGAGGCAGTTGATATGGAGTTGATGAGGTGGACTTCGATGGTATCCATATACCAGGAGAGCTTTTCTTGAAGAATGGCGTTGGTCGCAAGCGCTCTCCTTGGTGCCGTGGCATTTCCATTTCCCTCGCCCTTGTCCGTTTGCCCTGCATTTGGCGGCCGAATGACCTCGGATCGCTCGCTTACGACGTCGAACGTTCGAGGATTTTCCAGGTGGAAATCTTCTCCAAAGTAGACATTCGGGATCGTCGATAACGGCGGCGGGCCCTGCGCAGCTTTCCGAGTAAATCCAGAGCTAGATCTTCGTACAGGAGCGGGCGCTTCTATTGAACTCGAGGTCAATGATGCCGTAGAGCCTCTTCGGTTAGTGTGGGGCTGTAACATCGGTCGTAAGTACCCATCGGCCCCTGAATCGGCATGTTCATCTTGTCTAGCTCCGCGACGTGCGTTGGATGCTTCCTCTTCGCTCTCTTTGACCCGTCTCAATTGCTCGTATAAAGCCCCGACCTGAGTGAGGTACGGGGTAAACTCCTCGACATCGACGAGGGGAATATTCGTGAGGGCGACTGGGGGAATATCTCTCGCCGTTGGAGGCTTGTGAGAACTCGAAACAGGGGCAGTCGTATGAGGCTGGAGGCCGGTTCGTACTATGGGCGGTTGAAGCAACGTCGAAATGGCTATCCAGACCCGTCAGCCTAGATCACCACGGAGGCAAAGGACCACCGACCATTCTGTCCAGACTCATGCACCGAAGTCGCCCAGCTACTGGATGAGGTATCCAGAGCGCCGCCTATCGAGTGGGTTGAGCTTGCCGTAGAGTCCCGCCTCGACGCTGGCCGTGGATAGCCTTGGTTCGGCCGACTGTTGTGCAAGGAAACCTCATGTCGGCCGCCAGGGGAAAGGACAGAGAGACTGTCGGCGGACTTTCCAGCTTCAGGTAAGGAAAACATGCTGCTCGCAATGCGACGGGCACCCCGGATTAGAGTCCCGGAGCTCTGCTTCGCAGCGGATCGAAGAGCCGAGAACTGGCTTGACGGCTTTGGTGTCGGAACTACCGGGGTATCATCGCTGGCAAAGGAAAAGTTCAGAAAATGGCGCGCAGTCGGTAGGGCTTCGTAAGACAATCAAGACAGCCACGGGGAGCCTAGCATCATGCCAGGCAAACGGCATCGTCATGGGCTTGTTGTGGTCGATGTAAGCTGCGGCTTCTTCAGCCACGAAGCATCAGCTCGAGCCGACAATTCTCCGTCGAGGCCACGTGATGATAACCCGCAACTGCCAGTTCAGCGCTAAGCCCCACTGCAGTTTAGGTAGTTCACGCGTCGCGTCAGCCCACCCGAACGCGTCTCACGCGTAAATTGCCCATTGCCGCTCCACTCTCCAGAACCCTCCATTCGATTCCCCTCTCACCACCAAGTTTCCTGTGCTCTGCAAGCGCGACGATCCGCAGATATACAGAGTCGTGATGGATCGCCGGTCTGTTTACTCGACGCACGTCTTTGAGCCGAGCTTCGGCGACAATGGCGACACCCGGCTGCAGCTGCAGACGCAGCTGGAAACCTTCATCCTCGACTTCAGACTCGACAACAACTTTGTCTACCGGTATGCGCCAGACCTCGCTGCAGTCAATGTGGGCTTTTTATACTGACGAGGCTTACAGAGACCAGCTGAGAGAGAATGCGCTGTTGAAAAAGTACTACTGCGATGTCAAAATCAACGACTTAATCAACTTTGACGAAGAGCTCGCGCACAAGCTCGTCTCCGAACCCGCAGAAATCATCCCCCTCGTGAGTAACACGGTAAATTAACCGATGGGACCGAGGACTAACACGCTCTTCCTCCAGTTCGAGACAGCCTTGAAGAAATGCACACGCCGTATCGTCTTCCCGCACGAAACCAAGGTCGACATTCCAGACCACCAGCTGCTCCTTCACTCTGATGCCGACGATGTGTCGATCCGCAACCTCGACTCCATGACCATTGCGAGGCTGGTTCGAGTTCCTGGCATTGTCATCGGCGCCTCGGTTATGTCCTCAAAAGCAACCGAGCTCCACATCCAATGCAGGAACTGCCAACACCAGCAGACCATCTCAGTCTTGGGAGGCTTTACTGGCGTCACCTTGCCAAGAGTGTGCGATCGCAAACGAGTCGCTAACGACCCTACGCCCAAGTGCCCTCTGGATCCCTACTTTGTCATGCACGAAAAGTCCAAATTTGTCGACCAGCAAATCATCAAGCTTCAGGAGGCTCCTGACCAGGTTCCGGTTGGAGAACTGCCGCGTCACGTTCTCATCTCTGCCGACAGGCATTTGACAAACCGTGTCGTTCCTGGGTCAAGATGCACCGTCATGGGAATTTTCTCAATTTACCAGAACAAGGCATCCAAGAACTCATCGACTGGAGGAGCCGTTGCCATTCGAACGCCATATCTGAGAGCCGTCGGCATCCGGACGGACATGGACAAGACCGCAAAGGGAAGCGCCGCGTACACTGAAGAGGAAGAGCAAGAGTTTCTTGAATTGAGCCGGAGACCAGACCTCTACAACGTCATGACCGACTGCATCGCCCCGTCCATCTACGGAAACCGGGATATCAAAAAGGCCATCCTGTGCCTGCTGTTGGGCGGGTCCAAGAAAATCCTCCCCGATGGTATGAGGCTGAGAGGCGACATTAACGTGCTCCTTCTCGGTGACCCAGGTACTGCAAAGTCTCAGCTGTTGAAGTTTGTGGAAAGGGCAGCGCCAATCTCCATCTACACATCCGGCAAGGGCTCATCTGCAGCCGGTCTGACGGCTTCCGTCCAAAGAGATCACTCTACCCGGGAATTCTACCTGGAAGGTGGTGCTATGGTGCTCGCTGATGGTGGTGTTGTGTGTATCGACGAGTTCGACAAAATGAGGGATGAGGACCGTGTGGCCATCCACGAAGCTATGGAGCAACAGACTATCTCCATCGCAAAGGCCGGCATCACAACCATCCTCAACGCTAGAACGTCTGTTTTGGCCGCGGCCAACCCCATCTTCGGCCGATATGATGATATGAAGACTCCAGGAGAGAACATTGACTTCCAGACCACCATCTTGTCTCGTTTCGACATGATTTTCATCGTCAAGGATGAACACACCCGAGAAAAGGATGAAAGAATAGCGAGGCACGTCATGGGCATCCACATGGATCGTCGTGGCACGGAGGAGGTTGCCGAGTCGGAGATTCCAGTTGACAAGATGCGGAGATACCTAACCTACTGCAGAACGTACGCCAAGTCCTTGATAAGTCCCCTACAATTATTTGAGCCAATGCTAACCATCTGGGTATAGTCGGTGCGCCCCTAGACTCAGCTCCACCGCTGCCGAAAAGCTTTCGTCTCACTTCGTGGCTATCCGTCGGCAAGTCCACGCTGCTGAAATGGAAGCAAACACTCGTTCCTCCATCCCCATCACAGTTCGCCAACTGGAAGCTATCGTCCGTATTACCGAGTCTCTGGCGAAGCTCACGCTCTCCCCAATCGCCACCGAGGAGCACGTCGACGAAGCCATCCGACTTTTCTTGTGCTCCACAATGGACGCCGTCAACCAGGGAAGCAACCAAGGCAGCCGCGAGCTGAACGAAGAAGTGAACCGACTGGAGGTGGAGCTGAAGCGGCGGCTGCCCATCGGATGGAGCACCAGTCTGGCTACGTTGAGACGGGAGATGGTGGAAGGAAAGGGGTACAGTGAGCAAGGTCTGAACAGGGCGCTGATGATTCTACAACGGCGAGACACGATCATGTTTAGGAATTCAGGGGCACAGGTATACCGGAATGGAGCTTAATGAATGGTACGGTATGAGGTTGGCGTGATTTCCCAAGCAAGATGGCTTCTGTGGCAGGACGGTGTCGGCGCTGAGGTGCATTTATACTGGTACAGTCTGTTAGACTGTACAATGGCACATGTGATAATCTCCAGATCAACACGTCATCCCTGAAAGTGGTATGAATACCATGATACAACGTGCTTCGTACAAGTGCTCGATTCTCGACGCACTCCGTCTCCTCAGCTCATTATCGAGCATGCTGGTCCAACTATTCTGAGGCTGCCAGTAAGGGTCTCTTCCGCCCGGTCATGACCTATGAAATACAAATTACACGGGGTGGTACCCACTCCCGTGATCAGCCTCATCATCACGGCGAATGTCAGCCCCGGCCGTTCACTTCCGTCCAGGCAATGCTTCTGAGCAGACCTGAGCACCGGACTGTGCAATGCTCTATTCAGAGGACTTGTGTCAACCAGGATGCGACATGGTGCCGAATAGCTGCATGTAGATGATTAGGCTGTATCCGATGTTAACGAGAGAGTACGCCCGCTCCTATAAGAATGTCCTTGCCCAATCGTATTTGGACTGCCCACTTCAACGGCGGCCGTTTCCTGTGCTTCAACCCCTGCCTTCCTCCGCTTTCCACTCTGCCTCTGTCGTGTGGAACCATTGCGAGATGCAGGTGAACACGGCCCAAACCTCCCCACAGAGGACCAAGTGCAGAAGCTCAGTACCAAGAAAGTTCACGGCAAACGTCCAAGAAAGCCCACTGAGCAAATTTGCGCTGTGCATGCCTTGACATGAAAGTCCTTGTCGTAGGAGCAATGTCCGCCCCACCAGTCTCAGAGCAGTTGCTTCATACGGCGCCATCAAGATCCGAGTGATGGCTTTGGTAAAAATTCGACTTCCAACGAGCGCAGGAAGTTGGGTCAGCAATGTGTCTAAATAGACGGGTGGCTGGCCTGCAGTTGATTTCGAATCTGGGGCCAAGCTTGGGCGTAATTCAGCAGACCAAAGACCTGGTGGTGCATCTGTCGACTCCGTTGCTTCGACGTCAAAGCTTATGAGGGTCGCACTAACACCTTCGTTTTCATCGTCGTCGCTTGCATACTCGTCGCCTCGGGTGGAGAACACGCTTGGCCGCCTGACAGCTTCTACAGGATCAGGCCGGCTGGTGGTGTGGCGATCTGCATCCTGCAGTGGAGATGCGTTTGCACCGTTCTGGTTATGGCCTTCTGGGAAGTCCTGTTGATAGCTTCCGCTTCCATCGCTGTCGTTCGACGGTTGGGGGATTGTTAGGGGAGGTGGCGGCGGCGGCGGGAGTGTTGGTGGAGKTGGCGACGGAAGCTTCTTTCCCTGCGCCAGGGTATTTGGTAGCCGTTTGAAGACCTGGGCCCAGATCTGCGGTGACCAATCGCGCAACATCCGCTCTGCCATAACCCAAACAAGGAACGGCGTCGTGGAGATGAAGAGGCCCCCCACCCAGCGCAACAACGACGGTAAAGTGAGGTCCTCAGGAGCTGGGGGAGGTGGAATCGGCGATTCGTCGGTGAACGGCACGAAGAACTTGGGACTTGGCAGCAACAGTCTGTTATGGGTTAGCCCCAAACGTTGCAACGCAACGTAAAGTTCCAGGTGAACTCGGATGTACGACCAGATCTCGTGAACGCTGCATAAGGTTAGGCCATGGGGTGCTTTTCACGGAACAGAGGGTAACGCACCAACGCCTTGCCAGCATTTTATCCTGGTCTCCTGCCCACAGTTGGCTGACGTAGCGTTCAACATAGTTGGCAAGAAAGCTTGTAGGTGCGCCAGCGAGAATGTCTCGTGAGACAGAAAAATCCTTCCTGGCCGCTTGATAAAGTTCCCAGAAGGGAATTTGTGAGTATCGTTTGTAAATCTAGGTCTTGTCAGTGAAACTGTGCCTCATGATTCCCTGGGTAAGCGGTACCAGTATTCGCTGTCTTAGTCCATTGACTCCGAAAATCCCGACAGATTCAACACAGCGTTTGGCTGAGGAAGCCAGACCAAGGCCAATAGACTCCTCGTATGCTTCGTGGCGCCGTTGGGACTCAACTTCTGGCCCTGAAAAGGGGATCTCTGGTTCGGCGACCCCAATGACAAGCATGACTTTGTTGTGAGATCTCACGATGTCGCGATTCATCCGCCTCGTCTCTGGGTTTATGGGGCGCCCACGGTAGTCATACTGCTGAGTTGGCTGACGAGTATCGTCATCGCCTTCTCCCTCGACCACATCGTCGTATGGCGACCGGCCCTTGGTGCCATGTTAGCTGAGACCCTGTTTCCTAGCGTTATGAGACTCACCAAGGCCTGGGCCGTTAAAGGGCCCTGCATACCCATGGCGAGGAAGAGGTGTGGTACAAGAGCATTAATACATCTCTAGCTGCTTTGTTGCAGACGGAAGAATGGATGTTGTCATGACGGTTTCAAGTGCTACCCTGAACTGGGCAGTTGAATGAACATGGAGCTAAGGTTGCTCTTTTGGTAGACAAGTGGGGCATGACAACGCTGACTCAGCGCCCGCTTCCAAAAATTTGGAAGCAGCGTGCAAGTCCAAGTCAATCTTTATCTTATCGCGGCTCAAAAAAAATCTATCCAAGCTCTTCTGTGAGACTGGCAGAAGTTGAAAGCACGAAAGACAATTTCCACAATGGCTACGAAACAGCCCTTGAAGACGACGTTCGATGCCGATCGGGTCGTACGGCCCATATTCACTGGCGGCTCTGTCGCGATCGACAATGGCGCCCAAATCCTGGCCACGACGCTCGGTGAGGATGCTGTTCTGACAAACCCAGCCAACGGGAGGCCTCTCGCTCAGATTGAGGGCGTAAGTCGTTCCGACGCTGGTCTTGGAAAGATGATTGCAGCTGACTATTATTTAGGATGGAGAATCTATCTCGACTCTGACTTGTGGGTGGCTCAATGAATTGCTAGAAGAGATTCCCCCGCTAACCGACAGCCAGTGACGCCCTCTGGATCTCATCTCATCATATGCTCGCGGTCATTGTCCATGAGGATATTTGCCTTGAAGCGCTCGTCAGACGACAATTATATTGAGGCCTCACTTATTCGGACCTTGAAGCCGCATGCAACCCCGGTTGTGGTCCTAGCTGTCGACCGCAAGAGCACGCTCCTGGCTACCGGTGGGACTGACGGAGCCATTAAGGTGTGGGATATTGTGGCTGGCCACGTTACTCACACTTTCCGCGGACCGTCCGTTTTGGTTTCAGCACTGCACTTTTTTGAGGTTGCTGCTCGCACAAGGGAAGGCAACAGTTCAAACAGTTCACGCAAAGGAAAGAAAGGTGCCCGCGCACAGGACGACCGAGGCGATGCAGAGGCCGAAGGCGTCAGCACCATCAACTTCCGACTTGCTTCTGGCAGCCAGGATGGAAAGGTGCGAGTTTGGGACTTGCACAAAAGGAGCTGCGTTGCCAACCTCGACTCCCACGTGTCTGATGTAAAGAGGCTGGACTACTCGCCTGAGCAGCAAGCCATTGTCAGCGCGAGCCGAGACAAGACTATCATCTGGTGGGATGCAAAGTCTTGGAAGATCAGGAAGGTCGTTCCGTGTCTTGAACTAGTTGAAACGGCGGGATTCGTTGACGAGGGCCGCCTGACCTTCTCTGCTGGATCCAATGGATGCCTTCGCGTTTGGGACACAGACACTGGGCGCGAGATCACGCAGAAGCAGGCAGCAAAGAGCGAGGAAGAGGCCGTTGTATCTGCGGTCTATCGGCCAGGATTGCCGTTCATACTTGTCGTCCAGGTTGACCATACGCTAACCCTCTACGGACTGCCAACAAGAGCTGGCGCATCTCTGCCCTCACCAGAACCGTTCCGTCGGATATCGGGGACGCACGACGAAATTATCGACCTGGGATACTTACTTCCGGACAAGTCTCTGCTTGCCCTTGCCACAAACTCCGAGGACATTCGATTGATATCTGTGTCCGAGTCCGAGACCACCGAAGGGCAGGACGCTTGGGCAGCAGAAAAAACGCCGTACTTTGGACAGGATGTGGCTCTGCTGCGAGGACATGACGACATTGTGATATCCTTGGATGTGGACTGGTCTGGGCACTGGATCGCGACGGGTGCGAAAGACAATACTGCGAGACTCTGGCGCGTGGACCCAACCAACAACTCATATACCTGCTGGGCCACTTTCTCGGGCCATGCAGAGTCACTCGGCGCAGTTGCCCTGCCACGCTCGGTTCCCGCTGAAGGGTCTCCGTCTCGATCTGACCCCCTGGACCATCCACCTCCCTTTCTGTTGACGGGCTCGCAAGATCAAACGGTCAAGAAGTGGGAGATTCCACGGAAGCCCCATGAGAAAGGACAGAAGACGGGATCACGAGCTGTATTCACTCGGAAGGCACACGACAAGGATATCAACGCGATCAATGTGCATCACTCGGGACACCTCTTTGCGTCTGCCTCGCAGGATAAGACTGTGAAAATATGGTCCGTGGAAGAAGGCGAAGTCCAAGGCATCCTTCGAGGGCACAAGAGAGGTGTCTGGTCCGTTCAGTTCTCCCCAGCACAGCTGCCAACTATTCAGGGCGAGGATGGCCCTGTGACCGGGAAAGGCGTTATCCTCACGGGTAGTGGTGACAAGAGCATCAAGCTCTGGAGCCTCTCCGACTACACATGTATCAGGACCTACGAAGGTCACTCGAACAGTGTACTGAAGGTGGCCTGGCTTAACATGCCAGCCACCAAAGAGCAGTCGAAGAAACCAGTGCAGTTCGCCAGTGCCGGTGGCGACGGCCTCGTCAAGGTCTGGGACGCGAATTCTGGCGAAGCGGAATGCACACTAGACAATCACGAGGACCGGGTTTGGGCTCTGGCCGGTCACCCATGGACGAATGCTATTGCCTCTGGAAGCGGTGACTCTACGGTCACTTTCTGGAAGGACACGACAGCCGAGACCCAGGCTGCCGCTTCACAGGCTGCCCTCAAAGTGATTGAGCAGGAGCAGGAGCTGCAGAACCACATATTTGCAGGCTCGTACAGGGAGGCTATTACATTGGCACTCCAACTGAACCACCCAGGCCGCCTTCTCAGCTTGTTCACGTCTGTGGTGACGAGTAACAACCGTGAGCAAGGAAGCCTGTGCGGGCTGAAGGCTGTCGACGACGTTCTTGCAACGCTGTCAGATGAACAAATTTTTTTGCTTCTTCTCAGGCTACGAGACTGGAATACAAACGCCCGAACGGCCCCCGTCGCTCAGAGGATACTATGGACGCTGGTCAGGAGCTATCCTGCGTCCAAGTTCTCGAATCTGTCGGTCAAGGGAGCACGGGGACAACAGAGTCTGAAGGAAGTCTTGCAGGCGCTTCGAGTCTACACTGAGCGGCATTACAAGCGGATGGAGGAGCTGGTGGATGAGAGCTACCTGGTGGAATATACCCTGCAGGAAATGGATAGCCTCGCGCCGGTGGCCGAGCCGGAGGACGTGGTGATGAAGGAGTTGGACGACGGGCAGATGGACGCTGTAATGGTAGGATAAAATCGGCTGGACTTGACACGTATAGAGCATAGACTTGGACATAGCCATGGGAATAAACGCGAAGGTTGCGTGATAAGTGGCGCTTGTTGGTTGCATTCGCGCCGCCAGTCATTCCGTTAGTCCAGGGCAGCATGATGTATTCCTTGCGCGTTGCAAGTCTTGATTTAGCTGTGACGATATTCGCTTTCCGGGCGCGATAATCACGGCCCCCAAAAACGAATTGCAGCGAGTGAGGACCTCGAATCTCCTTGGCTAGGAATTTTTGTATAAAAATGAAGATGAAGCCTCCGATCGAAGTTGCCGGTGTTGCCGTCTGACTGAGGCGGGTCCGCGTTGCCAAACTGCCAAACTCTGCCCCACAATGATGTACCTCTTTTCATCAGCCTTGTCGCAACCCACCACCGGAGCAAAGGCAACGCCAAACCTTGTGTCTTCACTACTGCCTCACACCCGGGCCGAGAGCTTCTTCCTACCGCGACATGGCGAAGCGTCAAGCCTCAGAAGCTCTGGAGGAGCTCGCAGGCGTCGCCTCGCCGGCTTCAAAGAAGTCGCGGACGGGGGACTTCGACACGCCGACGGCGCTCACCCCATACGCGAACGACGGCGGCCGATCAAACGGACGAGCTGATGGCGTCGCGGGGGTCGATGATGATGGTTATGATGGGGAGTTTGCGGATGGACGCCCTCCCAGGGCGCCGATTCGACAGGACGCCCCGACGGAAGGCTACGCCGACCTGTACCTCGACACCATCGACCGCAACGTCCTCGACTTCGACTTCGAGAAGCTCTGCTCCGTCTCCCTCTCCAACATCAACGTCTACGCGTGCCTCGTCTGCGGGAAATACTTCCAGGGCCGCGGGCCCAAGTCGCACGCCTACTTCCACGCCCTCGAGGAGGACCACCATGTCTTCATCAACCTCGAGACGCAAAAGGTCTACGTGCTGCCCGAGGGCTATGAGGTCAAGAGCAAGGCCCTCGACGATATCAAATACGTGTCCGACCCGCGGTACGCCAAGAGGGAGGTTGTCGAGCTGGACCGCGCCGACAGGAAGAGCTGGACGCTGGGCGGGAAGCAGTACACGCCGGGCTTCGTCGGCATGAACAACATCAAGGAGAACGACTACCTCAACGTCGTCGTCCAGGCGCTCTCCCACGTGCCGCCGCTGCGCAACTACTTCCTCCTCGAGGACTTTTCTAAGAACACGGAGCTCGTCAAGAGGTGCAGCATCCTGTTCCGCAAGATCTGGAACCCCCGCGCCTTCAAGGCCCATGTCTCCCCCCACGAGCTCCTCCAGGAAATCTCCCTCCGCTCCAACAAGCGCTTCACCCTCACCGTGCAGTCCGACCCCGTCGACTTCCTCTCCTGGTTCCTCAACAACCTACACCTCGGCCTCGGCGGCTCCAAGTCCCGGCCCGGTAGCTCCATGGTCCAGCGCACGTTCCAGGGCAAGATGAAGGTCGAGTCACAGGCCATCACCGCGCGCGCCGACGCCGGCGACAGACTGCGCTTCGAGGAGGCCGCCGACGTCAAGGTCGAGGTCGTGCGCTTTCTCCTTCTGACGCTCGACCTGCCCTCGGCGCCGCTCTTCCAAGACGAGCTCGAGAAGAACATCATCCCTCAGGTGCCGCTCACCACCATCCTCAGCAAATACGACGGCCAGCGCGCGCAGGAGCACCACGCCCAGCGTAAGCGCTACCGTCTCCTCCACCCGCTGCCGCCGTACCTCATGCTCCACGTCAAGCGCTTCTCGCAGAACAAGTTCGTCTCGGAGCGCAACCCTACCATCGTCACCTTCGACGCCCGCAACCTCGACATGTCGCCCTACGTCGAGCCCAACCCCAACGAGTGGCCCCCGAGCGAGCCCATCTGGTACGACCTCGTTGCCAACGTCGTCCACGAGGCTGTCCGCACAAAGGACGACGTTGCCGACAGCAGCGACGAGCGTAAGACGTGGAAGGCCCAGGTCAAGGACAAGGCCACGGGCCAGTGGGTCGTCTGCCAGGACCTCTTCGTCGACAAGGTCCAGGGCGAGCTGCTGTACCTGGGCGAGACGTACCTGCAGATCTGGGAGCGGAGGAGGGAGCCAAAGGGCAAGGGCAAGGGCAAGGCTTGATAGTACCACATGTATTCATACAAGGCGTCATAAAGGGTAGACGAAATTAATGTCACAATATGAATCAAATAATTCATCCATCAAGCCAGGGTTGCCAAGCTCGCAAAGCCTCTTGATTTCGCTTCTCCAACACAGCAAAGCGTATCCCTTCATGCGCTTGCAGTGTTGAAAATCATAAGCTATAGTACATGTCCTCATCCACCCGCGTAAGATCCCTACCGTATTCCAGGTAGAGGAAAGATTTTCACATCCCATTTCCCGCTCCACCCCTGCGTGCCTATTAGGAAGAGGCCAGGCCCCCCCATCCAAGCAAACAACGTCGAGGGAAGAAACAAATCAAGAAAGCAAACGGAGAAAACGAAGGGTTTCCTGTGACGTTTAAACCCAGTGCTCTCGGTTATATAGTGTACAACAAGTCTTTTGGCGGGGCTGGCGGCGAGCGAGGTAATGGAGACGCAGGGGAGAGACCGACGCTAGTCATAGTTCTGTCTCGGCGCGCCGGAGGTGTGGCGCTTGTCGCCCTGGCTCTGCCCGGCTTTTTCGCGGCGCTGTTCGTCGATGGCGGTTCGTTGCTGGATGCTGGAGTCGTGGCTTTTGAACTCGACCCGTGTATTCTGCGGGAAGTTGAGGACGTGCTTCATGATCTCACTTCGAAAAAGTCAGTACAACGTAAGCCTACAGGAGCAATCGTCAAGAGAAAATACCGAATCTTGAGGACGCGGCCGCCGTCCGTCMGTGTCCAGATGCTGAGGATGTCCTCGCCGTTACGCATGCTGAGAACGGCGCCGCACACGTCCTCGGCCGCATCACCAAACTGATCGCCAATGAGGGACAGAACCAAGTCCTCCCAGTATCGATCGGCCACGCCCTTCTTCATGCGAACAACCCACTTTCCACCAGTACGGTTCACTTCGTCCTCCCAGATCGGTCGAATATCCCTCTTGAAGAGGTGATAGTCGGACACGACGGGCAGGTTCGAGGGCCGCTTCAGGTGTGAATAGATTTCCCAAAACTCCTCCGCTGTCTTGACCGTCGCGATTCCGTGCAGGGTATTCTCGTACTCGATATAGCCGTGGGCCTTGGAGATTGGAGGTCGGTACCAGAAAGACCACGCGTCTTTCAGCGGGTGCACCTGGGCGGCTGTCGACGGGGCCGATGGCTTGTTCTCGGAGATGGGCGCCATGCTCGGTGGCCTGCCAACCACCTTCGTTGCGTCCTGGGCCGCGCCCGTCTTGGCCACGGCCGAGCCCATGGCACTATCGAAGGGGTTCCCGGGGGTCTTTGGCGTTTTGGCGGATCCAAAGGATGCGAATGCGCCGGAGCCTAGGCCAAAGGCGCTGGACGCGCCGCCTGTCGGGGAGACCAGCCCACCTCCGGGGGTGTTGAAGGGGCTGGCTTTGCCATGCGACGACGTGTCGCCGGCGCCATGGCGCTTGGAGAAGGGAGCGTTGCGGGAGGAGGCATCACCCGTCGAGGAGCCGTTAGGCCCATTCGATGACGTCGAGAGGGAAAGCTTTCCGGAGCTGGCAGTCGAGCTTGTTAGCGGTCGTATGGGGGGGCGGGCAAGGGGCAGCACGGGAGGTTTACTTTGTGCGACGGGTCCATAGATTGGTGGTATCCATTAAGACTTGTTGCTGTCTCCTCTGCAACGAATGGGCTTGATGTCGAAACCGACACCTCGATTGGGCTTCGCGAGGGCCGAGACGGGGAGGCGTGGAGAGCGGGCGTGGAGGGCGACGGCGTGGCGAACAGACGGCTGGGGGGGGGTTTTCGGAGGTCTTGGACACGGGACGTTGGCGGGCGAATGCGAGGGCCGGTCACGGCAGGCGATGATGGAATGAGCGACAAGAGGGTATGCGGTCGGCTTCGGGAGGACGGTTCGCGAGTGTGTTGGATGAAGCGGTCGAGCAAGGGTCGAGAGGATGGCAAGCGGCGTTGCTGAGGTGCTGTCAAGGTGGAATGAGATGTTGTTGTTTGTGGATCGGCTGGGGGTTTCGAGGAGGTCGAGAAGAAATTCTGCATGAGGTACTCCGAAAAGCAGGTACGGAGCACATCGAGCGTCGACCTTGGGCTTGGTGAAAAATCTCGGACATGGAGAGTACCAGGCAGGTACCGCTCGTGACTGGCCTCCACTGTTAGCGGCGACGACTGCCTGCGGGCGCCAGTGGCAGCGCTCGCTGGCTTCTGGAAAATCAATCATCTGCTCCACTCTTCGTCCCCTAACAGAATGGAGCTCTTCAGGGCTCCATGTCAGCGAACCTCACTCGGGGCTTTGCTGCTTGACGTAATGGCTCTGCAGGCGTAGGGGCGCTAGTACTTGAACAGACACGTGAGGCATGAAGTCCAATATCTGCAGCTCCAGCGGCAGGCTTATGTATTATTGATGTCTTTCTGTATGCGTATGAGCCCCTGGCGTGTCCTACTTGAAGATGTGCCACGGATCTCTGTCCGAAATGGGACGGCATGACGCCTCGCGCTGGCTCTGTGCTCTCCCCATGCACGGAGCTGCAGTTCACGCTGCCTGCCAATTGGATGTGTGGACTCGGATGGGGGGGCGACAAAAACCGCTGCACGAGTACGGAGTCATCGTGGGAGTTGTTTGCTACCGAGTACGAAGGTTGAGCCCAAAAGAAAGTGAACC